>CM057161.1:3685527-4002527 GCA_029962745.1 Echinometra lucunter | reverse complement strand
AAGGGCTAGATTCACTTTAGAAACACTGATGAAATTGTCATGTATTAAAACTAGTTGGTTAAGAAAAAAAAATGACCAACTGTTCGTCAAAGTGATGTGGTTGGCTAGAAAATGTTGTTTATTTAAGATCATTCCCATGCATTGGTTAATCCCACCGTTCAAGAGTTGGTTAAAAGTATTTGAACATGTGACATGCATGGGCCAATGAATCAAGGAATCCCAGCAGCAGCATTCGATCAATTTTGGGTTCCTTGTGTTATGGAAGGAGTGGAGTTTCGAAGGCCTGATTTAATGGTTTGAAGGTAAGCCACATTTTCCACAAAATTCCCACAATATTTGAATAATGTGGTAGTCGCCATGACGTGACCGCTGATTCACTCAGGTCCCTTCATCGCGTTGTGACTGCTGCATCGGGTTTTACAACGGGCTGGGCCTAGCGCCTACCATACGTTTAGTTGCATCAAACTTCTAGTAAGAGTAGGTCTAATGTCATTTTCACAAGAAAAGGCGATGCTGCCTTCGTGAATATCATGAAAAAAATATCTTCTATCACTTGTTGCAACTGAACCTCCAAAGAAAATAATACATCTGCAATGGATGTGGTTGTTTGCTTATAACCGCTGCTATTCATATGTAAGCCATTTATTTACTTCATTTTTCATCATCTTTCCTTTGTAAATCAATTGGTGTTGCCTACATTCATTTCTGCTCTATCATTATTTCTTCTTCACAAAGCTCTGGCTTGAAGAGGTTCATGGAAAATATCAGGAACGGGGGTGTTTAGGATCTGAAAGAAGGTAAGAATGGGTTATTTCATTAAAACATGACATCTATCTTGCCAATAAAAAGAGACTTGATCTTTGATTCATATTCTAGAGCATATTTGGCCCTCTAAGTTTTCTATAAACTTCAGTGATAATAATTTCAACACTTCTCCAAGCATTTTCATAAGATTTTGTTCAAATACATTTCACCTGCAGTGCAGATGCTCTGAAGAATGTAATGAATAATTTCACACAGTAAGTAGCTTGGCTGTTATAGAATGGAGCCCCGTTCATGGGCCAACTGAAATTCTGAATGCTTGTCTTTAGCAATATTATTGTAGTTTTCATCTGGGGGGCGTTTCATCAACATTTGCTGTCTGACACGTTCTCAGATCTGACATCTTTCCTTGATTTTGATTGGCTGAGAAGCATCATTACTATGGCAACTGTCGGATAAAACAGACTTTGTCGGATAACACATCCGACAAGTCCTTTCATGAGACGCTCCCCAGAATACCTATTTATTTGTTTTACACATTCCTTTTAAGAGAAAAACCAATGCCTGTCGTCATCTGATTCGAGATCTTCATCAACGGATAATGGCTACCTTGATGATGACGGCATTGATGAAATCAACATCAGAATCAGCAAACCTAACATGGCTAAGGACATCATTGCTGGGGATAGTTGAGCAGAGAGATTGAGTCTATCTTCATGGACAAGGGCACTTATGGTGAGGTCAGTAATAGTGGAGAAAAAATACTTGGGTTGAAAGCGATTTGCCCAGGTCTTGCACACCAACAAGAGCAGAGCCGACATGAACACACTTTTTGTAATTTCCCTTTTTTATAATGCGTTAACCATTTGACATATTAGACATGTCTGGGTTTGGATGGAAGCAATCATACCAGCTCCTCAAATATTATCCTATTTGACTCTGTGACCTAATCAATCAGATATTGGAGTCGAGTCATCAAGAAAACTATTTTAACTATTCTTTTTCCTCTGCTTTCTTTTTTCTTTCTGTATTTCTTTCTTCATTCATTCTTTCTCTTTCTTTTTCCTCCTGTCTTTTTCTCCTGCTTCTTCTTCCCCCATTTTTCTCCTCCGCCCCCTTCTTCTCCTCCTCCTTCTTCTTTGGCAGTATGACATTTTCAGTAGCTATCATAGAGCTTTATAAGTCTGTGCTTGAGAAATTCTCCAAGCAGCGTTGTTTTCTTTTATCTGTGAAGCTAAGAGAAAAGAACAAATAAACGTAGTCAACATGGCAACTTATTTACAAGCAAATTAAGTATCTGTTTGAAGAGTATTATGGTAGTCATCAGTCTCTCTATGATTGTATTAATATTGTAGGTACAGAAAGGCCCTATTGCTGTCAATGCTTTGACCCCGAGGATGAGGCAAGCAACATCAGAAGCGCTCCATTGCCAGCCCACAGCGAGGCAAACAAACTCGCTGCAGTGGTAGGCTCAGACTTCCTCCCACAATTCTAAGGCGTGGTTAGACTCTCCCAAGATTATCAAATGTTCGCCATGAAATTTGTTGTCAACAAGCAGACATGGAAGACGTGGTCAATGTCCCAAGTTCTGAGTTATTGAGGCCTGTTTGAAGGTGAGGAGACTTGGTTCAAGAGCGCCCTCAGTGTTGTCCATTGGATAGGCAAGCTGCACATTGGGATGAGGCTGCATAATGATTAAAAGGTATTACCTTGATTATAATTACTATTATATTTTTTTGTTATTTTGCTGAAATGCAGTTGAATTCTGAATATGCCTATTACTTAGAACAGAAGATGAACAAGTAAAATAGGAAACATGTTATGAGAGAAACAATACTTGTTGATTTCTTTGATATCGACTGAGGAGTTGTGTCTTTCAAAGTTAAAATCATAGAATGCTCCTCATCACCCCCACCCTCATCTTTCTCTCTCCCTATCTTTTTTTTTTTCCACTTATGCGCAGAACCTTCATATGTTCACTGTGTAATGCACATATGTCAACTTTGTCGGAGTTTAAATCTATATGACCCGGGATCTAAACTATTTTTGGCCTTCTTTTGATACTTTTGGGGGTGGGGGAGGGAATTCACAGTATCTTCGTTTTACTAGCATCTTGCTATCTATAATCTAAAAGCAGAGAAATCTGATGATGTGATTTTTAGTGTCTTTTTTTTTAAACCAAAATTGTACATAACCTTTATTCAAAGTCAAAACAGTTGAGGTTTGGGTTATTAGGGTTAAATTTTGATGAAAGTAAGATATGTTTAGTGTAGTTTTTATGATAAATTTAACTTTATTTTATTTCTCCTTTGTAATATGCATATTCTTAATATACTTTTTTTGTTTCTGTTTGATCTGGAAATTGTATTTTCTTTCAGGAGAAAAAACAGTCCCACCATAACGGGAAAGATCAACCATCTCATGCCTTTTTGTCTGTCCTCCAATGCCCTAATGGAGGAGAAGGAGAAGGAGAAGGAGGAGGAAGAGGAGGAGGGAAGGCTCACAAGGGGTCACATGGCCATCCATCCACTTCAGAGGTATCTTCTGAAGGATCCTGCATTGGACCATCAGGTGCAAGAGTGAATGATGGCCTACCAGGAACAGGGAGGAATGCTCAAAATGGTGTCAGCAAGGAGCAATGGCGAAGCTCTGCCTCTAATCAGTCCACAAGAGATGTTGTTGGTACGAGGGATGGTATCCTTCCAAGTGGTCATGAAAGTGAGTGGAAGGTTGCCAGCCAAAGGCTGCTTCTGCCACCAGTGATCCAACATGGTCCCAAAGAGCAGGTTCTGTAGGACAACCTACTCCGGTCCTGGCCCAGGAGTTATAGGAATCTGCCAGGGACCTTGCAGTGCGGAAGAGTGGCTCCGATGCTACAAGTTCAGGCTTTCATGTAGGAAGCGCCTCAAAAAGGAGAACTACTACAAGCATGGCTATGACAGTTACAGGTGAGGTCGCGTTCGGATCCATGAGGCATCTAATTACTGATTTTTTTTGTTCCTCTTTTGTAGGAAGTGGCGTGTATTTAGATTTCATCGAAGGTTCCTGACTGAAAAAATACTGAGATTTGTTTTATGGAGAACTTACTTTTTGTCTTGTGTTAGATTCAAAATATGCGCTTCTAATTATTACTTCTATAGCAACCATTGAGTAGACTATTCAACATATGTATGTGCATGAATTAGGGATGTTGACAGAATCAGACTACCATTCGATTCCACGTGTTGCAGTCTTTAATGGGATTCTTCTAAACTTGCTAGCACAGAAGGGGTTAAAGATATATTGATGTAATGTTATTGTAAGGCTTGTTTACGTTAACCAGAGTAATTGTCTTTTTTAAAAAAGGTATTTTTCAAGTGTACTACGTTTTGTATTTCTGTATCTTATATGCCTAGGTCCTTTGTTGTGCCACTCGTTCCTACTCACCATTATTTGGTACACACACACCAAAAAAATGGTGGGGTTTTTTTTAACTATAGGATGTTTGAATGAGCCCTATAACGCTGAATTACATGTATAATGACTATGGATCTTTTTCCTTGTTTCCTTCCAAACAGTGCTTAATCTGGAGGAAGTTGTTTTCCTGCAACAGCAGGCTAGAGCAGCTAACACTCCTCTCCCAAAGCCAGCGCAGATATACTGCCCCACAACACACATGCTCCTTCTGCATGTTCTCCTGGGGAGCGTTTCATGAAGAGTTTTGTCAGTGAAAATCACCGACAAATGTTATAAGCTACTGAAAATCCTTGCATCTGATTGGCTGAAAGCAAATTAGTCGGTGAAAATCACCGACAAAACTCTTCATGAAACGCTCCCCTGAACCTCTGAGATGAAGTTTGAGAATCATCTCCTGACCACTGCCCACAAGGCCAAGATCTTTGACGACTCTGATCACCTGTGGGAGGAGCGTGACCCCCCAAACCTGGTCCAAGATGGCTCTTATGAAATGTGGAGAGAGTGAGTTTTTATTTAAATTCTGAAGAAACATAAATACATACAAATGCATATATATTCCCAACACAATTGTTTTTGTGCAGCTTTGAAGAAATATAAGAAGATACATGGAGATTATGTATCACATATCTTACCAGCATTAACAGAGTGTCAAATACATTGTGGAGATAGGAAGACAAGTCCTATGTTTTTGGTATGTTGTGTGCCATATGTTACCAAGTTTGGTGGAGTTCTGAATAACTTTTTATTTCATCTGATCATAACCTCTGGGGAGCTGTCAGCTTTAAGGGCATTGATCAGATGTACCAAAATCTGAGATGCAGTCAGAAACATGTGGGACAAAAAAGCTTCGACACTGCCCAGAGGTATACCTGGGTGCCGTTGCATAAAAGTTGCTATTTTAGTAACTTTTCCATCAATGGTAACATTCATGGAATACTGGATTTTGATTGGCTGTTGAGCATTTTTACCATGGTAGTTACCATTGATGGCAAAGTTACTATAATAGCAAGTTTTTATGCAACGGCACCCAGATGATTCAATTTTATTCACTTTGGTATGAGTTCTGTCATTTTGGGGCAGTTTCTTTCCTCAAACAAGGGTTAAGAATGGGTTCACCTACAAACTGCCTGTCCACCCATATAAGAAACTTGCATGCTCCATGTGTTCTCTTGCTGTTCTCTCTTCAAGAGGTATATCTCAAAATTGTATTTGACTTTGTTGTTCAGTCACATGCCCCTCCCCCCTCTCTTGTGAACCCCATTTTCACCAATAATAGTAGGGTCAACAGACCAAGATGTAATTTATGTATATTGCTGTTTTAGATCCAGGACTTCTCGGCAAAGGTCCATTCAGCCAAGGAGGAACTGAGCCTAGCAGCCCAGGAGCTGGAGAATGGCCAAGTAGCACTTCACCAGAGGGCGACACAGGAATCACCATGCCAGAAGCAGCTGTAGTCACCCTGACCAACCACATTGGGTGCAGGGATGCTCTCCGACTTCTACATGTGTACAGGTCAGTGCTTCAGCTCTTTGGGAAAGGCCTACAAGTCTATACACACACCTTACAACGCAGTAAAAACAGGACCCTAAAATAGGATTAAATTTTTTATGGATAATTCAATGTATTTGTTGTTTTTTTTTTCTGATTGAGGCCCCTAATGGTCATTTGAATAGTATCAAAACTTTTGTTTATTCCATCCATCTCGTGTGAGATTAGGCCCAATTTTCTGCAACTCATTGATGTCACATCCAGAAATGCCATTGATTTCTTTGCTGATTGAGCAACCTGGGAGTTTAGAAGGATGGCCAGAAGTAGCAAAAACTCATGTATGTAGAGTAGATTCAATCTACAGAAATCCTCTAAAGTATACTTGGTGTCTTTGGTAACCAGAGCTTTGTGGAAGAATCATCTACAAATATAATGATTTGTGAATTAATGATGTATTCCGACTTTGTGTCTCCCATTTTTCTTCAGGTCCATGTGGTCTTGTGAGCTGTTTGGTTCTAGTGAAGAGGATGATCAGGATGTCTTGCTTGCCTTGCTCTGTAAACAGTTTGCTGACGACCGAAGTGGTATGTAACCGTGGTGGTGGAGGTGTTGGTGGTGCTGGTGGTGATGGTGGTGGTAGTGATGATGATGATGATGATGATGATAATGATGATGGTTATGATCAAAGAGTTTCAGATTTATATCCAGCCAGTAAGAAATCAGTCAGATTGTGATATGATTATTGTGAATAGGTTTATGTTTTCAAACTTCAATACCTGAAAATTAAAAAGAAAATACTTACATAAAAGTTATTTTCAAGTATGCATACTAGTTACATTCTGGTTTTCACATAACAGCTTTTTTTCTTTATTTGCCCAAACAGGTGTGCTTGTCATCTCAAGATCTAGCCAAGAGCTGCAAACACTAACGGCATGCTACAAGCTGATCGGTATCAACGCCCAGCTCAAGAAATCTATGAAGGTCATAGAAAGCATGGAGACCAAGGAAGAGGTGGAGGAGAAGAGTGAGATGGAGAAAGCAGAAGGAGAAGGTGGAGGACCAGGGAGAGGAGGGGATAAGAAAGTTTAGCTTCAAAGGAAGGTTAATAAGAAAGGGAAGAGCAATGGAAGGAAGAGCTGGAAGAGCGACAGGGACAGGAGCTCAAAGGAGGGAGGTGGTAAGGTCAGTCATGGAGGAAAAGCTGGAAAGACAACAGATGAGGAGACGACAGGAAAAGAGGAGAAGAAAGCAAAGGAAGAGAAGAAGAGATCCAGTTGAGAATTGACTCCAGAACCTGGGGTAATAGAGGAGAAGAAGAATAGAAGAATCTGTAAGTCTGTGTAATAATAATATTTACCAAGATATGTGATTGTATAACATATACAATGTCTCTTTACCTACTGAGATGTTCTGTTTTAGGGATACCTGTATTTTATTTGGCCCTAGCTTCAGCTGCAGTTTCTCACTTAATGCCCATCAAGGAATGGGAACTGTATTTATTTAAATCCAGCCAGTAAGAAATCAGTCAGATTGTTATATGATTATTGTGAATAGGTTTAGGTTTTCAAAATTCAATCTTTCTCATTAGCTGACAACTTAAAAAGAAAACAACTACCTACATAACTTTTATTTTTTACAAGTGTGATTTTAGTGTGATTTTAGTTACTTTCTGTTTTTTTTCTTTATTTGCCCAAACAGGTGTGCTTGTCATCTCAAGATCTAGCCAAGAGTTGCAAACAATATGCCACAAGCTGATGGGTATCAATGCCCAGCTCAAGAAATCTGTCAAGGTCATAGAAAACATGGAGACCAAGGAAGAGGTGGAGGAGAAGAGTGAGATGGAGAAAGCAGAAGGAGAAGGTGGAGGACCAAGGAGAGGAGGGGATGAGAAGGTTAAGCTTCAAAGGAAGGGTAACAAGAAAGGGAAGAGTGATGGGAGGAAGAGCTGGAAAAGCGATGGATGAAAAGAAGAAAGGAAATAGGAGAAGAAAGCAAAGGAGGAGAAGAAGAGATCCAGTCGAGAATTCATTCCAGAAACTGGGGTAATGAAGGAGAAGAAGCCCCTGGAAGTCAGGTTACACATGTAAGTCTGTGTAATAATTATATTTACCATATTTGTATAGCGCCTATACAATGTCTCTTTACCAACTGAGGTGTTTTGGGGGGATACCTGTCTTTATTCTGGCCCCAGTTTGGGAGTTTGGCAGGTTGGCCAGATGTAATGGAGTAGTATGTAGAGTAGACTCAGTCCATGAAAATTCTGAAATGCATACTTGGTGTCTTTGATAACCAGATGTTCTTAGAAGAATCGTCCACAAATATTTTTATTTGTGAACTGATAATGTATTCCGACTTTAATGTGTCGCCCAGTTTTCTCCAGGTCCGTGTGGTCTGGTGAGCTGTTTGGTTCTGGTGAAGAGGATGATCAGAGATGTCCTGCTTGCATTGCTTTGTAAACAACTAGCTGATGGCAGAAGTGGTATGTAACCGTGGTGGTGGTGGTGGTGGTGGTGGTGGTGGTGGTGGTGGTAATGATGATGATGATGATGATGATGATGATGATGGTGATGGTGATGATGATGATGATGATGATGATGATGGTGATGATGATGATGATGATGGTGATGATGATGATGATGATGATGAAGATGAAGATGATGATGGTGATAATGATGATGATCATAAAGTTTCAGATTTATATCCAGCCAGTAAGAAATCAGTCAAATTGTTATATGATTATTTTGAATAGGTTTAGGTTTTCAAACTTCACTACCTCTCATTAGCTGACGGCTTACTTCGAACCATCGGGTCTTCGCGTCGGGCCGTGTAATCGCGTAACCCGACCTTTCGTGAAAACGGCCCCCTGATTTACGAAAGGTCGGGTAAATCGTGTGGTAAAAATTCGATTTTTAGCAATTATGGTCATTGACATAAGACTAATCTTTTACGCGAATATTCGTGAGAAAACTACCTTCAAATGACGAAGTATCGGGTAAAAAAGAATAAATTTTGATATTAACCCATTTATGATATGCAAGTACTTCAGTTTCATTATAATTAGGTTCCAATCTGTCGAATTTTTACGTATTAACAGACTTCCATGGAAATGCCAAATATATATCTTTTCTTTACAATCACTGATCATGGCGGGGGGGGGGGGGGTGGCTAATCACGTGAGATGATAAAATTTGGGTGAGTGAGTGGGAAGACCTATACCCAGGGGCGTAGACAGCGGGGGGGGGGGGGGGGATGAGGGGTATGCACCCCCCCCCCCCCCACCTCACAAGGTGGGGGGATGACATGTACAATCATCCCCCCCCCCCAGGTTTTAGGGAAGGATGTTTGCTTACAATTAAACTGAATTAACATGTTTAGAAATGATAGGAACAGCAATAATAAGAATAGCAATTATTATAACAACAACAATAATAATAATAATAATAATAATTAGTAATGCATTATCATTATGCTTATGATAATAATGATAGTTATCATCATCATCATCGTTAATGTGACTGAAATGACGATTACTATCATAACTATATCGATCATTGGGGGTGTGTGGGTGCATGGCTGTACGCAGCGGGGGGGGGGGGGGGACAGGGGGGACAGTTTGAAAACTTACATTTTTTACAGAAAATTTTCACAAAATTCAACATAAGTGTTCACCAAATCCTTCAATTTCATTTTCAAAAATGCAAAAGCGCCCCCGTGACAAACTTGGTCACTTCGGTCCCTCACTTTCGAGTTTCTTCGAAAACTTTTACGCATCTTGCCCCCCAGGAAAAAATTCTGCGTAGAGCCCTGTGTGTGTGTGCGTGTGCGTGTGTGTTATCTGTATACGAAATTGATCCTGGATTTCTCGTGAACGGCAAATTATCCCCCCCCCCAGGTGTAAGAACCTGTCTACGCCACTGCCTATACCAAAGAATTTTTAAAATCAATATCCATGAAGGTATATGGCTTGTAGATGTACCACCTTGATCTTCAAAAGATAATGCACTTTGAAAATCTGATAAATTTAATCAACACAAAACACGTATACATTGCAATTATCTCCTCCACAAACTCTCCACTGCTCCATCCTTTCCCATTCTCTGCCCCCCCCCCCTCTCTCTATCTCTCTCTCGGACACCCTCGAATTTTCATCAAATAATTCTCGCCCGAATTGATTTTTCATCTCTTTCTTCCTGTATCTATCTCTGTCTCTCTTTCCAACCCTTTCCATCTCTCTTGAACACACCCTCTTGGTTGCTTCATTTTTCACCTACCCCCATATTCATTTCATAAGAGGGGGCTTCAGTATTTTCTTATTTGTGCATGTATACATGTATTACAATTATCACATTCTTTTAAAAATTGTTGGGGATTACACAATCAATATCAAAGTACACTTGTAGTAAAAAAAAAGGGATTTGCTATGTAATGATTATTTTTCTGCATGGCGATTACAGTAATGTACATGTTAAAATAGGTTCATTCCGATAAAAAAGGAAACTACATCAGCCTTCATTCATCACTTAAAAGTATAATATATTTTTTTTTATATTACTCATAACAATTTTTAAAAATCATATACTCTGTTCACAACTTACAACAAAATAGAATAGACTATAGAGTTTTACATCACTACCATTCAAATGTTAGTAATTCACATTGCCAACCTGTAGCAAGGCCCAATGGAATCCTTTTCTACTTTAAATAATACTTGTAAATAAATCATTTACAGAGCTCATAGTCAGATGTTGTGTACAACTCAGGAAGAATGAGCTATTCCACATCCCTTTAGAAGAAATTAATAAAATTAATTAAAATGCAACGGAAAACAGTAATTTTGAGACTTACGTACTCATCATTCAATTCAAATTACTAGTACACTGTACTGAATTTATGAATTTTCAAATCCTCAAATGAAACAATAATCTGCTGTAAGAGTTTCAAATAATTCGCACACACCTATGGGGAGGGGTTAAGGTAAAAAAAAATATTGCAATTATTTGTTTTGTAACTTTGTTTAATGACATTGTAAAAAATTTTGTATGTCAATAATAATCCAAAATTGTTGATTGCATATCAAGAAATTTGAATTGAATTGAATTGTGGGTTGGGCTACTGCTCTCGCCCCCCCCCCCCCTGCTGCGTACAGGGCCATGACTCCTCACTCACTGAGAGACAGGGGCCTGTTTCTGGAAATCAACGCCAAGTTAGTCATATCTTTGTCCACCAACTACGGAGATGACTCTAATCTTGCTAAACCGTTTCACGAAGAGCATGCTAGCTAAATATCTCGTGAATCGATGAGGAAATGTGACAACACATAGCCTTGATCAAAATGACACATACATTTTGTAAACAAAAAGTTATCAGAATTGCAATTATTTGAGTGATCTGATGAGGGCAAAGCTTAGAAATAGTAGTAGGGGGTTATAGATGCAAGATATTTTCAAAGAAGGCAGATTACACCAAAGAAAAACATATAAGATTCTATTTTTAGTAATTAAGTTCATTATCGTTTTGAACGAAAGATGGGTACCCCCGGGACACTAGATTTGCAAATACACCCTTACGTTCATGATCGGAAAAAGGAGGCAAATTAAATATTTATCCAGCGTCACGTCTTAACCAAAATGCTGATATGCATAATTTTGGCAAATTACAAGCTAAAATATGGGTCTTAAAAAGTATTTTGTTTAAAAATCTACGATATAAATTATCTTTGAATGAATATGGTTCTGAAATCTACATACTATCCCTTTGACTATGCCTTGCCTGACATGGCAGAATTGCGTTCTTTTGAGAGATATACAATCACGGGAGAAACCCCTAGGAAACCTTTTTTTGCAGATCGTTTCATATGAAACATGAAAAATAATATTTATACATGAGCAAGGATGAATTACTGATTGCAGGAACCCTTAGAAAAGGTAGATTTGAATTATTTTTTACATCTATGTAGCTTCCATTTTGGCCAGCCATAATCTACCAAATTAGTGGCATGTGATGGCACTGCACATCAACGAAAAAAGATATGACAGGGTCAGAGGCGTCATAAGTTCTTAGTCGGGATGTTGGCATTGATCTTGGTAAACACGGCTTCGTGAAACACGTAGCAGACAACTAGCCCACTAGTGGCGATCTTAGCTGAGAAGTTGACTTATGACGGTTTCATGAAACGGGCCCCAGATCTCCAAAGCAGGGTCCAGTGCAATGAAGAGTAGAAGCTGAATTCTTTCTGTTAAAGAAAACAAGATGAGATTGAAAGTTAACTTGAATTAGGATAAATGCAAAGTACATGTACAAATTATGGACAGTAGGAGCACTAAATATTTACCTTTGCAGACCAAGGTTTATAAATCATTTTAGTTTATTTCACAGAACTAAAAATACAATTGAAATTTACACAACAGAAATTTAGAACAATACACACCTTGAACAATAAATATTGCAACTTGAAATTTAATAATAAAAAACAAACTTGCAAATGAAATGAGAGGAAATCAGAAAACAAAATATAGTTTCTGCTTGTATAGCAAAAATGAACAAGTAAAGCTGAACAATTATTTAGCTTTAACTAAGCAATACATTTCTTAATGAAGTGTAAGCAAGAAATGTTGGTGAGATATTTTGATCCTGGTGCCCATGAAACTCAAGGAAGAAAAATATTCATCATGCCAGACTGATGAAATTTTCAAAGGAGACAATAATAATAATAATAATAAATGTTACAAATGAATTCAAGAATGGGTGTATTTGCAACCAAGGCCAATGGCCTTGTAAATGATGCTAAACCCTGGCTGAATATTGACATACCTGTACATGTAGCAACCTTATTAAATTCATGCAGAATTCACTTACCTTCCATAACTGGAGTGGTAGTAGACTAACTCATTTCTTGCAGAAACTTTCTTTAGTCTCAGTCAACAAGCAATCATCACCTACATCTCCAACATGATGTGGATGCAGACATAAATGCAGCATTAAGTTTCAACCTAGGCATGTTCAATCTGATGAACAAAGTCAAAACAAATAAATGAATGGGATGCTCTCATCTACCTCTCAAAAAGGAAAATAATTTTTCATTGTACACTGTTGGAGTCTATAGATATATCAACGATCTGTGAAGAAGTAGAAGCAAGATTAAATCAGTGGTGTAACAACCAGGGGCATGGGAGGGAGGGAAAGAGTGCCCCCTGAAGGATTTCAGTGGGAAAATGCACCAAACCACCCCCCAAAAATAAATGAAAGAAAGGGAAAGGAATGGAGAAAGGGACAGAAAGAAGAAAAGGGAGAAAGAAGAAGAATATCGAAAAATGAGGAAAGGGGGGGGGGGGGCAGAGCCAAAAATTTCCTGGTAAGTAAATTTAGAATCAGTGGCATAGCTAGGATTTCACTTAAGAGGGCAGTAGTCTCTCTGCACCCTCCCTGCTCCCTACCCCCTACGGGGTGCGCTTTGCGCACTCAGTGTTTTGAATGCTTTGTGTACTACCGCCCCCTCAAATGAAATCCTAACTATGCCACTGATTCTTGCCTGAGTTACTAGAAATTTTGGGCTCCCCCCCCCCCCCCCCCGATAACAGGAACCAGGGCTGCGTTTCACGAAACCGTCATACATGTCATAAGTCTAACTTCTTGGACAACCCATTGAAACGCGTGTTGTAGAATTAACACGCGTTTCTATGGGATGTCCATAAATTAAGACTTATGACGGTGCTGTGAAACGCAGCCCTGTTACACCGCTGGATTAAATCATACCTAGTGTCATTATGCTTCCTTATGCTGTCCTTGAAATCTGAGCTTAAACTGTACACACAGTCATAGACCCCCGCCTCGCCCTCCCCGTTGCTTTACACAGCTATACATCATGCAACAATTTAGGATAACCGATTCGTCAACTCGCTAACACACTATGCATAAAGGTGGGATAAAATAAACGTTGAATCTCGCTGTCAACCGTTTTTGCATTGCATTTACAGTCATAGGCAATCCGCCCGAAAGTCTGGGCAAGATGTTGCGTCGTGACAGGGTGCTTAGCGCAATGCAGCGGTAACATGAGCTGCCGACGATGAAAAGTTCGTGAGTTTATAGCACATTATAGCACATAATTTCATGACATACAGCTCAGGAGAGTTCTTTGAAAATATAAAGAAATTAACGCAGATTTGGCACAATGTAGAACTCATTATGAATAGATTCTATTTTTTTGACAAATTAGCGAAATTTAAACTGTACTCACCTCTGGACTTTCCAAGGCAAAGGCTGACTTTGTGCGAGTCAAATACTAGCTTTTATTCAAGCCGTTTTTCGTCGAATTATTTGTTGTAGAAATGTGCGTTAAGGACGCGACTCTTCGTATATTTTGTTCGCTAATTTCTACGAAGTGTCGGGTTAATGGACCCGACTTTTCGTAGATTTAACTGGTATATTTCTCAAATGATGAACCCGACCTTTCGTAAATAAAGGGGGTTTTTTTCACGAAAGGTCGCGTTACGCGATCACACGGCCCGACGCGAAGACCCGATGGTTCGAAGTAAGCCTTAGCTGACAACCTAAAAAGAAAAGACTTACATGAAAGTTATTTTTTTTACAAGTATGAGTGGGCCAATCTGCATTTTAGTTACATTCTGGTTTTGACTTAGCAGTTATTTTCTTTATTTGCCCAAACAGGTGTGCTTGTCATCTCAAGATCTAGCCAAGAACTTCAAACAATATGCCACAGCAATGCCCAGCTCAAGAAATCTATCAAGGTCATAGAAAACATGGAGACCAAGGAAGAGGTTGAGGAGAAGAGGGAGATGGAGAAAGCAGAAGGAGAAGGTGGAGGACCAGGGAGAGGAGGGGATGAGAAGGTTATTAGCTTCAAAGGAAGGTTAATAAGAAAATGAAGAGCAATGGAAGGAAGAGCTGGAAGACTGACAGAGACAGGAGCTCAAAGGAGGGAAGCAATGAGGTCAGTCATAAAGGAAAAGCTGGAAAGGCAATGAGTGAATAGAAGAAAGGAAAAGAGGAGAAGAAAGCAAAGGAGGAGAAGAAGAGATCCAGTCAAGAATTAATTCCAGAACCTAGGGTACTAGAGTAGAAGAAGTCCCTGGAAGTCAGGTTACACATGTAAGTCTGTGTAATAATTATATTTACCGTATTTGTATAGCACCTATACAATGTCTCTTTACCTATTGAGGTGTTTTGGAGATACCTGTCTCTATTCTGGCCCCAGACCCACCTGCAGTTTCTCACTTAAAACCCATCTACAAATGGAGACTGCAAAGATTCACCACACCTGGGCCAAGAGAGACAGTAGTTAGTGAAATATCTTATTTGAATATACTCAAGAAGGATTCAAACCATCAAACTCTAGATTTCTATGTCAATGGAAAGAACTACAATAATGTTAAACCTCAGTACCAGAGTACTTTCATGTACATGCCAAATAAATGATAATAACAATAATGATAATAATGATAATCATTATAATAATGTAGACCTATCCCAGATCTGTAATATCAAATATCCAACTTCACATAATCCAATGCCAATAATTGGGGACCATGAAAATATGTGTCAGTAGGTCAAATGAATCGCTGCAGTACTAACTTGGAACACTTAGACCATAGAATTCATGCCAAATCACTTCATTTGCAAAAATTTAGATTCTCTCTCAAAATTGTATTTGACTTGATTTCAATCAAACCCCCCCCCCCCCGAAACCTAAGTATCAACATTTTTAGTAGCTACATCAGTAGACCTACATGTAATGTTTATATATTTCCGTTTTTTTTTTCTTTATTTGCCCAAACAGGTGTGCTCGTCATCTCAAGATCTAGCCAAGAACAGCAAACAACATGCCACAAGCTGATGGGTATCACCGCCTCGCTCAAGAAATCTCTCAAGGTCATAGAAAACATGGAGACTAAGGAGGAGGTGGAGGAGAAGAGTGAGATGGAGAAAGCAGAAGGAGAAGGTGGAGGACCAGGGAGAGGAGGGGATAAGAAGGTTGAGCTTCAAAGGAATGTTAATAAGAAAGGGAAGAGCAATGGAAGGAAGTGCTGGAAGAGACAGGAGTTCAAAGGAGGGAGGTGATGATCGAGGTCAGTCATGGAGGATAAGCAACTGATAAGAAGCAGAAAGGAAAAGAGGAGAGGAAGAAATCCAGCCGAGAATTGACTCCAGAACCTTTGGTCATCGAGGAGAAGAAGTCTCCAGAAATCAGATTTCACATGTAAGTCTGTGAAAAATTATATTTACCAAGATATGTGATTGTATAGCAATATACAATGTCTCTTTACCTACTGAGGTGCTTTGGGGATACCTGTATTTATTCTGGCCCTAGCTGCAGCTGCAGTTTCTCACTTAATGCCCTTCAAGGAATGAAGTGTGCAAGGATTCACCACACCTGGGTCAAGAGAGACAGTTCATAGTGAAATGTTTTGTTTGCATATACTCAAGAAGGATTCAAACCCTCATACTCTTGATTTCAAAGGAAAGAAGTGAAATAATGGTAAATTGCAGTACCAGAGTACTGTCATGTAAATCTATCCCAGATCTTTCATCTCAAACCTCCAACTTGACAAACTTCAATACCCATTGGAGACTGCAAGATGTGTCAGTTGGTCATACATGTATGAATCACTCCAGTACTAACTTGGAAGACTTATGGGGCGTTGCAACACCCCCTTAGACCATAGAATTCATGCCCAATCTTGTGAGCTGTTTGGTTTTAGTGAAGAAGATGATCAGGATGTCTTGCTTGCCTTGCATTGTAAACAGCTTGCTGATGGCAAAAGTGGTATGAACCAGGGGTGGTATTCTGAGACTGTTTTAACTCTGTTTTAAGTCTGTTTTAGCAAATCGGTATTCTGAACACCGTTTTATCTCTGTTTTAACTTTTGTTTTATCTTTCTAACCGCGCATCTTACCTTGCATGCCTGGCGCAAGTCGTGCGCAAGCGCGTAAAAATACCATATGTAATAACACGGTATTCTGAAGACCGTTTTATCTCCTGTTTTAACTCTTTCCGCTTGACATTTCATGCTCATGAGATAAAACAGGGTGGGAGGTGTTTTAAATTTGCATGCGGTATGTCATGGCGGCAATTTTTCTCGCTCATAAATGTTTTTGGTTGGAATGAGGGGGATAACGAGATCCAATAAACCTTACTTTTATTCCCGAAACGACATTTCGAAAGAATTTTTGCCTCGGGTGGAGAAATTTGACAATTGTCTGCAATAATATCAAAGATGATTTGCACAAATGATTCTGTCACATCATCACATCTGAATTAAAGCAAGAAACTAAGCGCAAACTAATGCGCTCATTACAACGCGAACGTATAAGTTCACGCATTTCACGCACCCCTTCCCCAGGGAGCGATCTTATTGGCTGAGTCAGCTTAGACTCATCTCTAACGACTTTCCCCATTGGATAATATCTTTGCGGTGGGTGTGGCTTTGATGACTTACAACACCGTTAAAACAGTTATCAGAATACCGTTTAAAGACTGTTTTAGCGGTGTTGTAAATCAATGCCTTAAAACAGAAGTTATAACAGAACTTAAAACACAGTTAAAACGGTGTTCAGAATACCACCCCAGGGTGGTAGTGCTGCTGCTGCTGCTGCTGCTGATGATGATGGTGAAGATGGTGATGATAATGATGATGGTGGTAATAATGATGGTAATGATCAAAGAATTTCAGATTTATCCAGCCAATTAAAGTAATCTGTCAGTGATTATTGTGAATAGGTTCAGGTTTTCAAAATTCAATACCCTCATTAGCTGACAACTTAAAGAGAAAACACCTACATAAAAGTTATTTTTTACAAGTGTGATTGGGCCAATCTGCATTTTAGTTACATTCTGGTTTTCATATAATTTTTTTTTCTTTATTTGCCCAAACAGGTGTGCTTGTCATCTCAAGATCTAGCCAAGATCTCAAGATCTAGCCAAGAACAGCAAAGAGCATGCCACAGTTTTTAGTTATCTAGACTCTTGAATGAGAGTTACAGATTGAGAATTTTAGAAACAGAACATTTTCATTTTGAGCTATGAGCATAAATTATTTATGATATGAAGATGGAAATCTTCTCTTTTAACTTTGTCAAACTACATCCACTTCTTTGTTGAAGGCCAGTTCTTTCTTTTATGAATTACAATGGTAATCTATTTGTTTTTTCAGGTTTTGAGTTTATTAAAGACCATGAGAAAGACTATGAAAGTAATCAGTAATATTTTAGAAAGGGGGGAAATAGACATAATAAATTAGAGTTTCATTGATTGATCTTCTAACGATGAAGGTATATGAATTCTGAGTTTGATGTTTAACAAAATTGTTCTCTTTAATATCTGCCCTGTTTACCTGTGAGAAGTTGTGCCCTCCCCCCCCCCCCCCCCCCCCCATCCGTAAAACCTTGTGTTGCCAGATCTGTGTGGATAATATGTCATGTAGGAATATGTTGTTCAGAATTAAAACTTTTTGGAAGCACATGCTTGCAAACAAAACCAAAACTCGGAGATATCACTCTGGTGATTGATAATGTTCCTTAGAGGTAGTAGAATTTGTGTGTGAAAGATTAGAAGTGTGCATGTGTATTTCATTTAGGAAGATAACTTCTGAGCCCTGTTTCATTAAACTTGTTCTAATAACAAGTTGCAATAACTTTTATAAGCTATTGAAATCTTTGCATCTTATTGGCTGAGAACGAAGTTTGTCATAGAAATGTTGTTACTGATAACAAGTACATGTATTATGAAACGGGGCCCTGGTTGCTAATAGCTCCTTTTATTTGCATTAGAAATTCTAAGATTTCCTCAATCATGCTGTCTACCCTTTAGAACAAGTTGCCTGTGGAGAGTATGTTCAGACTAAGCTGTAACTAGTATGGGTTGAAAGGAGTAATATGTTGGAATGAACGACAGAGTGGGGGAGGGAGTGAGTGAAAGAGATTGGCAGGAGTGAGGAAGAGAAAGAGAGAGAAGAGGGGTTGAAGGGAAAGAGATAGAGAGAGAAGAGGGGCTGAAGAGAAAGAGATCGAGAGAGAGAGAGAGAGAGAGAGGGGAGGAGGAGAAGAAAAAAGAGGAAAGGAAGGACTCTCAAGTTCCTGCTGTTACAAAATTTGAAACTTTAAAGTATGAAGTCCATAGACCGTGATATAATAATATTGCTAGAGTCTACAATTGTCTGAATCAGGGGCAGCGCTAGGGTAGGGTATTTTAATGGGGGGGGGAGTATTTTTTTCTGGTTTTTAACCTTGGCCTACTGATGATTTTATTAACGTTTCAAAATGAACAAATGGGGTATTATATTGTGGCATGACCCTCCATTCTTTCCCCGCATTATGCTCCTCCTCCTTCTTCTTCTTCTCCTCCTCCTCCTCCCCTCCTCCTCCTCCTTCTCCTCCTTCTTCTTCTTCTTCTTCTTCTTCTTCTTCTTCTTCTTCTTCTTCTTCTTCTTCTTCTTCTTCTTCTTCTTCTTCTTCTTCCTTTTCCTTTTGTTTTGATCGCATGAAAAATCATGAGGTGGCTGCCCCCTGCTCCCTGTAGCACTGCCCCTGGTCTGAATTTTTTTCAAAAAGAGATGGTTGATCCAAATATCCCGCTGTTTCTAATTATTACGAAAAGATATCTACATTAAGTTAAGTGTTAAAGTATGAACGCATGAGCAGGCGCGGTTCTAGAGCAAAAACTTTGGGGGTTCTGGTGGCTTGGATGATTGTAATGTATATCAGAATATTTGAAATTAAGATTACAATTATATTGTAAAAATGGGGGGGGGGGGGCTTGAGCCTCAAAGCCCCCCCCCCCATTGAACTGCGCCTGTGCATGAGTAGCTTTTTCTTCTCTCTCTTTCTCCCTTTCCCCTCTCCCTCCCCCTCTCTCTCTCCCTCTCCTTCTCTCCCTCTCCCTCTTTCTCTCTCTCTCTCTCTCTCTCTCTCTCTCTATATACATATTGAAAGAAATGAAAATGGGAGAATAACAATTGCGTAGCTCCATATATAGACAGACCGACAGACAGGGTTCAATGGTTCAGTGGTTTTATTTTTATGTATGTATTGCGTTTTTACCTTTTTTTTTTTGGTAATATCAATAAACAAGACCCGGAGGGAATTTTGGATCGACCACGAAAGAAAAAGAAGAAGAAAGAGAATGCAAGAAGAGGGGGCAGGGTCATGCAAATGTATAATAGTCCTATTTCTCATTTAAAACATAAATAAACTCACCTGTAGGCTAAGATTAAAAACAAACAAACAAACAAACAAAAGAAGAAAAAAGAAATCCCCTCTTGAAAATATCTCGCTGCAGTCCACTAAAGGCTTAACCCCCCCCCCCCCCCACACACACACGTAGGCATTATTTTCAAACAATATCACAGACGTTTATTGCTGGTTATTACTTTAATGGAATATCTATAGGAACGCAAACGAATCGTTTTTTAATTTGGGGGAATGACGCTTCTTGCTAGATTATTTTTAAATTTTTTCGAGTGAGCGAAGCAAGCGTGCCTAAATTACACATTCTTGTTATGAGAAAAGTGCTTTTTTATCAACAAAATACGCAATAAGCCTATTATCTAAATGATATATATATTTAAAACTCAAATATGACTCTATTTTTGGCACATCGCTGGTCCAACTCTTTGTCGTCCGAAACCACTCTGTTCCTAAATAGTACCACTGAGCGAGCGAGCGAGTGAGCGAGGAAACACACATATTCCTTTTGTTTATTTATTTATTTTTTCATTTATTCATTTACCACTAGTGGGACGGCACACCCTATTAGCAAAGTGCTATTTTGCCTAGAGGTTTTCATGGTAGAAGTAATAACTCGTCAGCAAATTATATGGGCCTATATAATCTAAATTTATATTCGGTCACCGAATTCGTTGCTATCCGATACCATCTACGAGCGAATGCAACGAGAGACTCGGGGAAAAATAAACTCCTTTTCTTGGTAGAAGTGTTATTTCATCATCAACACCCGGGGGATATGTCTCATTGAGGCCTGTAGAACATCCGCGTAAACGAAAACGTAAAAAAGGGGTTGTTTTTTCAGCACCATGCAGGCTGGGAACCCGGGGATCCCGTTAAGGGTATCAAAAACAGAAAAATCTGGTATTAACGGTATCAAATTCAAAGGAATGATGATGCAATTCTTGAATAAATTCCCTGTTAGGGATATAAAAGTCGGAGATGTTAGACTTGATTCTCTGTTAAGGGTATCAAAACCATCGCTACTTTAATTCACGTTCCTGGGGTGTCATGAAAAAGGGGAAAAGGGTAGTTTCTTCAGCACTAGGTGGAGAACCATCATATCTCGTTTTTTGTTTGTTTTTTTTTTTTGGGGGGGGTTGTCGAAAATCAGAGGTGATAATGCAGTCCTTGAATAAAATCCCCGTTAAGGGTATAAAAATCGAAGATATTAGGCATGTTTCCCTGTTTAGGATAATATAATCACTGCTACCTTAATCCCCGTTTAGGGTGCTTTTCATAAAGTGATTTACGCAGATGATGTACAGGTTTCAATGAGACATCCCCCGGGCATCAACATACATCAGCCTACAAGATATCTAAATAATTGCCAAATATATGGGACAAAATTTTCCCATATTTTCAATATTGTCAATTCATCCTTTATACTTGCTTTTTCATATTCAATTTTTCTTGAGTTCTCTACAGTTGTTTCGCTACAAATTGTTGGAAACCCATATTTAGAGAACTAGTACCTTTCTATAAAAGGTAGCGCGCCATCTACTGTCAATGTGTGATTGATGAGTGTATATGGGTGGTGGTACATAGAGGCTGCAAGTAGGGAGATTCCCATGGAAATGCTACGTCAATGAACCGGGCGTCAATATCAATGCAATGTAATTGTAAAGAGCAGGAACAGAAGTGAGACAAGGAAGCAAGGATCGGAGACCTCTCTCTTCTCACTCTTAATATTTGACTGGTCAAAACGCTGTTTATTTCTTGGACTTCGTGAAATTATGTGAGTATACTTAGGAGCCGAGTATCGAGTCGCGTCGGGCAGGCGGGTCCACGCATCCGCGGGGCAGGTCCAGGGCAGGGGTCCTGGATGCGATGAATGGCATGGCCAGAGAAGATCCTCTCTCCTGCGCACATAACTCCTGTTTCTTAACTGTAATATCCGACACGAAAAGGATTGATAAGTTCTTTTATTTATATCATATTTATTCCTTATTTTTCCCTGATATTCGAAATCTAAGAGTAAGTTGGTAAGTACAAATATCTGATTGAATTTGTGCAATTTAAGTTAGAAATGTTATAGAAGGGTCTAGTATCAGTCTATAGATCTAACGTTAGATGTAACCTTAGGGTCTAACAGTTAGACTATCACAATTATTTCGTGTTTAAGACATTTACTATTCTACCACTACACATATTCAGGAAAATTTATTGAAGCAGTGTGTGAATACTTCAGATCATATTTCCACAAAAGTCTCTAATAGTAATATCATGACTCTCAAATATTAATAATTCTGGTTGACTTACTCTCATTTGTAGAACCAAACCTTTGATTACTGCATTGGTGTTTGGTAGTGGCATACGATGCAATGTTTGGACACATAGCATAGGGCATACAAAAGTGCATAGGGCATACAAAATCACATTAGCCCAAAATTGGGCTGGTCCTTTTGAAATTTTAATAACATTGTGTTATATTGACTTGCCCATTTTTATTACTATATTTATTGGACAAGACAAAATGGTCATTAGGCTGATGAAAGTTGATTTCATGGTTCTCGTCAGCGCCCGCATCAAATTTTGCTCCTGCACCACAAAAGTTCAACACTCATCGCTGACAAAATTCCTGCGTCAAAAAGTCCTGATATGATATTACCGCCTCAAAAATCAACTTATTTTCGATTTTGACAATTTTAACCCATAGCAGTACAGAGCTTTCTTGAGGTGTAACTTAATCATCGTCAATCCTCAAATTGGCAATACAAATTAATTTTTTCCCATGTTTACATAGCTTGGAAAAAATAAATATGGATATAACATAAACCAAAATTAAATATAATTGTAAAATTGAATAAGAAATTTTGAACACAGAAATAGTGATTATATATTATTCATTGCATTGCCAATTTAAAGAGTTTAATGATTAGTTGTACTTAAACTGCTCTAATTCAAGAATGACACACCATACAGTGATGGGAATGGGCTCAAATTTGTCAGTGCATTTTTCCCCTTTCTGCTCATGTATAATATGTACTACCCAACATTCTGGACCAACAGATACTGCAAAAGTGTCTTCTAAAGGTGACACTGTACCTGTATGGGTTAATGCATTAAAATCCTGATGTCATTGTTGCTATTTGTAAGTCATCTCAATCAGAATTATTAATATCTCAACCACTATATTAATTTTCTATCATTTGTTCAGCGGAATTTGTGAAATCGGAAACGGGATATGTCAGTGAAGGAAGTTGAAAAGCAAATGCTGTAAGTGGGCGCCCCTAGACTTTCCCGGGGCTGCGCATGAAGAACCCACTCACAGTCATAGCAGTGTGTTTCGGGCACGTGAGTGGGTTTGCCGTGGTCTTGCCTCTGAGAATTCCCCACTACAGCATGTATAGCGTATGGTTGCAGGTGCCATGTTGCTGCTGTGTTTGTGCCGGCTTGACTCGCGATTTGACATCATTCCACCGTTTCCACTTTCCAACCCCAATATTTATGCATTATCATTAGGGGAAACATGTGAAAGAATATTATTTTCATAAATTTTGGAATAATCTTGGTGTTATTTTTTTTAGCTGAATTTTGCATCTCTTGCCTTGATCTTTAGTTTCAGAATCATACTTGTTTGCTGTTGTTGACCATGCTCCTCATCAAATGCAATTTTGTTTTGGGTTTTTGTTTGTCAGAGATTCAGAGAAATCTAATCATTGGATATAAATCCCATAATTTCCTATTTTGTTTCAATGATTTTTTGTATTAAAATTTTTTTGAACATGTAGATACTTGTACATGTTTCTATTTTCTACTTGCAGGGTTGATTGTATCAAATTTGACAAATCAAAGTACATGAAGGATGACTCTGTTTTTCGAATCTTTTGACCTTTTTTCTTTCATTTCCATAATTTTAAGGACAATATAGTGGATTGATAGATGAACTTTGATGAACAGATGTACATGTACAAAATTCAAATGGATAAGACATTGCTGGACATGTCATATACAATTGGGCAAGTTACTGCAATTATGACAATTTACATGGCTTTAAAAACTTAGACAAGTTGTTTAGCAATAGAGTAAAGAAGTACATGCATTCTACTTTCAGTTTAATCTACTTTCAATTATGGAGTGAGAATTATTACAAGAAGAAGAAACGTTGCCCTTTTCATTTTGACATTGCAATACTAATCCCCATCCTTTGTCTTTTTTTTTAATGAATTTTTCACATTCAAAATGAGAGACAACTTATGAAAAAAGTGAAGCAGCCTATTTTTCCTTTCAGAAGCATAATTATGCATTCAAAGTGTTACAATAATTTCCTGAGCTGTTTAAAAAAAAATAACGTGATATAAACCCTCCGAATAAAAGAAATAGACTTAGCTTAAATACATGTAAACAATAAGACACAACTTAACACATTACACTTCATGACAGTTTGCAAGCCAACACTCTTACCCGGTACCTTTTTTTCCCAATCTTATTTTGCGTTGACGATACCCTTGCCAAGTTCTATTGGTTTGTATATGAAAGATGAATGTTGATCAAAATCCCTCATGCAAATTCCAAATATGCCCTGCGAGAACATGAAATTAAAGTTAGATGAAAGATGAAAGTTGATCTAAATCCCTCATCAAAATCTCAACAATGCCTGACGAGAACCATGAAATCAACTTTCATTGGCCTTAGATCCTGTTCTACTTATTCTTTAAAGTCTGGTGTCGGTCTAAAAAACTGTACTATTGTGTAACAAGAGGAAAACTAAGATTACTGATTTAGACTTCTAACTTCCTGTGTTAAACTTTGACTTGGACATGTGGATAGGTTTAAATGTTAGCAGAAAACCAGAGCTGCCAAGTCTTCCTGATTGTCAGGGAGACTTCCTGAAAATTGAATAATTTAGCTTGTGAAAGTAATTTCAAATTACCCAACAAAAAAAGATGTTATTCTGAAGTTCTCAGTAATTCATTCAATTTCATTGTCTTCCTGATTCATACATTGATTACCTCCAATGGACTGTGTGTAATTGAGAAAGATCTCCCTCATTTCTCACCAAATTCTTTCTGAAAGATGAATATTAAAGTTGGCAGCTCTTGAATATGGGTCAACAAGGGTGCACAATACAAGCGGACCACTTGCACTTGTGGGCTAGGCATTTCCAGTGTATTTGGAGTGATTGCTACAAGATATAATCTTCCTTCTTTTTTTAATACCAACCACCGGCCGCGTAAATCCACTCTGAGGAGTGGGGGGGATGATTGACTTTTTTGACGATTTTTTTTCTGTCGATCTCACACTTAAGTATAAGCACACACCCTCACTAACCCCCACAGACCCCCCTACACACATTTTAATATTTATTTTGCGAGCGAGTGAAGCGAGTGAGCCAAAAATAACCATTTTTCTAGTTTTTAATCACATTTTCTAACAGAAATTCTAAAATATGAGCGAGCAAAGCGAGCAAGCCGAAAATAACCACTTTTCTCATTTTTAATCACATTTTCGAATAGAAATTCTAAACTAATGACGAGCGAGCCAAAAATAACCACTTTTTTGGTTTTCAATCGCATTTTCAAATAGAAATTCTAAAATATGATGGTTGTTTATGACAGATATTCAAAGATTTTACTAACGGATTAATCAAAATATATTTTCTTTCTTAAAAAGTGGGGGGGATTTTTGTACATGCCATCCCCCTCTCCAAAAAGTGGGGGGGAAATATCCCCCCATCCCCCCAGGGATTTATGCCAATGATACCAACCTTGGTTTTTTATGGACAGTAACTAGAACCAGGCATTAAGATCAGCTTAGGATAGATCTGGAAGGGACTAGTCGCAAACCTTTGACCCTATGTGGCTATTTATGTGGTAAAAAATCTAGCTTTATATGTCTACTTCATCATATTCTGTCAGATGTTAAGTAGGTACTGTGACAAAACATTACAAAAAAGGGGGAATGGCCATGTTGGCAAAGTTTTGAAAACAGAAGGTGAGATAAAAATCATTTTGTCTCTTTTTACAGTGAATAGAAGGACCAGGCTTCAACCTCACATAAGGATCCATTGAGGATCATCACAGTAAATCTGTGGCCCTCTGTGGCTGTTTTACCTAGGACATGTGGTACAGAATCTGGCTCTATGTCTACTTCACCTGGTTCCGCCCGATGTTGAAGTGGGTGCTGAGACGAGCCACTGGCAAGTGTGAGCTGCTTCGCATCTGTTGCAACAGCTACACCAAGACAGGGCACAAAACCAAGGATATTGGTAAGTTGTTGGCCATTATTATCCAAATCATTGTTTTGTGTGGGTGTTATTTTCTTGAATTTTGTGAACTGTTGAGTTATTACAAATTTAACTACACACAAAATGGGTTGGCAGTGCATGCTCAAACATGAAATAAAAGTAGCCTGTGTTAAAGACACCCAGCAGTGGGCTTTCATGGGGAGTGGATCATAATTTGCTGACACCAGACTTTGTGAAAAGCACTGGAAATACCTGTAATATAGCTGCATCTCCGGAGCACAGCAAACAAGCTATCCCACGCTAGACATTCTTCGGCCTGCTTCGGGCATTCTCAGGCCAGGGAAAGTGAAATAATGACTTTGCCTTATGGCGCAATGGGTGGATATGCAGAGGCATTACATAAGGGCTGTTAATCATAAAACTCAGTTCCACTGGGTAAGCACTCAAATAGTGTCAAATTCCCAATGAAAGGATACGACTGTGTGTCTTTAACTCGTTAACTATTGAAATCTCATATTCCCATAGGCTTTGTACAGGGACCGCCCAGTTCCAGTAGCCAATGGGTTAACTTAAAGTCCCCAGTTTTCTGTTTTCTAAAATGAAAATTCTGTGTTCTTCAGTGTTCTAAACTTCAAATTCTGTGTTCTTCGGTGACATGTACAAAACATATGATAAAGCAATTGTAAATAGTAACAATCTTAGAAAAATGTAAGTTACCCTAATATACATGCACATGCAGTATATATGCAGATAAAGCTTGGTGAACACACGCTAAACACTGCAAATAGGTTTGATCTAGATTTTCCGCTGATTCATGGTTTTGTTTTACTGGATTTTGCTTTGTTTTTTCATGATTTTCACTGTATATTACGTAATTCAAATTTTTACTGGCCTGAATAATCATGTTTTCCCGTGAAATTCCGTGAATTCCGCGTTCTTCCCGAATTCCGTGAAATTTTTCTGTTTTCCGTATCTGGGGACTTAAGTTAACTGTTGTGAAGTCAACAGCTCATGATAATGCCTTTGACCATGTCATCGATGATAATACAGTATTAAACATTGTTCAGTTGTTATTGTTCATTTGTGAAGAGAATACTGGTAGACTCAACGGTGAGGAACAACTTGAGAAGAAAATTCAACTGTCATGGCCAAAAATTTCAGACTTAAAAGAATATAGGCTTGTTCATATAGACCAAATTTCTTCTAACTCACCAACTATAACCATCATTTTTTAAATCGAATAGATCTATACTCGTAAGGTTTACTTGAATAAATTTAATTAACCAAACCCTTGTATAGATGTTATTTCCAACAACATTCGAATGTCAAGGGCAAACAGATGTGTAGGCCTAAATTAAAGAAATATATGTTCAGTTTATTTCTACAAAGTTCAGTTTATTTCCACAAATAAACACAACATGAGAAACAATCAGAATGTACACAAGAGCAAATAGATTAAAAACAAAAACATCATGAAAATGTGGTAGGGATTGACGAAGGCCAAATCGACCTATCAGGTATAGTATACGCATGGTTTGGGTTTTTCCCTCTCTCAAGTGAACATTGAAGAGTACATCATTTAAGTAACCATGTTGTGCATGTACTGTTTGATAACAATTACTCAGCAGATTATTTAAAGTATTTTACTTTGTACTGGTAATTGTAAACTTACATATATATTGTACATTAGAAGAACTGTGAAATCTTTGACTGGTATTTACTCCATGTAGAATCTGCTTTGAAATCATCCAAACTGAGGACCTTTCAGCGGATGGTGGCTGATGATGACCTGAACATCACAGAAGCTGTCAAGTATGCTATGACAGTCAAGAATATCAGTCCAAAGATTTACCCAGAGTGAGTACAGGGCCCTGTTTCATAAAACTTTGTATCAAGAACAAGCTGCAATAACTATTATAAGCTACTGAAATCCTTGCATCCGATTGGCTGAGAGCAAATTTGTCCTAGAAATGTGGCAGTTATTACTGATAACAAGTTTTATGAAACGGAGCCCTGATGGGCTATATAACAGTACAACTAGGTCCCGTTTCATAAAACTTTTTCTCAATAACAAGTTGCAATAGCTGTTATAAGCTACTGAAATCTTTGCATCTGATTGGCTTAGAGCACATTTGTCATAGAAATTCTGCAGTTGTTACTTATATTCATGATCATAAGTGAGAACTGTTGTGTATGGGTAGAAGTAGATGAAGAAAGAGAGAGACAGACAGGCAAAATAGCAAAAAAAATTGGACAAGGAGAGCATGAGAGAGTTGTAGAGAGACAGAGAGAGAGAGAGAGAGAAAAGTGAAAGAGAGAGAGAGAAGAGAGAAACAGAGAAAGAGAAAGAGACCGACAGAGGACGGACGAACCCAAACAGACATGGACATGAAGACAGAGACAGACAGGCATGTGCAGACAAACAATCACAGACAGAGGTGCACAGAGTGAAAGAGAGAGAGAGAGAGAGAGAGAAAGAGAGAGACAAATATTTAGGAGACTGAAACACAGAGTACTCTACAGTGAAAAAAAAAATTCAGCGATGAATCCACAGATTTACCTAAAATGATTAAAGAGAGGCCTGAATAAAACAAAATAACCAAGGCTTTTTACCTGTGCTTCGCATCACAGATTTCCATCAACTCTGAAGGCATCATTGAGACAGATCAGTGGATACAATGCCCTGGTGAGAGACATCGAGGCTCTAAAGAAAGAAAAGTATTCCTCAGCCAATCAGAGCCATGAAAAATCCCTACAAAAGGTATGCATTAAAAAAGCAATCCTGTAACTAATTCACACAAAGTTCTATGGAAAGCAGTCGTTCGCACATGTGAATGCAGTCTCATATTGTACGAAAGAACCATTGATATTACATGTATTTTTCTCATAATCCTTCACTTAATGTACATTAACCCGTTGAGCATGATTTGATTTTATTCTAACATACACTTTCCCGTAGACCCCAACCCGAGTAATCTCGGGCTTCATATTCAGTGGTTAAGGATCACTTCTCATTGATTTCCGGAGGCATATGCAGTTAACGATTCTTATCTCTTGTCCTATTATTTTTATGCCTCCGCCCACCGTAGGTGGTTGCCGGAGGCATTATGTTTTCGGGTCGTCCGTCCGTCCCGTTTTCGTTCTCGCGATAACTTAAGAACGTTTGACAGATCAACTTCAAACTTGGCACAGTTGTGCATATGGGAGGGACAATGATCTGAGTAGATTTTGGAGTCTCAAGGTCAAAGGTCAAGGTCATAGCGGTCATAAAACACATAAAAATGACTCGTTCTCGCGATAACTTAAGAACCATTTGACAGATCAACCTCAAACTTGGCACAGGTATGCATATGGGAGGGACAATGATCTGATTAGATTTTGGGGTCTCAAGGTCAAAGGTCAAGGTCATAGAGGTAATAAAACACATAAAAATGGCTCGTTCTTGTGATAACTTAAGAACCATTTGACAGATCAACCTCAAACTTGGCACAGGTATGCATATGGGAGGGACAATGATCTGATTAGATTTTGGGGTCACAAGGTCAAAGGTCAAGGTCATAGAGGTAATAAAACACATAAAAATGGCTCGTTCTTGCGATAACTTAAGAACCATTTGACAGATCAACCTCAAACTTGGCACAGGTATGCATATGGGAGGGACAATGATCTGATTAGATTTTGGGGTCACAAGGTCAAAGGTCAAGGTCATAGAGGTAATAAAACACATAAAAATGGCTCGTTCTTGTGATAACTTAAGAACCATTTGACCTATCAAACTCAAACTTGGCACAGGTATGCAATATGGGAGGGCCAATGATCTGATTAGATTTTTGGGTCTCAAGGTCAAAGGTCAAAGGTCATAGAGGTCATTATGTACGTAGAAATGGTTCGTTCTTGTGATAACTTAGTAACCATTTGACGGTTCAACAAACTTGGCTCATGTATGCATATGGAAAGGGCAATGCTCTCATTAGATTTTGGGGGTCACAAGGTCAAAGTTCAAGGTCAAAGATGTCATTGTATAAATAAAAATAAATCAACATGAAGTGCCATTTATTTCTGATTTGGTAATGGCGGAGGCATAAAGTTCGACCGCGCGTGGTCGAAGATTCATCTAGTTATTTTTTACATGCATAATGAAGCTTAATATGCACTTAACAAGTGCTGTAATTTATTATCATTATTCCTTTCTGATGAATTCCTGTGTTTACCCTCAAGAGTAGCAAAGAAGAATTTCAGTAGTCAAACATCAAACACTAGTTTGCTAAAAATGTCTAAAAAATGGATTTTCATTGCTTTCACTCAAATGTCTTACTGTCTTGTGATTTCACAACTTATGATGAAATCTTGCATTGTCTTTCACTCACATTTCTGTGAAGAGAATTGAACATTTTTATTTCAGCAAAAGTATGTTTGGGTTGAAGTACTTGTGGTTTGATCTCCCATAAAATATTGCTTCTCGAGATTTGGAAAGTGAAACTAAATGTCTTATGATACATAACTTCTGCTGAAACTTAATTAGTCCTATATGTTGATTTTATGTCATCAGTTGTGGGACTTGATGATGCCGAACACCACACTGAATCAGCGCATCACTAAACAATGGGGAGAGCTTGGTTTCCAAGGCGATGACCCAGCAACAGACTTCAGAGGGATGGGTGAGTGTCAGTCAACATGCAGGTGTACATGGAACCAAGTACCTTAACCCATACGAGACAAAATTATTTAAAGCCTAATTTGATCAGCTTTTATTCTTCAAATTGGCAACACCAACATTTTTATTTTATTGCTACATTTTTAAATAAATATAAATTGACAGAAATTATGATGAGAAGTCAAAAGGTTGCCAATTTTGCAGGGGAAAAACTGATTTTAAACTTTCTATCACATTGCCAATTTAAGGATTTTAATGCTTAGTTTCCTGTAAAGAATTTTCAGCATCAAACAACAAATATTGATGCAACCAAAATGGGCACAGTTTATGTAGAATTTTTTGCTCTTTCTGCTCATGTATTTGGTATAATCTTTAGGGCTCTGCATCAAAAGATATTAGGCCAAACCACAAAATGTGGACCTCTGTCATGAACGGTTTAAAGATTTTGCTCTATAGTATGTTTTCATTACTCACCTCAGATTTGTTGAATACTAAACTCTGAATTAACTTACTTGCTAGCCTCAGACTTTCATCTAGATATGGATAAAAGGAGCATAATACTAATAGGTTCAGTGATATGAAACACAAGCGATTTGAACTACACTTTTAAAGGAAAATGTAGCCCAGAAATCAGTGTGCATTTAGTGAATGAAGAAGAACAAGAAAGAACAGACAGTGAAAGTTTGAGCAAAATTGGACTATCTGTTCAAAAGTTGTTAATTTTTTGAAAGTTTAAGTAAATCATCATTATGAAGATCCTTAAATTGGCAGCTATACCGGCATCTGTGATGTCATTGTGGACAACTCTCAATTCATTTTGTGCACAGAATTTAACATTTTCTCCATTTTCAAGAAAAATTGAAATTCTTTTGATTTACTTTTTGAGTATGTCATGGCTGTATCAATTCTACAAGTATTTTGGGAAGAATTATGTTGATATATAAATCAATTTTTTTGAAAAATTATGCACAAAATGAATGGAGAGTTGTCCACGATGACATCTCAGATGCTGGCAAAGTTGCCAACTTAAGGATTTTCATAATAGGGATTTACTTAAACTTTCAAAATTATTAACTCTTGAATAGATTGTCTGATTTTGCTCAAACTTTCACTGTTTACTCTTTCTTGTTCATCTTCATTTATTAAAAACACACTGATGCCTGGGTTCCATTCTCCTTTAACATGTATGAGCACACTTGAAGTGAGCTGGCAGAAATCATTGATGTAATTCTAAGGGATCACTTGTGTCCACTGTGTGTGTATTACATGTAGAGGCATGGTGTCATGTTTATTTTCTTCTTTTTTCATTGTGTTACAGGAATTCTTGGACTGAACAACTTAGTGTAAGTTTCACACATTTTTCCAATTTTTCCATCATTTTCACTTTGTTTCTGTGAAAAGTGATCAGTAGTTCTCTGGATACATCTTTAATATTACAATAATTTGGTTTGATTTGATTTGATTTATTGATTTCTATATCATGAATCAAACATCCACATTCATGTGCATCAGTGTGATATTTTTTGCATTTGATTCAGTATGCATGTACTGTACTCGAAGTAGTTGATGTACACGTAAGATGGATATTTTGCGGAATCATGATGTAGGAGAGCTACATCGTAAGCATGAAGTTTGATTTGCTTGCAGCCTTCATTTAAACTACAGGCACATAGGTTAAACAAAAATGAAAAAAAAAAATTAACTAAAAAGACTGGCTATAATACACAGTGAGAGAGAGAGAGAGAGAGAGGGGATATAGAGAAAGGGGGAAGAACGCTGGTTTCCTAATTACAAGAATAATATCACCTGTCGATGTGATGACTGTAGTGTCGTGTTTTGGGATCCAAATTTAACTGTTTCGTTCTTCCAGCATAGAGAATACGTATGAAGACACGAAGACTCAAAGTCAGTTAAAGTATGAAGTTAACATTTATTCAGTTGAAGATCAAAAATATGAACGGAAGTCTAGAGTAAGTCTGATGGTGATTGTACTCTGATGTAGTCTCGAATGTAGTCTGAAATATTCTGGTTCTCTGATTGGAGTCCTGAGGTGAACCCCTTTTATAATGGGTAAACCCTCTATTGGGAGTTGGTCAGCCTTGAGCTCTTGACCAAAGGCCTAATGTACGTCATAACTTTTACTCAGTATTGGGGGAGTGGGTCAGTTATCTGGAAGGAGTGATGTAGTGAATAAGAAGACCATAAAAAGACCAGTGCATCATAGCTTTAGTTGGAAGATGTATGAGTAATACTTTCTGAAGAAGAATGAAGTTTGTAGACATTTAACTTCCTGTTTTACTTCCTGTAGAAGTATTGATTAAGTATTGATAAATTATAGAAAATAGTAAATTGGTCTTATTATCTCATAACAGTAGTGCCAGGTAATAATGTTTGCATTGTTTGTGTAAGTTGCAAGAAGATATGATATGAAACTGTGAGCAATCTTCCTTTGAAAGGAAGGAAGGAAGGTAGGAAGGGAGTCCAAAGGAAAGATTTGGTCATACTCTTTCCTCCATAATTAGATTGAAATATCCATTCACACTTGTGGGGAAGTGGTAACTGTATAGTTATGCTTGGAGCATATGGGGAAAGTCATAATATGACATTCTTAAAGGGGGTACCCAATGCTGAAACAATGTTAGTTCATTTAAAAGAGCATGATTTTATCAGCAGTAAACCATCTGCCTACATTTTTATGCCTCCGCCCACCGTAGGTGGTTGCCGGAGGCATTATGTTTTCGGGTCGTCCGTCCGTCCGTCCGTCCGTCCGTCCGTCCCGTTTTCGTTCTCGCGATAACTTAAGAACCGTTTGACGGATCAACTTCAAACTTGGCTCGTGCATGCATATGGGAGGGACAATGATCTGATTAGATTTTGGAGTCTCAAGGTCCAAGGTCAAGGTCATAGAGGTAATAATACACATAAAAATGGCTCGTTCTCGCGATAACTAAAGAACCATTTGACAGATTGGCTTCAAACTTGGCTCATGTATGCACATGGAAGGGACAATGATCTGATTAGATTTTGGGGTCACAAGGTCAAAGGTCAAAGGTCATAGAGGTCATTATGTACATAGAAATGGTTCGTTTTCACCATAACTCAACAACCATTTGACCGATCAACCTCAAACTTAGCACTTGTATGCATATGGGAGAGACGATGATCTGATTAGATTTTGGGGTCTCAAGGTCAAAGGTCAAGGTCATAGAGGTAATAATACACATAAAAATGGTTCGTTCTCACGATAACTTAAGAACCATTTGACAGATTGGCTTCAAACTTGGCTCATGTATGCACATGGAAGGGACAATGATCTGATTAGATTTTGGGGTCACAAGGTCAAAGGTCAAAGCTCTTAGAGGTCATTATGTACATAGAAATGGTTCGTTTTCACAATAACTCAACAACCATTTGATCGATCAACCTCAAACTTAGCACATGTATGCATATGGGAGAGACAGTGATCTGATTAGATTTGAGGGTCACAAGGTCAAAGGTCAAGGTCAAAGATGTCATTGTATAAATGAAAATAAATCAACATGAAGTGCCATTTATTTCTGATTTGGTAATGGCGGAGGCATAAAGTTCGACCACGCGTGGTCGAAGATTCATCTAGTTTTTTATGTCGTGTTGCCAAGGAAACCCCCAAATGTGGTAAGATTTTAGGATATTTTTGACCCCTCAGCTCTGACCCAGTTTCAACTGGGTACCCACTTTGATGTCAAGATGATGTCAAAGTGGGTCCCTTGTCGCGCAATTCTAGCAAAATGCGCACAAGGAATAATACAAATTGTACAGTCTAGCGCGCAGCACAACTGCATTGCGTGAAGCTGGGTACCCACTTTTATGTCATACCTCATACTCAAATTTTTTGGTCAACTCGTTACTTTTTATGAGAAAATGCATTGATTTTGATTGAAACTCATCATATTTTTAATGTTAATCTTCTTAGAATTTTATTCTCGATCATATATCACAAAAAAAAATTACCATTGTGTAATCACTTTAAGAATACCTATTATTTCCTGTGATACATGTCCTGTTACTTCCTGTTTGATATATTTCCTTTTCTTATCATCGTCTTCTATGTTCTGCATGTGGGTAAGGGGGGGGTGGCATCAGGTTTTGAAATTACTTTCCATTTTTCTGTGGCCAACTAAAAAAGTGATTATGCTGACTTTATTTACTTGGCTTAATTTAGGTAAACAACTCAGCTTTCATAATTCTAAAAGCTAGGTGTTATAGAAAAACAATTGAGAACTGTCCTTTATTCTACCCTTCCACAGATTTTTTGCTGAAAATTACAATGGAGTAGCAAGGCAAACATTAATTATTATTTATCCTTTATTCTATCCTTTCACAGATTTTTTGCTGAGAATTACAATGGAGTAGCAAGGCAAACATTAATACACTCACAGCACCCTACACTGTGGTAAGGTCATTGATCAGAATGTTTAAAACTGCATTTTGATGTATATGAATGCACATGGATCATGTAATGCATTTTGACGCATTCATTCTTGTATTTGACTTTTCAATTAGTGACAATTTTAAGCTTCTGTATTCTTTGAACATTGATGTCAAAAGTCAGTGATTTAGAAAAATTTCGTGATGTGTTTTTAAAGGTTTATAAATAATGGTGAATACAGATAAGCATTAAAATGCATAACTCTTGGAGAACTTTGTTTAGATATAGATGTCTATGCTATGTTGCATGCATCATTCACGGAGTATAGTTTAATAAGTGTTTGATGAATACCCTTTATGGATGAAGTTAGTTATAATTCAATTTGATTCCAACCATAAGTTCCCAGCTGAACACAAAACGAGACTGTAACTGTAGCTAGGCTTATTTGATGATTCAAGATTCAAGATTCTCTATTGGTCCATTGGTTCCACATTATTGCACAGAAATTTTACTTCTGGTGGCTTGTTTACATTATATACAAACACAATTCATAACAATACAGAAAGCAACGCAATGAAAGGAACGTAATTGAGTGAGCATGCATGCAATTCATACATGTATTATACATCATAACAACATAGTTTACAACCAAATATTTTATTTAATTTGTAGGATAGCAATGCTAGTAACAATTGATCAGTGGCCACCTCCAAAAACCCCTCATCTTACACACCCATCCCCCACCCACCCTTGGACCCCCGTCATTCTTCAGTTGTCCGATTTATTGCACTTTACAAATTTTAATAATGATGATGATTTGAATAACGAATAATGCATACTGAATTCAGATATTATGCCTACAAGTGATGTTTTCCTTCCTCATGAAGATTATTTGTGAATACTCATCATTTCACAATTTTCTTTGTTGACTGACAGGTATTCATATGCTGTAGTAGGCATCAACCTGACTAGTCTTGTATATAATCTACTCAAAGATGGGTCACTCAGGGAGCATTTCTACTATACCGTCACAGGAGAGCCATCTATATATCATTTCCATAGAGTATATTGTAAGTACAGTTTTTTCCCCTCCATTGTTCACTTATATTTAAATACCGGGCATCACGAGAATATTTGGGAGGGGATGGGAGAGGTGGAGGGCAAAATATTTTACTGACTGGATCACTCGGGGAACATTTCTACTATACAGTCAAACTTCCCAAGTCAAAATTCCCGAGTCAAAATTCCCAAGTCGAACTTCTGCTGAGTCAAACAGAACGTTCAGACTTGACAGGGAAAAAAAACGTGTGCTAATTTTGTCATCTAGGTAGAAGTCAAATGTACATTGAACTATTGAAGAGTTTAGAGCACTTGCAGTACACTCACAATGCCAAACAATCTCTACACGCTAGTACTCACATGCATTTCTAGTATGTCACGGAGTAGGCACTGCCTGGGCCAGCTGTCTTCCACAGCTCTGGGGAGTAAGACTACTGTTGGTTTTCTTTCCATTGTAACATGCTGTGTCATGCAGACGTGCACCAGCATGGATCAACATATGTTCATATTCGTGGGGCAGTTATTATTTCAAGAACACTATCAAGGTAGTCACATGCAATGCCCTTTTCTAAAGATTTTGCTTAAGCTTTGATAACAGGACATATTTTTACATCTGAAGAAAGATTGATTCATACTGATACAATAGAAAACAAAAGACCTCTGCTGTAACATCATTGGAAATTCATGTAAGTTAAAGTAGTTTCTTCAGTTCCAACAGATTTGTGAGATTAACCATACATAATAATAATAATAATGTAATAGGTTCTTGATATAGCACATAATACCTTGAAAGATCTCTATGCGCTTCACAATGTTAACTATAACTCTACAAAAATGGTATAATATCTACATAGAAAAACATAAATAATGAACTTCCATTCCCCTCATTATGTAATGGTACATGTATTATTCAACCATAAGCATAAGAATATTTGAAGGGGGAGATGAGAATATCTTTTGGAAACTGGTAGAGGATGTCACACTCTCACTCCAGTCCTTCAGTAAAGAGTTACAACCAATCTTTATATATGAATTGGTTTCAATGGTTAATCAATCATTCTTCACCTCAGAAGTCAAGTTTTGATACACTGAAACTATTCTGAATGAATGAGACATGATTGCTTGTACTATGATGAATTATGATCAGATATTATCACACACAACTGTTTTCTAATTGCAGAAAAGAAAGTAGTTCATTTGTGAGTCATCCATTATAAAGTGAAACAAATGGTCACACATGTGACCATCTAAGTTTAAAGTCTGCTCCTTCCTATGTCATTCCAAAATCCCAAAAACAGGCTGGCTTCAGAAAGTTTCAATCTCTTGCCCCACGTCTTTGGAACAAACTCCCTGCATTTCTACGTAAAAGCACTTCACTTGACCTCTCTAAGAAGCATTTGAAAACATACTTGTATAATTCTTGATTTGCTCTTAGACTTTAAGTGATATGGCCCTTATATCCTCTGGAAAAGGTGCTATATAAATCCATCTATTATTATTATCATTATTATTATTATTACTATTAATATTATTATTATTATTATTGTTATTATTATTATTATTATTACTATTATTATTATTATTATTATTATTATTATTATTATTATCATTATTATTATTAATATTAATATTATTATTATTATTATTGTTATTATTATTATTATTATTATTATTATTATTATTATTATTATTATTATTATTATTATTATGATTATTATTGTTATTATTATTATTATTATTATTATTATTACTATTATTATCATTTCTATTATTTATTATTATTATTAATTATTATTATTATTATTATATATTAGAAGATGATGTACTCTCTTATAAAATAATTACCTTCTGTTCTGTATGTTTGGGGTAAAATTGTTATCTGAAATTCAGAGCATAAGAAACATTTGCTACAAGGCAAATACTGACAAATCAGGTTTGAATAGACAATTTTAAGGATTTCACTCACACACGCAAATGAGAATTCTCGCTTTTCACAATGCATGCTCCACCAACGTCCGTACCACGACAGGCCTATTTTCCAACTTGTGCGTCGACAACTATCTCCAAGATAGCAGATGCTGCGGATGAGAGTAGACCAATTGAAGAAATATTTAAGTGACCGAGGGATCCCAGGCACGAAGAAGAAGGATGAGTTAGTAGAACTAGCAGTGAGAGCCTAGGGAAAATATGAAGAGTTAGAAGTCTGTAATCACTTAGAATAGGAGCAGTGCAAGGTGTTAATAGTACTGTTATTGACCCATCTTCCAGAATTAATGTGCCAGGGTGACTGTCGCAACTGAACTGAATGAGGGCGCAAGGATTGCAAAATATGGGAATTCCTCTATGCATTTTCCTTTCAGACAAATTCAGAAAATAGAGTGATAAGTTGCTCAGTTTGTGAGATGAAGTGTCAATTCTGTTTTGAGTGTGATGACATTGGATCCATTCTATTCTTCATTTTCTGTTGTTGTTCTGTACAGGTCATGTCTTCACTGAGTTTGATCGCTTCTGGTTCGCTGAGAAGCCCAAGAGCGTGATGGAGTTCGGTAGCGTGCGTGACAAGTTTGAGAAGAAAGTCGTTGGAATGCTGATGAAGAATGATAACCCCATTCTTCATAACAACTACACGGGCATGTCGTGATGCTGGCAAAAGGAACCGTGTCGTGAGAAATGAGAATATTTCAGGGTTCGTTCAGTTGCACAGACTCCACAGGCAGAGGTGGTATTCTGAAAATGGAATGATCTTTGTATGTTCATAAAATGATATTGATTTTCATAACAAATCAAAAGCACGGCAGGTCATTGGTTAATGTGTGCAAAAAAACTGTCTGCGTTTTTGTATAGTTAACAAGGCCCCTGCCCATACTCCAAGGATGGGTTTTTAGTCAGTGCAATTTCAGTTTGTTATGACAATTGACATTGTTTTCCTTATTATACAAAAGGTAATATTTTCAGAATACTGCCAGGACTTCTGCAATAGGCTGTGACATGCCAGTGACAGCGGCATAGGTGACAGGTAAATACACATTATCTCGATTATGCTGCATACATGTACAAATACACAGATGTTTTTATACACTCGAGTTTGTATTACAAGATCATGTATTCTCTTTAAATCGTGATTTTCTGATCCTATTTTCTAAGTAAATGTGCATGTGACACACTCCTACTCTCCACCATTACTCTCACTTTCTCACCTATGCATTAAGGTTTATAGCCAATTGGTCTACTACCAGTTGGTCTAATTGCCAGATCGTCAAACACCACCATGGCTAAACCCATTTGGTCCACTATCATTTTGGTCTAATTGCCATTTGGTCCGATCATCACTTGATCTAATACCCACTTGGGGTAATTGTCATTTTGTCTAATGATCAAATGATCCAATTGCCTATTTGTCTACTTAGTTTACCTCATTTGGTCTAATGACTATTAGGTCTATTACCAGTTCGTCCAATCAGAATAAATGGTGGTAGACCAAGTGGGTAATGGATAAAATGGGCATAGCCTAACTGGAAATTAGATGATATGGTAAATGAGCTACGTGACAATTAGACCAAATGGTTATTAGACAAACTGGTTGTAGACGAAATGGGATTAGACAATGTGGGATGAGACCAAACAGGCACTAGACAAAGTGGGAGTAGAGCAAGTGACTATTCACCTGCATTCACCCTTGAATGTACATTTAGTAACAACTGTTTGAATTATTCCTATAGCTATTATTTTGATCGTTTAACTGTTGTATAGTGATCATGAGATTATAAGATTATGAAGGCTTGTTCAGATATGAGGCGAAAAATTCCCGCAACATTTTAGTGTTCAGATGTGGTGCAACAAACCACTCAAATGATGCTATTGAACGCACATTGATGCGTCAACTCTCATATAAAAGAGAGTTTTGTCAAAAGTTATGCAGACAAACTCATGACAACAGATTTTGCACTAACTTTGTAAGATTTGATTGGTCCACAGCCTTTTGCCACGAGGTGACAAAAAAAAATGTCTCCTTCCTCAGCGACACTTTTTTGTCACCTCATTCCCCATTGACTTGTGCACTAAAATGTTGCAGGGACGTGTTGCGGGGAACTGCCTCCTCATATCTGGACATGCCTTAAGAATACATGAATTTAAGAAGGCACCATGACTCAGTGGTAGATCAGTGGTGTCTTAACTTGGAGTATCTGGGTTCAAAACCAAGTGGATGTTCTAGTGCCCTGTGATAAGGCATTGATCCCAATTACCAAGTCCCTCAGAGAGGACTTGAAGCCATCTGTCCCCTGTTTGCTTACATGCAATCATAAACATGCTTTCTTAGCAGTCAGGTAAAATGTTGACACAACCTTTGCTCCTGCAGCAGTTGCTCCTGTCTTAATTTCTCAGAAGACATAGGGTTAGGGTTAAGGCTAGGGTTGTGATAAGGGTTCTGGTTCAGAATAATATGAGGATGAGGATTAAGGTTAGTGTTAGGTTTGGGGTTAGGTTTTATGCTTGGCTTAAAATGTAGATTTTCTGTGGTAGCAATTGTCGCCAAAGCAAATGTCATGGAACAGATAAAATAAACAAACCAACCAACCAGTAATATGGCTTAGAGGTTGAATTTTTTTTTGTCAAAAATACCGGTAAATGAATTACATCCAATATTGCAAGGAAAATATGTCATTAGTCATTTTCAGCTACCTAGCAGATCTGAAACTTGCCTCTATTGTACTGTGAGACAATCTAAGCGCAAGGCTTGACATCCAACAAAGCAGCTTACTTCTTGAAACCAGTCAAGCAGTTGATTGTAAAACTTTATTATGCAGGGAAAAGAAATCATCTTACTCTTATATCGGTAGCGAAGTGTGTGGACAGTCATTTTACTTCATAAATTCACGTGTATGAATGGAGCAATAGTCTTTTCAGGAGTCATATTGACCATCACTGACCCTACACCACCAAAATATCTTTACAGACAAAGCATTGAAAAGCAATAAACAAAGGGTTTTTACATGGGGAAGAGGATCATGGGTTATCTTTATGATTACTGAACCATTTTGAAATCACATTTAATTGTAACCCTGAATCATACTAGCCAGTTGTGTGGATAGAATATCTTCCTTGGTTGAGATTTAGTTATTTCAATCAGTATAGGATAATTCTCTTTGACCAATATTAGGTCATTTGAGAAAGATTTAAATGAATGGCATGTATCATTTTCATGAAATTTGTGATTAGTCTTGTGTGAATTTCAATAGTCCATTGTGAGTTGAATTTTTTGACAATTTGGAAATATCTTGAAGTACTTAATGTGTTTGAAGTAAAGTGTGTGTAACATTGAGCTGACTTTGAAGTGATCAATACCTTATGTTATTTGAGGAGAGTTTTCACATCTTTTTAGAAGATATTCACATGCAAATTCAAACCACTGAAACCTTTTGTCATAATTCATACCACAAAATTCAGTACTCATGTAAAACAGTTTGATGTGCGTGTAGATTTTAGAGTTTGTCACACTAGATAGAAAAATATATATCAGATTTGAGGAGTTTTTTGAAAAACATATTTTGACTTGTGTATTTAGGAAAGGATTGCCAAAGCCAGACATAGTATCAACAAAGTATAAATGTAAACTTGATGGAAATGACTGAATTTTTGATCTGTTGTCACCATTGTTGCACCATGGAAGAACACTTTTGTACATACATGAATGACTTCACACCTCTGTCTCAGAAACCCTGTTAACCCATTCGTGACAGGAATTATTTAAAGCCTAATTTGATCAGCTTTTATTCTTCAAATTGGCAACACCAACATTTTTATTTTATTGCTACATTTTTCTTATAAAACATCATGTATCTGAAATGATATGAATTAACAGAAATTCCGATGAGAAGTCAAAAAGTTGCCAATTTGCAGGGGAAAACGGAGATTTTAAACTTTCTATCACATTGCCAATTTAAGGATTTTAATGCTTATTTTCCTTTTAAAAATTTTCAGCATCAAACAACAAATATTGATGGAACCAAAATGAGCACAGTTTGTGTAGAATTTTTTGCTCTTTGTGCTCATGTATTTGGTATGATGTTACGGGCTTTGCTTCAAAAGATATTAGGCCAAATCACAAAATGTGGACCTTTGTCATGAATAAAATCTGTAATATTACCCAATACCACAATATTACAGATGCACATCGGTAAGCAATTTCCTGTTGACACCATTCATATTACAGGGAAAATACAGTAATATTACTGTAATATTGCGGTATTCTCGCAGTCCCACATTGCATCCTGGTTACCCAGTGTTCATTGCGAAATTGGGTAACGGTTCAACCCTTTGAGAGACGTTACGCTCCACTGCACAAGCCGTAATTGTTGCCCCTATTTTAGCTTCGAGACCTAGTAATATCACTGTAATATTGCGGATACCTGGCATATATGAACGGCATCTGTAATATTATGGTAATATTACTAGGTTTCGAAGCGTAAAATAGGCGCAAATAAGCATAAGATAGGAGGTAGCAAGTACCGCAATATTCGGAGGGAGCCGTTCTTCTTAGCAGCAGTCCGAAGCTTATTCTTAAAATAGGTGTATCATTTGCGCCTATCTTATGGATAGGTGGGTAATATGAACAGGACTACAGAAGAAATACTCTTTTGGGTAACACTGTGTTTGTGGAAGCATGCTTTGTTTATTCCATGTTTATATCATATTTGGTCCTCTGATTTATGGAATGCCAGTTGTCAGTTATGGATAGCCAAATGTCACTCCCTACATTTTGTAAAATTACCATATTTTCTTACCTTGCTCATTTCATACAACTTTTATAATTCCATCATGTTTGTTAATTTTGTTTCAGAACGATAGTGATCCACGAAATAAAGAAGGTGATACTTGGCATTCCAAAACAATAAGTTACTTTAAATGTGGAAATAATCTTAATAATTTTTGCTGATTTCGCGCTCTTTTCTTCAAGTACGAATTCTAGAAATCTCGAAAATATTGGCAAGATTTCACATGCATTGAAATATCAAATAAAATCTTGCACTTTGCAAGTAACTGTGCAGTGCTCAGCACGAAAAATTAATCGTGTGGAAATAACAGCGTTTACAGTATACCCCCAGTTAAACTCTGATTTATCTGCTGTCAAACACTATACCGAACCTTATTAAACCATACCCTCAGCCTCACCTAAAGCCCTATTGCAGCCCTGACTTGCACCATGTAGGGTATCTTTGATGGAACAAAGCCTGAAGCAGTAGTCAGCAGAGAATGTGTCGAGTTACTGTATATTGTACATATCAGTTTGAAACTTTTTAGGCTGAATTTCACAAAGGTGGTTTAGATTTACCGGTAGACCACGGTTTATGCAGATTTTGTGGTATGAGTGCACTTGATTTAGCACGTACATTTTAAAAAGTTAGAAAGGTCCAATAATGAATGAGCGTGTATGACAGAGGGCACTAAATTCAGGCTTGTTGCTATGGTTTACACCACGGTTTATGTAAATTTAGTCTAGGTTTATTTAAATTAATTTATATAAACCTTGGTCTAAACCATAGCAACAAGTGTGAATTTAGCACCCTTTGCTGTACATGCGTATTCATTATTGGACCTTTCTAAGTGTACAAGCTAATTCAAGCGCACTTATATCATGAAATATGCATAAACCATGGTCTAAATCTAAACTACCTTTATGAATTCAGGACTTTGATGCTAATGTTAGGTTAGGGTGTAAAACCAATGATAAGATCTATTGTGCAATTAATAGAGTTGTATTTGTGTAAATTATTTTGTGGGTGAAAATCATATGGACATCTCAATGATTTCTGTATAATACTACCCTGAAAACGATAACCTTATTTATATAATACTGATAGTAGTTTTAGTTTAAAAAAATGGATGTGTCTAGAAGGTTTTCAAGTAATTATTCCCCCTTTTGTCAAGACAGATCGGGGGGTGTTTCACAAAGACTAATATTCACTTAAATCGCACTTAACTATGGCTGACCACTCATGCCACTGTTTTCTTTCACCATGGATCTCTCAGAGGATTTGCAAATCATGGTCACAAATATGCAGAATTGACAATTTTTTTATAGTTCATTGATGAAGAAAACAAGAAAGTTGGTTTCTGCAAAGTTGTTCCCATGATTTTCACATCCCTTGAGAGACCGATAGTGAAAACAAACTGTGGCATGAATGGCCGGCTATAGTTAAAGGCATTGGCTAACATTGTTATCATTTTTTAAAAATCTCATTTTGTTACTTAAACATGGGATAAACATTAGGGTTATAGTGTAAAAATACCAGTGTGAAAGTTTCAGAGCATAATATCCACGGGAAGTATTATTAAATATTAGAAATGTGAACCAATGTTTGAAAAATATACGAGGGTCGGTTCCATAGACCCAACATAAGGAGTGCGCATGCGCACATGACTCAACGGACCGCACTGTGTGTATTGGCGTATCACGCGGCGGAAGGCAAGTAACGGTATTTTTTAATTCGCGCAAACGGTCCTCTTAGTTCAGTGTCTCTCGAGACGAAAGCTAGTAAAATCGCGGTTTGCATCTAACTTACAGCTTTTCCTTCCAAATTATGGTTGGATTCAGGGTTTTTGAGTATAAATACAAGTACTCATACACATGTTTCATCGTAGTTCGAGAATTTTTTAAATCAGCTGCTCACAAAGTTAGCCAATGCCTTTAAATGTGATTTGAGTCAGTCTTAGTCTTTGTAAAACACCCCCCAGGGAAGCATTTCATGAAGAGTCTTGTCAGTGATTTTCACTGAAATAAGTTGCTCTCAGCCAATCAGATTCAAGGATTTCAGGAACTTATAACAGTTGTCAGTGAAAATCACTGACAAGATTATTCATGAAACGCTCCCCAGAAGATGAAATGTCTAAACTGTTAGGTTTTTTTTTTTTCTTTCTTTTCAAGGTTATTTTGTGCTATAGTAAAATATTAAATTGTACAAATTATAGCTAAAATGTTAATTTGTAAAATAATTCTAGATCTAGCCAACATTTTTGTTAATTATTCTCATTATGCTTCTTTGGAAGAGTAGTTGTTTGTCATTTTGAAGAACTCTTTCACAGATTTTGCTTACATTCCACTTCCAAGTATCTTTCAGTAACTTCTGCACAAGAGTCTTTGAAGTGACTAGTATGTGTAATTGAACCTTCTTGATTTCTTTTTAATATTGTACTGTGTACATAAATCATACTGAGATCATAGATATTACCGAAAAATCCTAAGAATCAATATGAATATGTAACAAAGTTTTTGTTGTAAATGTAATCTTCAATCACGGAGCCCTGATTTTGCTCCATAAGGGTTGACAGGGATGAGTCAGAAATGTGTTTTTTTATGATTGCAATTTATAACATGGTTGAACATTGAAGAAACATTTTTCTATTTGACATTTTGTGAGACCTTGATTTTCCTGTTTGATAAATTTGATGAGAGCTGACTCACTGATCCAAATCTATACAGATCAGTCACACATTGTAAGTGGCGCATTCTTTGTCCTTTTCAGCAGGAATGTTATCAAATCTTTAAGCTTTTTACTTTGACAAAAGTGCTGAATTATTAGCACCAAGACACTATGAAGCCTTTTTTACATATGCATAAAGTGTTAAACCACTTTCCCCCCCCCCCCCAAAAAAAGTGGCATTTTTTAAGTGTACTGCTTTTCCCCCTTTTGTATCTTATAGATCCTTTGTTGCATCAGTTATCCTCACTTGCCGTACACTGTCAAAAATGCTATTTTTCTTTTTTAAAATGCATTCTACTGCAGTATGTCTGAAAGAGTCTTTAATGTGGATTTTTGGCCGTTGAAAAACTATTTGCCCATCTAACAATAGGTATACAGTTCAGATGTTGAACTCTTTCTGTGTTGAGCTTTGTTGTGAGCAGTTAGTTCGGTGCACTTGTAGATCGATAACTCTGGGAGCTTCGTTTAACAAGAATACATATAAAAAAAATATTAATACATATAGAAATTTTGTATTTCAGATGTTAAGAAAGGTGTAATGAATGCCAAATGCTCTCTTATCCTTCTCCATTATGATAAGCAGACTCATATTTGAAATTTAAAAACTATTCTTGACATATTTCAACTTGATTTCAACAATGTTTGATATTGTAGCTGTTTCATACATGTACATGTACATGATACTGTGAAAGTGCACTAAGCTTCAATATACATATGAATGAAGCACCAACATTTTATAAAGTCACTACAAAGCTTACTAGATGTATGTGTGTATCTTATTCTTGAATATATTGTAATTATGAATTACCTGTTGTATATTTTCTTTTCCAAGAAAGATGATTTATATACTCAAGAAATCAATAATAAAAAAATCTAGGTAATATTTGTGTTTTTTTTGTATTCTGTCAGTGTACTAGTATTTCCATACATGTACAATAGTGTTTCCATGCCTGCTTAGAGATGGAAAATAAATTATAAAATTAATTTCTTCCATTATGTCTGTTTTAGCAGTTGATGGAAGTATGAGACATAGGAAACGGAAGGAATTTATTTCACAACCAATTATCCCAACATCCCACTTTGATAACTTGTACTCATCACAAATAGACATTTTGTTCCGTACTGGTATGTTAGGGGTTCCTTGCCATTATCCTGTATGCAGAATATGAGCTGTAAATACTACTTCTATAAAAATATATTGAAAGTTCATCTAAAAGACGTTCAAGAATCAAATTGTCGCTCCTTTCCATGTATTGTGGTCTTGTGTTATCCTTTTTTTCAAACTCCATAACCATTAACAACTGACATATTGTGTAAAGTTTTCGGGGGGGGGGGGTATTTCATATTCAATAGTTGTACACTACATGTAGTTGGTTTCTTTCAGGGGACAGATACACTTTCATGATTTTTAAACTCCCTGTTATTCATCTATCCTCATCATTGCTTTGTCTTCATCATCACCATCATCATCACCATTATCACCATCATCATCATCATCACCAACATCATTACCATCATCATCATCATCATCATTTATTGTTACACATATTACTAATTTAGGACCACACTTCCAATTATAGCTTATTCTACTAAGGAGGCTGAATGTCATAGTGGAAAAGAATAACATTGATACAACAAAAATGATTTCAACCATTTAATTTCTTGTGTAATAAAGACAAACTAAGTACAGAAAATATTTGCTGTCATCAAATGAAAAAAAAAAGAATTGTCCAGAACAGAATGCAGATGATAACCTGCCAGCAATCAGTTTATGTAGAACCTTATACAGGCTTAGTTCGAACCATCGGGTGATTGCGTTCATGTCACGTGTTACATAATCTTTCATGAATGGTAGGCCCTAATCTTTGAAGTGTATGATCCAGTTTACCTGATACAGCAAATCTACTTAATAATTAATACTCACTTCTTGAACCCGATACTTCGTAGAAAAGAGGGGTATATTTCACAAACGTATATATACACACTACCTTTCGGGAAGTTAAGGCCTATAATTCACAAATGTTGAGTAATGCGATGATGCGATCACCCGATGGTTTAAAGGAAGCCACCTAATACGCATGTTTGGGAATAATTCATAAGTCATTTGGATTGAAACTGTTTATTACCTCAATATGTAAATAACGGGTATATAATGTCAAATTGTGTACATCGTACAACTACAAAATAGTACAGATAATATAGTATGGATAATACAACAAACTACAAGTCATAAATTCTTTCTTAGATTAATTTTCAAAAATATTCCCTTTCCCAAGATATTTTAAAATTGTTAGAACACAGGTTTGACAGATTTATTTTCAAGAAGTAAAATATGAATCTTCAAATACCATAGCTGTTCACCTGTTGACTGGTGAATTGAATTCTTATATCCCCCATAGGTTTAATACAGGGACAACAGGTTCACGTAACCAAAGAGTGAAGGCCACTGTAATAATGACATGCATACAATTTGAATACTGTATAAGTAGAATCGTGTTACATTAATTTTTGTGGATTTTGAATTCTAGAACTCGCGAAAATATTAGTACAATTCGTTATGCTTGTTTTGAATGGATGCCGAATTGCGCTTCAGCTGATTAAATGCGTGTTCAGCCTAGACTACAGTTGTGTAGTTGTGTCTGCCATATGAAATTGAATGGACAGCATGTGTGTGAAATAATAAATGGAGCTGCGCTGGTTATTCATGTCCTAATGTGACCATTTTGAGTTATAGCTGGGGCAGAAACACAATTGTCATGCACTGCTATAACAAATAAAATCTTGCACTTTTGCGAGTAACTGTGCAGCGCGAATTTAAGAAACTGAATATGTTCTTTAGTCAATCAGCGAGAAAAATTAATCGCGCAAAAATAACAGAGTTTACAATATGCCTGGACATCAGTGCAAGGCTGATTAGAAAATACAGACAAAATATCAATCTACAGGGGGTAGTCTTCGAAATATACGGATAAATATGGTGTGTCCAGAAGGCATACCCAAACAAGATTTTTTCATTGGTCCTTTGCCCCTGGATAGGCATTTCTTCTAGGGTAAGAAAAAAAAATGGTACAATCCCTTGATTCTACTTCATAGCTCTGTCTATCATATGCGTGTTTATAAACATTGGGGCTAAGTGACAGACATGATCATACACGGTAAATTGTAAAGTACATTGAATGGGTATCTGGTCCTGAAACATGCTGAAGAAGAAGAAATTATCAGTATAAACACGCTAGCCAGATCATCAATTGGTAAATGCTGCTCAATTTAACATGTGATCAAACTGATGCACGAGTGCAATTTACTTTCCCAATGCACGGTTGTTAATAAAAAACAAATGCATGCCTGTTAATCCAACAATGCATGGTCTACTTTAAAGCATAACTGAATCATGTCATGTGACCAGCTCTCAGTCACTGCTACTAGTTGGAAACATCTTACAAAATGAATTATTCATTTTTGATAAAGAATATTGATGGATGCTTAGGTCAGCTTTCTAATGGATCTTAAATGGCTGAGCTTAGAGGGCCTGCAGTCAATTATTTGATTAGGATCTATGTATTCATTTAAAGAATTTGCTATAAATATGAAATAAAAACAAAGTTTAAATATATCTAAACTCCCTTATAGATGGCATACAATGTGCATGTAGATATTAAGATGTTGATGCACCACAGAAACAAGACATGCATTTCTGCTTTCAAATTTTCACTACTATAAAATCATATGCCTTTGTTCCACAGGCAAATAATGAGAGTAATTTTTGTGTCAATTATTACTGTATTTCAAGGAATAACCACCATAGCAAATCCACTATAAAGAATTAAACAGATAACACATATTTATTTTGTATCTTATTAATAAATATATGAATTTTAAACCATTGTTAAATACGACCGGTACTTTTGATACGGCACTGTCAAGTTTCATTCACCCCTCTCCTGCCCAACCCATGTTACTTTCAATACAATATTTACAAATGTACAAAAAGAGATGACAGGTCACCGGACCAATTATCCTGATAAACACATAATGACAAAGATGAGAAAAGAAGATGGACCTCTTTATCATCAGCGTCCATACCTGTAAAACAAATAATAAGAAACAGAGATAAGAATGAGATATTAATAAAAGTATGTTCTTTTTCAGTATTCCACTTTTTATACCACCAGAGGCAGAATTTAAAAGAAAGAAGGGATACCTTAACATCTCTGTATATAACACCATATTTTCCCTTTTTCCAGCCATGTGATTACAATTATATAATTTTCATGCTCATTTTATAATAGGCTACCAGGCAAAATGTACAATGACTGACACTGAATCGTTAAACAGCTTTTGAAACCAATGTGTGATGAAAAAAAAAAAAATCAAAGAACTCTACTGTTCGTGGAAGTGAAGTAGCATTTTGCTTTATGCTTATACATATTGACTAGCCAGCATATGGGGCTGTGTAATATGACGAGTACAATGTTGGTATGAAATAGTCATTGTGACAATAAGAAAGCAACAACATTGCATGCAGGGTTCTCACTAGAAAAACATCCACACATGGTTCCCCCTCTGCGCAAAGCGCGTAATTTTCAGAAGTTTTACGGAATAACACCTAAAGTTAGGCGTGGCAGCAATATATGCTATAGCAAAAGGATGAAAAAATACTTCTTGGTAAGCAGGAGTTGTCTACTAATGGTATTATAGTAAAAATACATTGCCAAAAAGCAAAAAATCTGTGGCATTTATCATTATTGTTATGAATATATACTCCAATATTTTTTTTAACCCTTGTTGCCACCCATGGTGCAGCAATTTCACACAAGGTTCTTCCTTGTCTGAAATCCTTTCCGCATGGTATTGGAACCATGGGTGTTATGTACTGGCGAGAACCATGATTGCATGAACTTACTTTTGGAATTCCCACTCTCTGTTGTCTAATGGACACACTTGCCTAGTCTTCAACCACCGTGATATGCAGTGAAAATGGAAGGCATGCTGGAAGGAGGGAAGAAAGAGAACAAAATCTGCTGAAAGACAAAAACTGTATAATACATGCATGCTGATGGTTGATATTGCTTTACTATTACAAAGCATGTTGTATGCTTATAAGAATGAAAATGGAACCAGGGCTGCGTTTCACGAAACCGTCATAAGTCTAAGTTCATGGACAACCCATTGAAACGCGCGTTATTTCTACAACACGCGATTCAGTGGGATGTCCAAGAAGTTAGACTTATGACGGTTTCGTGAAACGCAGCCCCGGGCACTAATGGCTTTAAGTCCTCTCTGTAGGATTTGGTAAATAGGACTATTTTAAATGCACTTGGGCAATGACTTGTATTTTATCCCAGAAACTGCCACTCACAAAGTCAATGCCCGACCACTGAGCCATTGTGCCTCGAGGCCTCCTGAGCCCCGTTTCATAAAACTTGTTATTAATAATAAGTTGCAATAAAAGTTATAAGCTACTGAAATCACTGCATCTGATTGGATGAGAGCAAATTCATCATAGAAATGTGGCAGTTGTTACAGGTTTTATGAAATAGGGCCCAGGTCTGGGAGAATGGCAGTTGTCCAATACTCACCCACCATGAATACTTTGTAATAAACTGTGCATCCTATGGAATATTACAAGTTCAACTGTCCTATTTAAAGAATAATCACACAATAGGTCCACATTTTGAGAATCAGTCAAACAAAATTGTAGATGTAAAACCACTTGGAAATTATAGCGGTGTGTTTTAAAACAAAAAAAAGAAGAAAAAAGAAAAAATTATCAGTGCTATAAAGTGCAAGGAATTAAAATATGTCCATGTAGTATCTACACACTTCATTACACATAAGATCCTACGATAGGTGTTTCTGTAGTCAGGAAAAATTATATGTCCATTATTACATTGGCAAGAAGTACAGCATATCATCCAATCCCTGCCTTTTTTTTCCTTGTGATAGCTGAATGTACACCTTATTCAAATGTTTTTTTTTCACTGACAGTATTGGTCCATAAATTAATGCAAGGGTACTTACGTTACACACACCCCATGCCACTGTACATTCTTCTGAAGTTGCTGATGCTTGGTTGGCTTGACATTCTATACCTGGGGGGAAAAAAATGGTGAAAAAGATGATCACTTACAGGTAAAACTTTCAATTAGAAATTATGAAATATCTGTCAAAAGAAAAAATTACAGACAGTATTTCCTCAGGTCACATGTACCAGCACTTCAAGAAAAAATAATGAGCAGTTACAATATCAACTGAAGTTCAGATATAGTGCGACAAGTTGACAGCCCCCCCCCCCCCCCCGCGATATATCCCCGCAACATTTTTAGTGCTCAGATATGGCGCAACAAACCACCCCACATATGTTAATGAACATGTGAATTCTGAAATAAAAGAGAGTTTTGTCAAAAGTTGAGCAGACAAACTCATGACAACATATTTGCGCTAACTTTTTTGATAAGAATTTGATTGGTCCACAGCTTTTTGCGGCCAGGCGACAAAAAAATGGTCTCCTGCCTAGGTGACATTTTGTTTGCCGCCTCATATCCCGAAGAATTGTACACTAAAATATTGCAGGGATTTGTTGTGCTATAGGGAGCGTTTCATGAAGAGTTTTGTCAGTGAAAATCACCAACAAATGTTACAAGCTACTGAATATCCTTGCATCTGATTGGCTGAAAGCAAATTAGTCGGTGAAAACCACCGACTAATTGTTTCATGAAACGCCCCCCTGAACGAGCCTTTAAGGATCATTATTTACTTCTAAACACTAATACAAAACATTCTGCCTTGATTCTCAAACAAAAGGCACACTGTATTGGTAGACATGTATACTTACACAAGTCCATGATGTGGTTTCTGCAGATTGCACAGTTATCCACAACTATATCCCAGGCCCACAATGCTACAGCATTCCACTGAAAAGAAAACAGACAAAGATTAATTAAACACATAATAAAGCACTTTGTGGGTGGTCATGTCAGAAGAAACACTTCATACATGTAGGCTTTGTACATACCATTCAGATGATAATGGACAAGCTTTGGATCCATGTGCAAGGTAAGGAAAACCCTTCTTCTCAGATAAAAAAGTTCCCATATGTTCATTTTTCTTTCATGATAATTAGTTTTTATCATGCGGTTAAATAGAGCAATACAGTGTCACGAGCTCTGAAGATAGTTTGCAGAATTACTACTGCACACAGGAATGAATAATTCTCCACACCTCTTTACCAATGCCTACACATGCCTCTCCGTAGGCTTGAATGGGAGCCAGGGCAGGGTGACCAGATTCTGGATTCTAAAATATGGGACTTTGTTGGGCCTCAAGTTCACGGGCCAGAGGGCAAGGCACAATATTGAAATCTTGAGCGAGCGCAGGGAGAGAGCAAAATTTATGAGAATCGGCTTCATTGACATCTGCAAAAAGTTGACACCAGCCGACACTACAAAGCGGAATCCCCTCCTCATTATGGGAAGAGATGATTAGATGAGGGAAGTTAGACTGTTGTATTCATGCTTATTTTTGCATCTCTTCCAATGGATGAGGGTTTTATTTGCAGATTCCTGTATTGATTCCAAATTCTGTATTCTTTTAAAAGGAATGAGGTGTTCAGTAGATGATTGATGGTGCATTTAATATGTGCCAACTCTACCGATTTAGGTGGTAAAATACCGCTTCTCATGGAATTTAACCACAAAATTCACTGTACAAAAAAAAAAAAAAAAAAATAGTAATCTACTGCTTTTTCATTCTTCAGTGTTGGTAAGTATGAAATTCATTTTGTAAGAATGAAAAAACTTACTCACTAAGGATTGGTGCTTAGTAAAGCTGTTATTTTTTAGGCAGTGTATAGAGCCGCACATGGGTGTCTTTACCTTACGGCCACACGCATGTGGTTGTGTATCCACAGCATCGACGTGAAGATACAGCCACACTCGTCTGAATTTGTACTCTGCCACGACAGCTATATCGCTAGTGTACAACACTGTACATGTACATGTACAAGCGATGTGTATGCGATGGTATGTGCAACTTGCAATACTTTATTCATCACGAAGGTTTGATCTCTCAATATCACTTCTTGTACAAACAATATTTTCACTTCATTCTCACCTGATCGGCATGCAGGTGACAATAATGAAGTAAAAATATTGTTTGTATGTCAGTGACTTTCAAGAGATAAAACCTTCATGAATGTACACATCGCTTGTGCAATGCACACATGATAGCACTGCGGCACATAGAGTATAAATGGGAATGCAGACGAGTGCGGCTGTATCCTCGTGTCGATGGTGTGGATACAGCCAAACGCATGTGGCCGTAAGGTAAAGACACACACTTGAACACACACACACTCTTGAACAGATTGTCTGATTTTACTCAAATTTTCACGGTTTACTCTTCTTGGTAATCTTTATTCACTAGATCTAAGACAGAGCACAGCGATGCTTGGGTTGCATTCTCCTTTAATATTTAAAGTAAGATCTAGAAAAAAGTCTAGAGTCTACATGGTTTGCCAAAATTAAGAATGAGTAACGTTATATCTAATTTTCCTTCACTTCTTGTCATATTTAATTTAGTTAAAACTTAGAAATCAGGGTGAAATTCACACTAAAAGTTAGGGTCAGTTTAAAATCAAGATTTGCATTCATGATTTAGCGTGCAGCTTTATCAATATAATTGCTGAACAAATTTGACAATGCCAATTTCGTCCACATTTTCTTGACAATTAGAATCTATAAATTACATGTGAAACCAAGACATATAAAGAAATTCGCACAAAACATTGATTTTTGTGACATTTTAGCGGCTGAATCAAAGTGTGCAGCTTCAGTTTAGGTCCCTTCATCATTCATAAAACATCATAATGTCCATGTCATGAAATAATTCACTCATTCTTGCACACTGCACACACATAAAGAGTGGCGCACGTCAACCACGCCAGTGGCAGTGCAGTACAGTCCGCCGCGCCGCTCCGACAGAGCATGCAGTGCATAGAAACAGTGGTCACGTCATCGCAGTGCACGAGCGCGAGCTACAGCCTACAGCTTCGTCTGACGCTTGAAATCTTATTTAACTATTATATTTCATAACATGATCACATCAAGGATTAAAGAGTGTAGCATACGACATACCTTTTTGACTTCAAATCGTTTCTTCTCGCTCTTGGCACTGCTCGACGATGAGCTTGTTGATGGAGGATCGACGTCCATTGCGGTAGCCATACTTCTTCCAATATCGCGATAATAGATCGGAAATTATCGATATCAATTTATTCCGTATTTGTTCTAAAAATAGACCTCAAAAAAAGGATATATAAAGAAAGTTAGATGCCGGTTGGATGCCACAAATTATCCGTAAAATTCCTCTATTCAGTGTCAAAAGTTTCCGTTGAATGTATAATATTCATATACCCTTCTTTTGAAGCTGACTAAAAGATGGATATGGCATAATTTTGGATTTAAAAATACAACTTAATAAAAAAAATAAAAAAAAATGGCATGCTATGCAATTGTCTGTACGAGTGTACGGTGTGATTATGATGGTGAAGATGGTAATTTGGTACTTCCTAAATACTGTGGAATCAATCTCGGCTATAAAGATTTATCAAATATCAATCATAGCATGTGAAATACACTCTGGTACCATTATATGGGTTGGGGGTGTAATTCATTCATTTATCTATATTCAAAGAATATTACAAACAAGGAAAACAGTTTCTACAATAATTTCAAGTATTCACAATAACATTTTGCAATATCATTTATTTCTACCAGACATCATTACAGAAATATATCTCAAATTACACTCTTTCTTTCAACATAGTATGAAATTTAATTAGTTGGAATATTAATATGAATTCCATTATACATGAGAAACCTTGGGCCAATCAGTGAACAATCAGTTTGATAAATGATATTCAATACAGCACAAAACATGTAAACCATACAATATGACAAATCAACATATTTAATTTCACCATTTCAGTCTTACAATAATACAGGTGTATTTTCATTTTTATACTAATTGTGTAAAAAATTAGACCACTTTAAATATGCATGAAAATAGGATTTCCACAATCCAGTCACATCATAGGTTTTTTGTGGACTCTCTAAATAAGTCTGACATATCAATGCATGATATTTCAAAGTACATAAATATAAGATCTTTGACCAGAGTTGTACAGACAATGCAAAAGTACACATTTTGTTTTTCTTCTGTAACAAAGCATTGACTGTCGTACAATACCAGCATCAACATCATGCATCAATAAAGTGGTCTAATAAATGCATAATTGACAAAAAATTCCCTGAGACTTAACATCATGCTGTGCATCATTCAAAAGAAACAATTATAAATTCACAAAATAAAAGACTCAGATATTTGCCCATGTTTCATGGTGTCTTTGAGACTTTCACATGATATATTCACAATAAAAGAAATGATAAAGACTTTCTTATGGAAATAATGTAAGTAAACATAAAAGCAAGCAAGCAAGCAAGCAGAACCGAGTTCTACAAAAAGACTAAATAGACTAAAACAGATGATAGTTGCCTCTATTTTTCACCATTTATTTAAAACAAAAATGACTGAACTTCATTTCTCTATGAAGCGGCAATCAAACACTTGATTAAGGGTGAATGATGAGAAAGACTTACACAACAAGTTACAAAGAAATATGCATTTAAGGATACCATACTAAATCACACACTTGAACATTATCGCCTTATAATAACATGATCAACAAGAAAATATTACAGTGGAAACTCAGTATAACAAGGTCCTTGGGACCATGAGATTAACCTTGTTATAGCAGGAATCTCGTTATATCAGGGTTGAAAAACAATAAAATATAAAGAGCTGGGACAAGAATATTACCTTGTTATATTAGGAATATTGTTACATCAGATATCGAGTTTCCACTGTATAAATGCACCAAACTTTGAAGAGCACTTCTAAGCCAATGTATCGCTAATTAAGTAAATGATATTTTCTTTTTCTCAAACACATTTACTGTATGTTTGTAAATAATCTTCACCAAATTCATGCACAAAGAGATGGAAAGAAGTAAAAAGTTCCCTGCACCATTACTGGCTCTAATCAATCATCACCATTACTAAGGTTATATATAATCAAGTACATTATTCAATTTTGTACATATTTCCCTTGCACTTTAAAGGGAACTGGAAACATCATTTCTAGTCTAAAAAATAAATTTCATTTTCATGGGTACAACACTGATAATTACAAACGTTGTGGCCATACAACACCATTGGTGGATTTCATTAGCCGTAATTTCATTTAGTTATGAATATGATGATGATTCAAAAACAAACAAATGAAAATATCTATATCAGACATTTTTAAAACATTATTCAATGTTACCTCTTCCCTTTAATTATGTGAGAAAGATATGAGCCAGCTGCAACATTTCCATGATCTACCTACTTTAATATTCTCAGTGAGCTTTTCAACAGTTTAAATGATGCTTTACATAATAACACACATCTGAATACATGGTTAGCAATGTTTGATATCCTTCGAAAGTTTATTTTGCAGGAAATGGAAGACAACTACTCTTAATATCATAGACATTAAAAGATATATTCATACCCTGGATGAACACAAATTACATAAGCATGGAGCAGAAAATAAACAGTGGTAAGCTCACTTCTCCATATGGAAAGAAAATCTTAAGAGAATTTTTACATTTGAAATATAAAAAGTCATTAAAATTAGTATAATAATAATAAGACAGAGGACAAATAATAAAAGCAATAAGAGAAGCAAGGTCATAAATATTTGATTACAGTAAATGGATGATTTATCTATTTGGCATTAGCTGATCTACTTCATGAAACTATCAATATTAAAAAAGAAAACTGTGAAAGAAAGATTTCTCAGCAAAAAAAAAAAAAAACAACAACAACATCTGGAATGACCCTCAGGTGGACAAGTCTTCTGGACGACATCCATTCAATCCACTTAGAATGTCCTGTGGCTAACATGTAGGCCTTCACATTAATCAAATAATTTTGAATACCTGGTAGAATGATGTCTAATATCTTGTAGAGGATCATTCCCAATGTTTTTGTTTATGATGCAGAAAACTTTCATCGGTTGGGGGTAATCAATGTAGTTAAAGCTTCTATTATACCAACCTTAAATTTTTGTAGGCATGCTTTCATCCAATCCTGTGGACATCCTCAAGTCAAGGGATCAGTCGCATGTTTTTTAAATGCTGTTTGCTGATCACTTGATTGTTTGTTTGTTTGTTTGTTTGTTTTAAGCTCAGAACTCTTTCTTTCTTAGACATATAGTATGTTATTCCTAACGTCAAACTCTACCGGAAACTGTTAAAAAATCTTTTGTTGCGATGGGGGGGGGGGGGTTACTTTTTACTGTATATCAACTCAAATAATAAAATCTGTGTGTTCTGAAAAGGACATAATTGTTTCTTATTGTCAATTTTTCTGCTCTCATTGCTTTGCAAAACTTTAGCATTCAAATGCATCTACATCAACATAATACATCTTTTTAAAAGATATCCTTCACAAATACATAATCATCATTATTAGTATAGCATATCAACCATGGAATATTTTCTTTTGCAACTACAGTGTATATCACTCTTCATATTCACAGCAATACTCCTTATTCCTTGGCCCTTGAAAGAAGATCCGGAACATCCTCAACTTTGAAATCCAAGAGCATCTGTCCATATGCTTTTCCCTAAAGAGAAACAACAAAAAGGAAATATTAATCAGCTGCCTCCACAGGAGACCAGTTATTAATTGCAATTACAGCAATGGCAACAAAGCCTACTGCATGTACACAATTGCTACCACTTCCAAAATGATTACATATAATGGCTATAAGAATGGCAGAAAATATGCCACAAACTACCAATACCACTATGACTACCACCATTACAACTACCACTACCATTACCACTACCACTGCATTACAACTACCAATGTATGTGACTACCACTGCCACTGCTACCACAATTAGCACCACCACTACCACTTCTACTATGACTGTTGCAGATACCAATGTACCCCTGCCCCCAGTGTTCTCCTCGCTGAAACGTGTAACTGTACAGTCAAAAGCAACATGTACAAAAACTAGGTGATAGCCATAATATGTCTCGTCCTATCTGTGTGCAATCATTCTAGTAAATTACTTACGATTATTACTAAAGTTATCATTTGTGTGATTATCATTTGTGTGATTGGAGTATAAAGTCACCGACTGTAGTAGAAACATTACCGACCCCAGCAGAAACTTGCAGGTAAATGTTAACATTTGACCTCATATGACCTTTGACCTACATATGTGACCTTTGACCCAAATAACATTATGGTTCCTATGGTCCCTGTAAGACACCTACCTTCCAAGTTTGGTTACAAACAGGCAAATGGTCACAAAATTATTCAAGTTTCATAAGCATTAAGCCCAGCGCACACCTTACAATCCGACTGGCTCATGGCTGGTCCACGACTGGGTGAGAGGAGGTGAGTCGTGGGGCAGTCGTAAGCCTCAACACCCCACATCTTGCGATTCCAGACCCATCCGACTACTCTGACGTCATATCAATACTGCTGTCTGATTTGCTGGAAGATGGATTGAGCCTGCGATCTCTTGCGATCCAGTCATGAAGATTTGACATGTCAAATCCTTCCGACTGGCCTTCCGACTGGCCTCTGACTGGTCTACGACTCACGACTGACCAAAGCTGTGACGTCACATCTCCCCTTACTCATTCGTGGACCAGTCGTGAGCCAGTCGGATCGTAAAGTGAGCACTGGGCTTTACGGACGGATGCCGCTAAGGATCCCTTAGTCTCACTCCACCTCAGTGGCTCGACAAAAATTATCTGCCAATAAATATTTCTTTTCACATCTCCCTTCAATATAAAGTGGTCTTTATATACAGGTTTCACTGCATTATTGATAGGTGTTGAACTTCAACTCACCTGAGGATCACTCCTGAGAGATGCTACCCCACCACCTCCTAGTGACTTCTTGAGAACAAAGTTAAGGGCATCCAGACCTGGCAGTTCATACCTGTCAAGGATAAACACAATGTGATAACAAATGTAAAACACATACCACAGGATGCACTTCCAATCTGTATCTGTATGGGTGGGTCAGCAAAATGTCCTCTCCAGATACATCCACACTAAAAATAAAACTTGATTCTATGAGAAGCGCAATGCGTGTGGAATGACTGTATCGTTTTAGTTTAGACGTAAATGTTTCCAGGGAAGGGCTATTGACAATCGAAGAAGGAATGTTGTTCAAGTCCTTCACAGTATTTACAAAGAAAGAGTACTTAGTACTTCCAATGCACAGCATGAACAGACCAATGCATATTAAATATCCTATACAAGCACTTAACCAAATTCTGAGCACCCTGAAATCTCTGTTCCCATTAAAATCTCAGTGTTGTACTTCATCCAATGAGGCAAGGCTGAAATTGCTTTATGATATTATGCACCCAATTCAAAACAAATATTGTGAAGACTAAAGGGGCAAATAACATTAAAATCTTGTTTAGATTTGTTGTTCTTCTCTCACGCCATGAAAATGAGAGCTGTCGTGAAAACTAACTGTTGATAAAAAGGATGACGAAAAACGATGCTAATAAACATGTGACACTAAAATGAGAACTGATTTTCACTTCATTGTACATTTCAATGTACCTTCATTATACATTTACACATAGACATAATGGTTTAGGAAGAAAGTGCTTAATGTATACTTGCCTGGTGACCAATTCTTCTCCTTCTTCCGTTGGCTCTAGTACATGCTGGAAGTATTCACTCACAGCCTGAGCTGTTAGTGCTTTCTTTATGTATGGCAAATAGGATGGATGTCTGGCAATTACACCTGTAGGAATAAAGAACAATGAAAATAACTTCAATCACAATTCAACTTTTAAAAAAAGAAAATACAAACTTACTGCAAAAAAATAAAGCTACACTTTTGTAAAATGATTTCTGTATTCCACATATGAAAGAACTAACAGAAAAAAAAAGAATTCAAAGGATCATCAAAATTACATAGTAATTCAATTAAATGTACTGTTCAGTTCTAACCAGACCCCTAAAGCTCCAACATTTTGTCCAGATTCATTTAGAAGGCCGATCTAAGCACCCATCAATATTCATGATCAAAAATGGATAATTCATTTTGTAAGATGCTTCCAACTAGTAGCATTTGTTTATACGCATTATGAAACATTACACGCATCAGCTTACCGCATTGGCTGTTAAAGCACAATAAATGAGCAAGAAATGCACATTAAATCAAAGTGTCACAATAAAACTGATACACGTAATAAATATGAATAATGCAACGGTATAATCGATATCATGGCGAAAACTGGTGCTTATCGGCCCCTCCAAATGATCCAAAAGAGGCGGGCCTAATGCCATTCGCGTAATGATATCCGCGCATGCTGCTTTTTGTCTAGTAAATTTATCATATGTCTACGGTTCTAACCTATAACCTTTAGGTAAAAAGGACTACACAGTGAAAAACAACAAAAAAGGGTTTGATTGGCTTGAAGGTCTCCCTGAAAAGTTGTGATCAAATAATCATATTTGAAAACTCACCGATATTGGCAGAGTTGGCTTTGTCTCCGCTACGCGTGTATGCAAGCTGGCCTAAATCGAATGAATGACTGCCTGTCTCTAGGTCACCCACGGGGGCAGGCTCAAGGTCAGAGGACCTGCCAGCCTCTTTTCCTGGGTTGCACAAGACGGTGAAGTCCTCCTCTGTACCGTCCAGTTCAATTTTCACCTGAAGATTTCAAACAGGAATGCAAGGCTGTTATTAGTGATCACAGAGATAAACAGGAGTTCTGGGGAGCGTTTCATGAAAGGACTTGTGGATGTTTTATCCGACAAAGTCTGTTTTATCTCAGCCAATCAAAATCAAGGAAAGATGTCAGATCTGACAACTTGTCAGACAATAAATGTTGATGAAACAACCCCCAGGTCATGAAATCATGATTTGAGAGAAACTGTTCCAAAGCAACTGGGAGAGTTAGATTAGTTGTATATAAACATAGGTGTCTGGTGTGAGATTCGGAGATTATCAAGTTGATAACAAATTCACTTACTTTCCTCAAAAGGTACTTGCTATATGGGACCACACACAAATCTGACATGAGTGTTGCCCCAGAACTTTTTGGGGGGTCATATTTCCAAAGAATATGAGGGCATTTGAAGGGACATTTTCACTATAGACGTTCTTCCTAACTGACATGGAAAGAATGAGAAAGTTCACAAATAATTTCTTCACAAAGAATTTCTCAACTTTTCATTATCCTGGTATTTCACTATGAACATGACGGACAAAGAAAGCAGACAAACTAAACAACCCCTCATTCTACCCTTCATAATAATTCTGGTAGTCAAAGGAACATCCCTTCACTGCTATTGTTTAAAATATGTGGAACAGGTGTCACATGCATATTCACCTGGAACTAAATGATTAAACATAATAGCTGTGAAGGGATGTTCTTTTGACTACCAGAACCATTGTGAAGAGTAGAATGATAGGTTGTTTATTTTGTCCGCTTTCTTTGTCCGCCATGTTCATAGTGTTTACTAGGCAAGTTTTGGAACCTTACAATTTAAATTGTGTAGTTTGTTAACAAAGTTACAAAGTTATATGTGAACCATGGTAATTGGATGTCATACAGGCTATTAATTGCAAACAAAATGTAAATCCCAAAAGATCAATACCAAACGTGATTTTTCTTAATACAGGCTTTATTAAAAGGCTGTACTTATAGGAGTTGTTCTCTCATATACATGTAGTTGCATCCAAAAGTGAGGAAATCCATTTGTTTGGTTACATAATACTTACTTGAACCTTGTCCTTGGGGTAGAGGAAGGAATGTAACTTCAAGATTGGAGATCTGTGAATGATGGAAATACAAAAATCTCCAATTAGAGACCCAGTAAGAATAAAGTCTGATTTAAGTCAAAATACATGTATATTCATCTCTCCAGGGCAGAGAAAAGTGATAGTCATAGAGCTGGATTGGAAAGACACCCATCCTGTGTATACCATGTTGCATCAAACGAGCATCATTTTGCAAATCAACAAATAAAGTTCAAAAGAATGTGCTGAAACTTACGCTTTGGGCCTTCCACCAACGAGACCAGTCAGACCAGGAGCTACCAAGAGGAAAATAGACAAACATCATTTTCATTTACAAATGAATAGCCCATGATAAAACTCGAAGGCCGGAATTCATAAAAAGGTTTAAACTATGGGGTAGTTTAACCTCCATAACCATACTAAAATAGGCATAAATAGGGGCATATTCGCTTTGCGCATGCTTAAAGAAAACAATTGGAACAGATTCTATGTGCACGTACCATGAAAAAACCCAGGAGGGGGTTTAAACCACCCCAAAGTTTAAACCTCTTTTGTGAATTCCAGTCTAGTAAAAGTGTTTTGGTGTATCTAAAGGATATAAACAAGAGAGGTGGGATGGAAAGAGAGAGAGAGGAAAAAATCATGTCTCTAGTAATATCGAGATTATAAAATATGATCTACAAACTCATGGCACATGAAAACTACTTTGTAATAATCATAAAATAATGGACAGGACTTGCTGATAAATGTAGTAGTAATAGTATCATGGAATGTAATCTACAGTCACCTACCCATGCCTGTACCAGCTGGGGCAAGCTCTCTGGCAAAGATCCCCAGAGCTTCTTTCTGTGAGTGTTCTACAGCCAGCCAGATAGCTGCTTCTCTTGGGTTCAAGTCTCTAGCATGAGCTCCATACGTCTCCTCTGAACCTATCATCTAAAGAAATGAAAAAGAATCTTCAGTGACTTCAGTCCATCATCATATTTGAGAAGATATGTTCAAAATTTGAATAAAATAATATTGTATAAAGCAACACATACGGAAACAGTATTGTTAAGACATACAAATAATGCATGTTTGTGAGTGCATTAGTACATATGCACTGCACGAACATTAAGTCACAATGGGATAATGAACGCGACTTTGTTGAGTTCATCATCCAACCCAATGTGACTTAACTGAGTGCAGTGTGTATCGCTAATGCACGAGCCACAAAACATAAATTATTTGTTTTATAAAACGGGTCAGCAATATGAATATACAGCCAGAATATAGGCTACAAACCTGATTGATATGTCAAGATTCGCAGTCGTGGAGGCTGCCATTTGCTTTCTACTGCGACATCACGTATGATAAGTGCAGCCTAGCCTGCAATGTCATGCGCTTCTTGATAAGCATATCAATGTCCCTGCTATATAAAACTATGCGCATTTCATCGTGTATTGGGTTTGCACCAAAGGTAGCATACAGGTGCAAAAGGATTTCCAGCCAGTGCAGTTATGCTTTTTATGCTGTGTACTTTTCAACATGCATTTGCAACTTAGGTCAAAAGTTTACATCTACCGAGTTGGTTTCCTTCAGATTTCTGAGACTTTTATTCTATTTTACCTGTAGGCGAACTCTTGTAAAGTCTTCCATTCCCAACATCTTGAATATCCTTCGCATCCTACAATGAAAAACATAAATCAAACATGAAAACTGTTTTCATAAAGGAATGTAAACAATTAAATAAATGGAAAATCAAATGGTTATCATGAATGAAATGTACACATAAGAGAATCAAACATTTAAATGACAAAATATGACTTTATTGCTGGTAGGTTTCAAAAGTTTTTTTTAAAAAGGTCGACAAGTGCTTCTATCTGAAAATATGTGGAAGAACAAAACAGACAGATTTTAGTAAATGATAATCATTTTTAGAGCCTCCTTGTGTTAACTACACAATTTCTGATGCTTTTGGCATATAACATTCTGATCACCAGCACATAAATAATAGTTTGTTCTTGTAGAGCCCTCACGTCTGTCACATGTGAAACTCCTGGATCTCCACTGTATTACCCCGGCTTTAGCAATGGCAATTCCACATGGCAAGCGCAATCAGCAGAGCTGCCAACCCCAACTGGAAAAAAATCCTATCCTGCACTTCCTTTCATCCTATTTTTATGCCAAAAATCCTATTTTTACATGAAAATTTTTAAAAATACAACAATGTGATATCCTAAAGAAAATACAGTATTAATTATATGTATGACTTACTTAATTATTTTGATCCTAACTTTTCTACATTGTACTTCTTTTATTGAAAATGATCTACAGTACAAAATACACAGGTAGAGTACACCAAGCATTGGGATAAACTTAAATGTTGATAATATAACATGAAAATAAGATAAAATAAAGGTAATAAAGAATCATTGTCAGAACTTTCAAAAATCCTATTTTCATGGGGAAAATCCTATTGTCATATTCTCTCCAAAAAATCCTACTAAATAGGACAAAATCCTACTACTTGGCAGCTCTGAATCAGCTAGCTTCAGATTTATCCCTCGTATAGGACGTTAAATGGAGGTCCCGTGTAAAGGAGAGTCACCACCTTTGCACGTTAAAGATCCCACTGCACTATTCGTATAAGAGTAGGGGGAAACCCCGGTGTATGTGGTTCACCTGCACACCCCCGATAAGTGATATCAGGAGGAGAGACCTGAGGGTTACAGTGATTCAATTCGCTTTTCGCCTCCCAGGCACAGGTGACGCCAAACCAAAATAATAAATAAAAATAATAGCAAAACAACCACTCTGATAATCCTGAATAGCCAAATCCTTGAATTCAAAGTCTAAGCTGAAACAATAAGGAATTCCACCATCTTAGTCAGTACTGGAATAATGCATGTTTGATTTTACAAGACATTTCTGTCATATGAAAATAGCACCATTTTCTGGTAATTCTGTTCCCAAGGTACATATACCACAATATCATGAATGTGAGTAAAATATTGTTGGAATGAAAGAGTTCATTTGGGTAAAAGAATAGGCATATTTTCAGAGCATTAAATGGTAAGAAAGAAGGCAGGGTACAAAAAAAGCACACAAACTATAAAAATGTGATAACGGAATTATAAATTGTGATTCCGTTATCATGGAATTGCCCCATTGCTGCCATTGCGGCGTTCTAGCATTTCAACATGTACATATTATCTCAACAAGACTGAAACCTAGACTTTAGCTACCTTTCTTAAAGGCATTGTCTAACATTGTTATGATTTTTTAAAAAATCTTGTTTTGTTACTTGAAAATGGGATAAGCATAAGGGTTATAGTGTAAAAATACCAGTCTGAAAGTTTCAAAGTATAATATCCACAGGAAGTATTTTTGAATATCAAAAATGTGAACCAATGTTTGAAAAATATACGATAGTCGGTTGCACAGAATAGACACAAGGAGTGTGCATGCGCGTATGACTCACTTTACCGTACTCTGTGTATCGGCGTATCACGCGGCGGGAGGCACATAATGGCATTTTCAAATTCAAGTAACAATCCAGAAGTACCTAAACCAAAATTAATACTAAGCATCGCCTCTCACCTCCGCGTAACGACCATCAGCGCACCCTAACCCTGCCCGTTTGACCCCTTTTAGGGGAGTTGGGCAGTATCCTGGAAGTAAGTAAGTAAGTAAGTAAGCAAAGTGGTCCTCTTAGTGATTATCTCTTGAGACGAAGGATAATAAAATCGTCGTTTGCGTCTAACTTACACTCTTTCATTCCAAATTATGGTTGGTTTCAGGGTTTTTTAGTACAAATACATGTACTCATACACATGTTTCATCTTAGTTTGATAATTTTTTAAATCAGCTACTCACAAAGTTAGCCAATGCCTTTAAGTTAAGATACAGATATCACTATTTCAATCTCACGGCATGATCTTTACCTCTTAATTTGACTCTCTGCTGTTCGTCTTCCCTTGGCAACAGCATCTCGCCCGGAAACAACAGATACAGCAGTTGCCCTGTAACCTTCCAGGTATGTCGAACTGACCTTATAGCTATCGCTAGGGTTGTAGCCTTTCACACCAGTCACCAGGACTCCATCAACATCTTTGTCTACAATGAACCAAAAGACAAGTTTTTGGAGCATATGACATAATTGTTAAAAATTATACAATTTTCCCTGTATTCCTTTCAACATACTCTTTACATGATAATCTAATTTATTTGGATCTGCAAATTTGCAACAAATAAAAAGAAAAGTACAAACCCTGGTCTGTAATCATGATATATCAACATTTTCTAACATTTGCAAGCCTATTATGTTGCAGATGGTTAAAAGTAAAATTAGGTGCTCAATATATGTATGTGTGTATACTCATACTTTTGTGCATTGGTTAAACTTATTGTACATAGGTTTCATCTTAATTCTTGCCATCTTACACAGGTGTGATACGTTATTTACTCACTCTTAAGGGGCCCCATCCACAAGCTCTGCTTCCTAGGGGTCCAAAACCTCTCATTCAAACTACCTCATCACTATCATATCATGCAATTATTTTGAATAACTGACTGGTTGGAATAAATTGAACTTGAACCTGACATTATGTGCTAATTTGCTAAAATTCTATCTGTATCCATTTCATCCCCAAACAAAAAAAAACTTTGCAGAACATGAATAAAGGACACCATATATCATCTGACATGTACCATATATTTTGATTTTTCAGTCTTCTTGAATTTTGTTACCTTAGGGAGAGAGTGTAAATATGACAGGTGTATATTTAAACCCTACAAGCATTTCACATTCCAATTAACCCTATGGCTACTAGAACAAAGTTACCCCTGTATTAAGCCTATGGAAATTAGAGAAATTCGGTGGTCAACTGGCTGATGTCTATAGTGCAGTGATGAAATCACAGACTCATCAAACATACACTTTTTCCTAGTAAAACTTTATGAAGATAATGCAAGATGCTCTAGAAGAAACAGTTGAAGAAAACCCTCAAAGAACACGTTATTAATGTAATTGAATGCCAGTATATATAAAAAAAGGAATACATTCCAGTCAATATGTGTGCAATGTGCTTTTCATTGTTCAGATACATGTATGGTGAGACAAACCACCCCACTTGTGTTAACCCATTTGTGACAGAAGGTCCACATTATGTGGTTTGGCCTTATAACCTTTGATGCAGAGCCCTAGAAATCATTCCAAATACATGAGTAGAAAAAGCAAAAATTTCTACACAAACTGTGCCCATTTTGGTTGCGTCAAAATTTTCTGTTCGTTATTGAAAATTTTTTAAATGAAAATAAGCATTCAAATCCTTAAATTGGCAATGCAATGGAAATTTTAAAATCACCATTTCCCCCTGCAAATTGGCAACTGTTTGAATTCTCTTCATACTTTTTGTCAATTTATATTCATTTCAGATACATGACTTTTTATTTTAAAAATGTATAAAGAAAAATTTTGGTGTTGCCAATTTGAAGAATAAAAGCTGATCAAATTAGGTTTTAAATAATTCCTCTCACAAATGGGTTAATGAATGCGCATTAACTTTTCAACTCTCAAATAAAAGATATTTTTGTCAAAGTTGCACAGACAAACTCATGACAACATATTTTGCGCTAACTTTTTAAGAATTTGATGGTCCACAGCTTTTTGCAGCCAGGCAACAACAAAAATGTCTCCTGCCTTCCGCCTCATACCCCAATGACTTGTACACTAACAATGTTGGGGGATCTGTTGCAGGGATTGTCTCCTCTTAACTGAACAATCCTTAAGGAATTAACTAAGAACTGTTGAAACAGTAACAATGTATTTCTAATCGACACATTTCACATTATTTCAAGATACCCAACACAAACATTAAAGTCATGACCTTTATACTAGATTATTCTCAAACTCAGAGTACTTGAACTTCAGACACATTTGGTCTTATCTGATGTGCCTTTTGTATTTCTGATAGGAAAGAAGATGTCCAAATGCAATGAACTTTAAATCTGCATACATTACATCCCTTTTCATACTTCAGATCATGAACCCACAAACTTAGGGTCCTTAGTTTTCCAGTACTTGTTGTGTAAAGTGCAAAGCCTCAAATGAAAAATGATAACTCTTCCCATTTTACTTTCTTACATCCTTGTAAAACACAAATAAAAACTAAAAGATATTTTAAACAGAAAGTCACATTAAACCAATGATGATCATCAGGGCCCTGTTTCATAAAAAAGGTGCTATGATGGCAACTCCTGCTGGAATGGTAACTACCATAGCAACAGTGAGAATTCTGTATGTACTATTGCGATAAACTTAACAAGGTAAAATCTAATATGAAATCTACATGGGAGGTTATGCTATCATAACAACATTTTATGAAATGGGGCCCAGGAGTATCTTCTCAGCTATTGCAAATTCTTTTTGTTCTTAGTTTGTTTGTTTGTTTGCTTTTGTTGTTGTTTTTTGTTTGTTTTTTTTTTTGGGGGGGGGAGTCTATTTCAAAATGCCTTGATTTTCCAACAATCTTTCATAACACAAACCCAAATAGCCTAACAGTATGTCTATGGAACTCCCACTGGAATCATGCAATAAATGTTTACAACTGACCTTTGACCTCGGTCAAATTGACCTGGCTGAAGTCACAGGTCACATCTGGAAGCATGTAGGCCCTGGGATCTCCTATCTCATACACCAACTGCTCCCCGACGGTTGCCTTGTTGACAAGACCTCCAGTCTTGGGTGGCTTCGTGAGCACAAATTTGCCATCAGGGGCAACTTGGACAATGGGGAAGCCAATGTTGTCCCTGAAGAAGTCAGACAGCAAAATAGATGGTAATAACAGACATATACTTACAAGTATGATAACACACACACAATATGTAACAAAAAATTTGACTCTCATTACATCCAATTCAACTGCACAATAGACATATATTATTAAAAGAGAGCTAATTTTATAAAGTTGGACTTTACAGATAAAGTGGAGTTTTGGTTATGCGACTGCAATGTGGAAAAAACTGTTCCTAAGCAACTGGGAGAATTAGATTTATTTAGTTGTATATAAACACAGGTTTCTAATGTAAGATTTGGAGTTCATCGAATTGCTAAGAAAAAAAACAAAAAAATGAGTATAATGGGACGTACATAAATTTAGCATGACCATTCCCCCCCCCCCTCCACTTTTCAGTTTTTTCTTGTCATATTTCCAATATGAGGGCATTTGAAGAGCAATCCTTTCTAGGGGACATTTTGACTATGATATTCTTCCTAACTGACATGGAAAGAATGAGAAATATCACAAATTATGTTTTACCTTTCCCAGAACTCAAGCTTCTCTTCAATATTTCAGTCTGTATCTCCATCTTTTGCTGCTTTATTTGTTTATTTATTTGTTTTTGCCGGGAATTTTACAGGGGTGGGTGAAATAATTTTCAGAGCCCCTGAGCCCCCAAACCTATTACTTTCTACTGAGTACTTTAATTGTAATGTCATTCGCCCAAATCGAGCAAGATGTACGGCAAATAATTGCCATACCTTTCATAAGATGTTCCGATGTTCATCTGCAGTTTGCCCCTGGACCGCGAACTCGAAAAAGTCGCTGCCCTAGGCTACGGAACAGGCTTCCTGTTGAGCTGAGGAATGCTCCTTCATTGGACACTTTTAAGTCTTCTCTTAAGACCTTCCTTTTCAATTCCTAAAGTCCTATTGTATTCGTAGTCTCCTTCGCTTCATTTGTTTGATGTACTTATACATGTAATTGTTTTTGTTACTTTATATGCTTCATTGTGTTATATAATTTTTCTGTGTTTACTTGGTTTGTTTTCTCCGTTAAATCATTGTTTTTTTATTACCCTTTTCTGTAGTGTACATAATGTAATAATCATCCTTAGTTATACTTTTTAATTATTTCCTTAGAAACATAAGAATTAAGCGCTATATAAATGTAATTTATTATCATTATTACAAGGGGAAAAGGGCAGATAGCCCTGAACCATTATTTTTCTTTTCTTCTGCTGATCAACGGTATATCTATCTACTTTCACTCACCAATCTGGAACAAGTTGCCAATCAGTGAATATGCCGCCTGTTGCCTGGGCTCCACACTCAACCAGATGACCTGCTAAGCTGCCTGCAGCAAGGATGTTATAGTCTTCAGGTGACCAGCCAAACTACATCAGCAAGAATGAAGGACGTACAAACAGACAAACAGACAAGCAGACAGACATACAAAAAATAAATAAAAGCAAATTAATATTAAACAGGCATTTCATTTTATTTCATTTCATTTCCACACAAAAAGCAAAGCATGCCAAGCAATGTAATATGTTGACATAAATGGAACATAGATATCTACAATTTCAATAAATAAACTTTCAAATAAATTATAACATCATTTAATTATTTCTCCAAACTATATTGACATATCTGATAGAACACATTTTTCAATGAAATAGCTCAGGTGATCTGAAAGAGATACTTTCCTCTCTTGTTTTTCTCAGTTTTCTTACTGTCATAAATGGCATACCTTCAAAAAAAGAGGCCTTAATACTAGTAATCCATAAATCATCGGCTGCCCAGCAGAAGGGAATGATATTCAAGGATATTCAAGAAATCTATGAACAATTACACCAAGAAAATTGTACCAGATCTTTCTTTTGATGGAATATTCTTGAAGTAATTATTCCTAGATTTCTTAAAATATCTCAATATTTGACGGCATGTCTCTTCATTCCCTTTTCCAAGTCAAGGGTGCTCATTCCCTTTTGCTAGGCAACCGACGAAATTTCTTATCCTGGAACAAATACCTCTGTCCTTTTTCTCTCTTCCTTTCCAAATCACTTTGGATTTTTGCAATATGGAAGTTCCAAACCCCCCACCTCCCCCACCAAACAATAAATATAGGGATGGGGAAGTAGTCATCAATGTCTTTAGATAACAGTTGTGAATTTATCAAACAAAGTCCTTGCATTGTTTTAATACTTACTGTGTGCATGAGAGGTCCCAGTACCACAGCACTGTCTACACATCGACCAGTGAGGACTATGTCGGCTCCAAGATCTAAGGCACGGGCAATAGGTGTCGCTCTATGCACATTACCATAAAAAGATAAAATACTGATTATCACATATGTAGTAACGTCAAACAATCAAACGATCGTAGGGCTTGAACTGATAAATACAAGCACATGTACAATACGTGTATCTGAATTGCACGACTGCATTATTATCAAAAGTATCTGATTTACTTTTGCATCTAAAACAGCACTTCTGACAGCCTAATTACCAATTCAGTTGTGATCAACAAGAAAACACCTAATCATGATCTCAACACCTTATACATTTCAGTATTAAAGAGAGGAAAAGAAAGTGTAGGAAACACAGCAATTGTAATCAACATGTAATGCAGACTCAGGAACGTATTGTATGAAAAAAAATTGGGTCAGAATTTCTCAGAAATTCTGTTTTGAATATTTAACCCATAGCAGTACAAAGCTTTCTTGAGGTCTAAATTAATCATCTTCAATCCTCAAATTGGCAATACAAATTATTTTATTCCACATTTACATAGCTTGAAAAAAATAAATATGGATATAACATAAACCAAAATGAAATATAATTGTAAAATTGGATCAGAAATTGCCATATTTAACACAGAAATAGTGTTTATATGTTATTCACTGCATTGCCAATTTAAAGAGTTTAATGATTAGTTACACTTAAAGGAGAATGGAACCCAGACATCAGTGTGCTTTTAGTGAATGGAGATGAACAAGAAAGAGTCAACAGTGAAAGCTTGAGCAAAATTGGACAATCCATTCCAGAGTTATGAATTTTGAAAGTTTAAGTAAATCCCTATTTTTTTGGATCCTTGAGTTGGCAACTTTGCCAGCATCTGTGATGTCACCGTGGACAACTCTCCATTCATTTTGTACACAGAAGTTAACATTTTCTTCATTTTCAAGAAAAATAGAAATTCTTTTGATTCACTGTTTGAGTATGAATTGGCTACATCGATTCTTCAAGCATTTTGTGAAGACTTATGTTGATTCCTGACTCGAAATTTTATATACATCAATTAAAAAAAAAAAATTGTGTACAAAATGAATGGAGAGTTGTCCACAATGACATCACAGATGCTGGCAAATTGCCAACTCAAGGATCCCCAAAATAGGGATTTACTTAAACTTTCAAACTTTATAACTCTAGAACGGATTGTACGATTTTGCTCAATCTTTCACTGTTGAATCTTTCTTGTTCATCTTCATTCACTAAAAGCACACGGATGCCTGGGTTCCATTCTCCTTTAAACTGCTTTAATTCAAGAACGCCACACCATACAGCGATGGGAATGGGCTCAAATTTGTCAGTGGATTTTTCTCTTTCTGCCCATGTATGATATGTACTGCCCAACATTCTGGACCAACAGATACTGCAAAAGCATCTCCTAAAGATGACACTGTACCTCTATGGGTTAAATGTATGAAATGATTCGAACTCACCCTAAGTAAGCATTCATAGTGACAAGTGATTGAGGCAAAGGGTTTCCTGAATCGAGATCTTTGGGGTTTAATGCATAGACAGCCTTTTTCTGAAAGAAATGGAGATAAGAGTTTATCATTTCAGATTTGACATTATCATATTCTAGCTCCTGACACGAGTACTTCACTTCATGAAAAATAAATAGAAACAACTGATTAAAAGAAGGTACACATACCTATAATGTATTTCTAAAGTGAAGGGCAAAATAAAAATACAACAAGAGTCTCAACTACCTCTCATTCATATAGTCTTACAACTCCAAAACAAATCCTGATTATGAATATCATCAGTATCAAACTTTATGTTGCAACAATGTATTATCTGCTCAGTCAAAGATTTTCAAGTATTGCAAAAATTAACATACTATGATGAAAAAAGAGGCCTAATAGAGCAACAATGAAAATATGAACATGTTCAAATTATGTTAGACCTTAGTATAATTGTTTTAAATGGAGAAACGCAAAGTTAATAAACTTACATCAACCATTAGATTGTCTCCAGATACAACAGCAACCTTGATATCAATCCCAGCAGCCTTTGCCACTTCCCTGATAGCCTCGGCACAAGATTGAGGGTTGATTCCACCAGCATTGCTTATGACCCTTATTCCTTTCTTCTTGATATCATTTAAGAGAGGCTTGATGACAACTTGGACAAAGTCAGGTGCATATCCCATGTCCTTGCATAAAAAGAAAAGATTTACAATATCATTCATCACTTCAAACTCATAAAGGCATCATTCCAAAAGGTTTGTTCACAATGAATCATGTTACTATCAATAGTAATAAAAAAGTGGATTGATTACTTATTCATAATTCATGTTGAAATATGTATCACCTATCAAAAAAAAAAACATACATTAAAATCAGTTACTCAATACAGAACTAGTGATCTGATCTATGATGCACTTATGCGTATTAAGCTTAAGGTAATATTTCTCTGCAATAATCACAGAGCTCCACCAGGAGAAAAGGACATCGTTTATATTAGTACTAAGGTATTTTTCTTCAGTAATGGAAGCAACAAGGAGGGCTTAAAACAAGTTTATAGAGCACCACTGCAATGCTGTAATCCGTCATTAAGCCCAAAGTTCCTTCCATTTCCAACAATTATCCTAGCAGCTGATAATGGCCTTTCTCTGGAGTAATATTTCCAGCTAAGAAGCACACTTGGAAAACAAGATGGAAGCCGAAGAAAAACGAGATGACTTACGGGGTTCTTCCTCCTTGCAGCAGCAAGCAGAGACATGGTAATCTCTGAGAGGTAATCAAACACCAGAAAATCAATCTTGCCATAATGAACCAATTGAGGTGCTGCAAGAAAAATCAAGTAAAATAAATATAATAATTTCTATTTTTACTTTGTCAAGAATAAGTGAAAAACTCACTTTATGTGCATTAGATAAAACTTATTTTTGTGTAAATGAGACTTTAATAAGAACAATAGCAACATGCTTATCAAGGCTGGCTCCTCTGTATAAATAGACATGTAGAGGTGTTGTGGCTCAGTGGATAAGTCTCCAGACTTTGAACCACAAGGTCCGGGGTGCGAATCCCCGCCGCGGCACTAATGTCCTTTGGCAAGATATGAATCTACATTTGCTACGTCTTTCGGATGGTGACATTAAAGGTCGGTCCCAGACGTAAATAATCATATTTGATCGATACACGTCTGTAAAAACCCAATTCAATAACAACAACAATTCTTACAATGGCTTCTTGATGAAGTTGAAACATTATTCAAGCTTTAAACCATATATTCCTGCCTTGAACTCATATCTACCTGATCCAAACTCAATCTAACTCTAATCTTTAACCTAACTTAAATCCAGGGCTGCATTTCTCGAAACCGTCACAGACATCCCATTATTAAAACGTGGTAATTCTATAACACACGTTTCAATGGGGTGTCCAAGAAGTTAGACTTATGATAGTATCAAGAAATGGCCCCCAGCCCTACAGGAGGTTATGCTACTCCTTCATCTGTGGCAACATAACGCCTGTCTGAAATGTTGAATTACTTTACTTGCAATTTGGTAAATTAAGGACAATCTTCCAACAGTAAATACTGTAAAAAAAAAAATAATAACAGTAATTAAAGTTAATATCTCTTTCTAGAGAGACATATTTCCCTTTGAAATCATCTTCTGGAATTTTTTTTTTTTTTAAGTTTTATTTCAATAAACAAACTACATGTGCAAGAGTATTTGCCATTCAGAAAAAAAAGGTAAATGCTATTTAATACAATTCTTCAGCAGTCAATTGAGATGCAGAAAAGATTTTGATAAGTGAACATTTTGTTTTGTAGTCTCAATTAAAAGGCTGCTTCTAAACATGTCCAACTTGTTAAATGTTCAAAACTCTTCTCTAGCACTACACCAACAAATGTACAGCACTCAGGGAAAAATAACATTAATCACAATATAACACTTACACCATCAAATTTTTTAATTATGATCAAACACCAGCAAAAAGGCAGTATATAATATCAGACAAAACCTTTTTTTTTAAATTACATTTCTTTTAAGAAAATTTAGTCATATCAAATTATCAAAGGTTAATGACATTCTGCAGGGATTATCATGTAGACCTATAATATCTAGACATAATGGTATGAGTCTCCTCTCATTTAGGCCGCTTATCAAGTTTCGACCCGCGTCTTTGATCGTCTTCTCCGCGACCGTTCGTTTACATCGGCTTTCCCAATCCCCGTTGTTTTTTCTACGAAGAAATAGGAGGATCGGAGGGGGAAAGATGCTGAGCAGGAAAGACAATGAAAGTCGCATCTGAAATTGGCTCTGACTTTTGATAATGTGGCTTAGTGTGTATGCATACTCAATGTGTAAAAGTCTACGAGGTGGAAAGAAGTCCCCTTAATGTAGTGGAACGCAAATTTGGGCTAACACTGAGCTCAAGGGGCAGTATAGTAGTAAAAAGGATAGAAATACTTGAGCTATTTAGAGAGTTGTTCCGTGTAGGACTTTGGTATTATTCATGTACATGTAGCAGGTGGGTGTCTGTCTGGATATTTGGTCATTACGCATTGGTAATGAGGTGGTTGTTATAGGTAGCTGGCATTTTGCAGTTGGCATTTGGCTGAATTATGCATACACCTGGTATTAGGATCACGGATATTCTAGTTTACAAAGAGGTGCTTCCTGCTCCTGAATGTTCATTTGGAGTGACCCAAATATTTTAGGTGTAAGCTCCTCCTACTTTAAGCCCCGCCTCGTCACATGCTCTTTTGTTTATGTGAACTCAAATGGCTTGGGTTGTTCTCTAATTGGATATTAGGAGTTTGGGTGCTAGCTCATGATTGGATATTGGAGGCAACTGGGCTGGTGTATTGGATTTGTACATGGAGTATTTAAGGCAAGTTAAAACGGTGGCTTGGGGCCACTGAGATGGCGTAAATATTCATTTTTGAATGACAGCACCGTAAAGATCAACAACAACTTTTAGTTTACTGTTTCATTTGGTCTTCATTTATTTTGCTCTCCGCCCAAGCCTCTGAGGAACTGATATTTTGTAGACATTTACTTTCAAAGTAAAGCCAGTTGGGGCAATTTCAGTTAGAGCAAAGAGCGATTCTTTTTAAGAATTTTATCTTTGATCTTTTTGTCCTTTCCCACATAATTATTCAACTTGATAAGTCGAGGAAAATGTATAAATCTTTCGTGATCACAAGCTATGATCGATGAAGAGGCAGTTGCCCTATATCATTGTGGGATTAAAGTAAAGTAAGTGAAGTAAGATAATAAACTGGACTTCAACCTGAGTCTTGATTTCTGAGTCTTCTTTATTTTGTCTCTCATTTTCTCACATCATAATTTAGTAACTCGATGCCACTGTACCACTACATTAATTATCACTGATGCAATAGCCCCTGAGTGAATGAGCAGAGGAAGGGAAACATATCACGATAATGCCGACATTATATGGTAACTGGTACCATTAATTTTCATAAAACTAATCTTATAAGTTATATTGCAGCCACACTCTCCTTTCAACTTGACGAGAGAACAGCCTGCGTAATTTTTTTTCCAAGGTGAGTCCAGGTAACTTAAGGAAGCCATGTACATGTCCCTAGCCTAGCCTAGTAGTAGGAGGCCTAGCGCTAGCTCTAGCTCGCGTGATGTAACGTTAACTCTCGCACAGCGGAGACAAGGTGCAGGTATCAGAGGGGGGTCGGAGCTGAGCTAGCGCGCCCGCGGGGCCCGGGAGCGGGGGGTCCATACGTACCTGATACTGCAGTGTCGCCCCAAAACCCTGAAGCACACCCAATCCGAACAGTTTTATCGCCAAGGAGGTCATTAAAATTACGACTCTGTATCAGGGAATGTCTATGATGAAGATCTTGTAGGCTGCTACACGCAAAGGACGTGGGTAATGATAATCTTGCAGATTTTACCGCACGAAACAGGACTCTTCGTGTGAGCATGGAGGCTGCCATATTGCTAGAATAGTCTCAATCATGTCCCAAAAGACCCAAATAGTTTAGCATAATGTGAAAAAAATTATTGATCTGATTGATCACTATTTCTGAAATGATATCAAATAGCAGTCTTGAATTTCATTTTGAATAGAAAAAAATGATGATCGTATATTATGTTATTCGTCATTCATTATTTAATTAAGCTAGACCTATTTATTGTTTAATATACAACAATGCTATGTACTAAAGACTAAGGTTAGGATTGACGTCTGCATATGCGCTTGACGGGCCGGTACATTTGCCGATTAGCTATCTTCTTCCAAGATAAAGTTTATAAACCGTAAGTTCAGGTTGTTGACGTTCGTATGTAGATGACGATTAATATTAACTCGATGAAATGAAATGACATTGTCTAGATCAATGCTGACATTCATTTTTGTGAATGATAAATGAAATGATTGAGTTGCACTTGCACTTTTGTTTTGGCATTGCACTGTTTTTGTAGTGAGCCAGCTGAATGTGTGTGACTGTGCTGTGAGTTGAAAAAAGAGCTTGACAGTTGCGAATGCCAGTGAATGTGTAACTGTAAAGGTGCTTTCACACATGATGCGACAGTGTGGTACTACACTGTGGCGCCACACTGTTTCGTCTTCCCACATCATGCACATAGTGGGACTTTGTGTCACCACATATGCTAATGAACGCGCATTTACACGTCAACTCTTAATAAGAGAGCATATTGTCAAAACTTGCGCACGCTTGCGCAAGCAATCTCACGTCATGGCAACAATTTTTGCGCTAACTTTTTAGAAATTTGATTGGTGCACATTTTTTGTGTATCTAGGCAGCAAAAAAAAGTGTGTCCTGCCTCGGCGACATTTTTTTGTTGCCCTATACCCCATAGGCTTGTACACAAAAAAGTGTGGCGCCACAGTGTGGTACCACACTGTCGCATCATGTGTGAAAGCACCTTAAGACGTTAGAGGCAGTTGGCTTTTTTGCCACTCGGGATTGGCTCTATCAATAAATGGGCAAACCCAGAGAATAGGGGCTGGACTGTGCACACTGTTTTCATTTGTTTGCAAGCAAATGTAGCCTAGCGGCAGCAGCAGCAGCAGCGGGGACGATCTGGTACTTGGTAGATAACCTCCAAAATAACCCAGATGGAGTTTAAACTGGAGGTGACAGCGGAGGGTGGACTTAAGTTGTGGAAAAGTGGTTTAGGACAGCCGTCCTAAATTTTGGTACTTGGTGCACAAGACTCAGCGGTGAAACGTTTGTGAGCTTGACATCATTTCTGTCCAAAATCAAAATAATTTTCATCAAATAACCAAATATCTGAAAGCCGAGAGGACAGTGTAATATATCAGAACATAATTACCTGATAAAAACATATTTGAAAGTCAAATTGAACTTGATTATGGACTTGTCACATACCCTGAGTTTCGGCTGTCTCTTCCGATCTCTGTACTATGTACTAAATGGCAGGCACGCGCGGTCCAGCCCCTATTCTTCAGGTCTGCCAAATGTGCATTCTTTATCATTGGCGTTGTAGTTCACCTTTGGCTTTGGTCATGGCCCAACTTTTGCAAAACCAGTGAATACTGGTGCCGCGCATACAAAGTGAATGAGAAAAGTAACAATTTGTTGCAGTTTATGTTTTTTAATTATATTTTTTGTCAGAACTTGGCATGAGTACAAATTTGGTATCAAATTAAAGCTAACATGCTCAACTTTTCTGTCCTATGACTGAAAATCAAGGTGTCTTGAGAAAATGTTTGAAACAGAAATATTAGAAATTTTAGTTGAAAATTGGCATTGCAATTACTGCAAAATGAAAAAAAAAAAATTTTGACTCTTGACATTAACTTTTAAGTTAAAAATCGCATCAAATTGAGATTTTCACATTGTAAAGTTCAATTTATTTGAAGTAAGTGTCAAGATATTTCTTTGAATGCTGTATACTGAAACAATTCTCCAAATATTCAATCACTTCTTGAAAAATCCAGGTAATAAAATCTGTGTGTCTCATTAATTCAGAGCATAAGAATTGCCATTGTGGATTTCAGTTGTTGGCTTTACTGGTGATTTTCCTTTGGTGATTGGATGATTTTCACCAGAGGTTCCTAGGATTTTATATTTTTCCATTACTACACAACCATAAACCCTAGATATTGTTAAGATCTGAATTATACCTTTTGCAAGAATATAACATCATTGCCATATGGTTCATGGAAAAAAAGTTATGCTAAAAACAATGGGATGACAAAAATATAATTTTGATATTCAGGTCTATGTAACCCTTTTGTCTTTCATCTTATGCAATTTTTAGTGCATATTAACATTCCTTGTGTAATTTCCCTTTATGAAATGTATACTTCTGCTATCATATAGTGTATAGCTAAGGAGATAAGGTTTTTAAAGTGAAGAGTGCATCACAGAAGCTAAAATCACCATGTAACAGTAGATGAGATCATGACGCATGACCAAATGCATGCTCAGACTCGTGGACGAGGCACATATTTCAATAATACCCTCTTCCGTGGCATCATATTTATATTGAAATCCATAATTTCTAGTAACCCCCTTTTTCCAAAAAGTCAATAGTTCCAAGAACCATCCTTTCCATGAAAAGTTAGTTTTTAGGCCCCCCCTTTTTTTGGTCTTGCTATTGGCTAGGAGCGGCTAGGATTGGCACATACGTACATGTACATGTACCACTTCGGGGATCAGGTCTATGTAACCCTTTTGTCTTTCACCTAACCTTGTGCCATTTTTAACCCATAGGAGACACTTTTGCAGTATCTGTTGGTCCAGAATTGGGCAGTACATATTATACATGAGCAGAAAGAGAAAAATGCACCAACAATTTTGAGCCCATTCCCATCGCTGTATGGTGTGGCGTTCTCGAATTAGAGCAGTTTAAGTGTAACTAATAATTAAACTCTTTAAATTGGCAATACAGTGAATAATATATAACACTATTTCTGTGTTCGAATTGGCAATTTCTGATTCAATTTTACAATTATATTTCATTTTCGTTTATATTATATCCATATTTTTTTTTTCAAGCTATGTAAACGTGGGAAGAAAATCGTTTGTATTGTTGTATTGCCAATTTGAGGATTGAAGATGATTAATTTAGACCTCAAGAAAGCTCTGTACTGCTATGGGTTAATGCATATTTACATTCTTTGTGTAATTTCCCATCTGGAAATGTATACTGTATACTTCCTCAAGTCATCTGCATGTACAGCATAAACAGTGGTCCAGCAACCAGGCTAAATCAACCCTTGAATAACAACATTTAGACCAACAGATATTGCCATTGATACTCTACATTTACCCATCCCAATCTGGAACTTGTTACCATAGCACTTCATAATAAACACTGATACACCCCACAATCAATCATATAGGCAAGCAGACTCAGTCAAATGAAACAGCTAGGAGAAGCACCAAAAAATATTTGAAGAACCTAAAGTATAATTGTAGCTTAACTAAAGAACTCAAAATAAAGATGTTGACGAAATGAAGTCCTGTGGTGCTTTGATTTCTTGGCCTGCAATGCAGACCTCACAAGAAATTGGGTGTAACAAATATATTCAAATACATTCAAATTAGACAGTAGATAACCAACAGAGAATCATAGAATGGAAGAGCCCAGGGCTGCATTTCACGAAACCGTCATAAGTCTAACTTCTTGGACATCCCATTGAAACACGTGTTGTAGAATTAACACGCGTTTCAATGGAATGTCCATGAGCTTAGACTTATGAAGGTTTCGTGAAACGCAGCCCAGGAAAGTATAAGCACCAAGGGTGAAAGGTGAACCAATGAGAAAGATGTGGCATGAGTATGAGTGAAGGTGAATGTTCTGAATAAAAGGGAATGGTGAACAAAAGAGTCAAGGGCTGAATATGATGGAAGGAAAATGGAAATGAGGTAAAGTATGTAACAGATGCATGTGAAGGAAAACAGTTTAAAGAACTAAACGACCAAAATAATAAAGTTATTCATTCTGAACTGGCATTTAATAGTCCTTTTTGTAAATGTTCAGATGGTTCAGGTCATCATGACTGGTTTTTGTATCAAGTTAAAAAAAATTTCTCCAGTATTTCCAAGCTGCCTGAAATATGTGAAGCCCACTAGCACTATTTCAGTGTATTTCTTTTTCCATCGGTATTGATTACTATAGAAGGATAAGCTGAAGTCTCAGTGAATGTTTCTGAGATTGCATACTTTTTGTCTTATTTCAATTCCGCAGGTTGTCTGGTGAACCTATATTTTAGCAAGATATTTCTACTTCACCATGATAAGTGCTGTGTTCCAGAGGCTGAAACCCATAGGCATAGACCATGGTAAAGTGGCTGCTATCTGTCATTCATGTCAAATGAAGCTGGGAAACTATAAGCTGCAGACATTGTTACCCTCCTCTCCAAGACCAAGGTGTGTTCTGACTGTATTCAACTCCAGTCAGCTTTCTAGTTCTGCTGTGGACAGAGTGCCTCCAAACTATTCTAGTGACAATTCAAGTGAGGTATCCCAGGAAAATAGGAGTATATGTAACTATTCCGCAAGTAATTATAGAGGTGAAATGATATCTTTGTGTATTCGAAGAAGGAACTTCTCAACTTTAGTGCCATTAACTCCTGTGGTAAATAAACATTCAGACACCTTTTGCAGTAAAACTTTCTTGACACTCTCCAAGAGCTTGCACTTGAAATCAGCGAGGTCTCTTTCTCTGTCATCTTCCTACAACCTGCACAAGACAAGGACTGTGTGTTGTAACCATACAGCTGCACAAGGTGATATAAAGCCAGAAGAGAAATATGCGCAGGAACTGAGCAGTGCTTTGTTGGCTGGTGAGAGATGGGCCCTTGCGAGAGCTATCACCCTTGTAGAGGCAACGCATAAGAAAGGCAAGAGACAAGCCCAAGTCTTGCTGAGAAGGGTCCTGGACCATCTACGAGAAGTACAGCTGAAGAACAGAGGGGTGCCTCCTTCATTTAGGATAGGTATTTGCAGCATTTTACAAAATGAGGATTTTTGTGTGAATATTATCAGGAAAAAAAGACATACGCTTCAGCTCATGGGGAATAATTGCTTTTATTTTAGAGGTTAGGGCCTGAAGCTTTGTGTTGTGGGAGAGGGGTACTCATAGGGCCAAACGTACCTCGGACTGTGGCGAACATTCACCGTTGCAGCAGTTAAAAACAGACAGCAAAATCGCCATAAGCAAGGTTTATTTTTTCAAATTTGCTAGAAATCTGATTCAGGGACTCTTCAACTCTTGATATTCCACAGATTTAGGGATTCAGAGTTGAAAATGGAATTTAAACAATTATTTTCCTCTCATCTGTGATTTTCTACCAAGCCCCAATGCCTGGGAATACACACAAAAGCTAATGAGGCTTTTCTACTGCGATGACTACTATGGAGTACAAGCTTATCTCAGATAAACTTGTACGTATCAGTGGGAGAGGGGCTGCTTTCATGTAAAGCTTATGACATTGTCATTGTTAACCTCTCGCCTACTGGAACTAGGCAGTCCCTAGTAGTCTATGATAAGGAAAGAATCCAGTAGTCAGTAGGGTAATTGAGTGCGATAAAACTAACCAATCTATTAAGGAGAAATAATCTTAGTAGAAGTTCTTTGCTGTATTTTGAACCATTTGCATGTTCCAAAAGTCAACTAAAGCAAGTTAAGCATCGATAGTAGTTTTATACCAGTGTGACAATTTGTGCTATGAAAGCTTCAGTCAAATTGTCATAATTTTATAATCCTGCCATTCTATGTTTTGAAATGTTCCATTGCAAGAATGAAGAGATAACAGTTGAAGAGATTTACTACTTTTTAAAGATATTCTACTTTCTGTTTTTTCATGATTTTGTATTTTTCATCAAGGATTAACTGGTCCCCCTGGAGCTGGAAAATCTACTTTCATTGAAGCGATGGGTAAGAAACTGACAGCTGAAGGCCATCGTGTTGCAGTACTAGCTGTTGATCCTTCATCATCTATTACTGGAGGTGAGAGCAATTGGGATTTCATTCTCTCAAAGTTACCATAATTATACCAGTTGTTGATAGACTGTCTGATAGACTGTCTGTCATACGAGGAAAAGGTGCTGTGTTAAATATATATGCTATGGATTGGATTGGACCTTATGAAGTGAAGTTGCACCCCTGTTAGGTGAGTCCTTACTGTTTGCCGTATAGGTTACCAGTTTTGCATATTTTCTAATGGTATTAAGCATTAAGTAGCTGTGTACTAGAGCTTGGATCAGCCCAAGTAGGAGGTGTAATGATATTTTCAAGGCAATACCAGTTTGTACTTCATAAAAACTTGTGGCATAGGGGACACAAAGTGAACAAATACTTTCTTACTCTTTTCACCCAATATCCTCCTCAAATCAGGGTATTGTTTCATGAAGGTTGTCAGCACTGACAAGTTGTCATTCACTGACATTTACCATAGTAACAGTCAGTGATCGGTGCTTCTCAGCCAATCAAAACCAAGGATTTTACTGAAACTGTCAGAGACTGACAACTTGTCAGTGCTGACAACTTTCATGAAACGGTGCCCTGAAGGCCCCTGTTTTAAGTTGGAGAGGAGCAGATAATTTAGTAGTTAATATATTACATGTTTGTCCAGGTTCTCTTCTTGGGGATAAGACGAGGATGACGGAGCTCTCGAGGGATCCCAATGCCTACATCAGGGCTTCACCTTCTGCTGGTACTCTAGGGGGTGTGACCAGAAACACCAATGATACTATCTTGCTATGTGAGGCAGCAGGTTATGATGTCATCCTAGTTGAAACAATAGGTATGATCATGGATAAGCTAGAAGGGATGAAGTATAACTGTAGAAGATTGCTGAGCTTTCTTGCAGCAAACAGATTCACCCCTTTTGGTGCATGTTCAATGCTCTGTCAATATGTGTCATATCATTTTGTTTCTGGAGAGCAGGTATACAAATTGTGCAAATTATATCAAACATTACATGAACTATTGTTCGATTTTGTTGTTCTAAATATATATTTGTTTAAATATCTATAATCATATTACAGTCTGCTGAGATCCAGAAAGATTTACTCATTTACTTTAACCCATTCGTGACAGGAATTATTTAAAGCCTAATTTGATCAGCTTTTATTCTTCAAATTGGCAACACCAACATTTTTATTTTATTGTTTCATTTTTCTTATAAAACATCATGTATCTGAAATGAATATAAATTGACAGAAATTATGATGAGAAGTCAAAAAGTTGCCAATTTGCAGGAGAAAACGGTGATTTTAAACTTTCTATCACATTGCCAATTTAAGGATTTTGATGCTTATTTTCCTTTTAAAAAATTTCAGCATCAAACAGCGAATATTGACAAAACCAAAATGGGCAGTTTGTGTAGAATTTTTTTTCTCTTTCTGCTCATGTATTTGGTATGATTTTTAGGGCTTTGCATCAAAAGATATTAGGACAAACCACAAAATGTGGACCTCTGTCACGAATGGGTTAACACAGATTCTTTCCCTACATGTATCTTGCCTTAGCACTCTATGCCATGTTTTTGAGATGTTTGTATTGTACTTTTACACAAATGTAAGGCAAATTTGTGTGGGCAGTTTTATGTGGATGATGAATCTGGCATCTTGAATCTTTGGTTTAAAGTTAAACAAGAGACTGCCTAACATTCAGCTCAAGTGAAAGGCTAGAAATCAGTGATGTATATTGTATTCAACAGGTGTTGGTCAATCTGAGTATGTCGTTGCTGACATGGTAGACATGTTGGTTCTCCTGATCCCGCCAGCAGGGGGTGACGAGCTCCAGGGTCTTAAGAAAGGTATTGTAGAGAGGGCAGACTTCATCCTGATCAACAAAGCAGATGGAGAGCTCCTTGTCCCAGCTCGCAGGATGAGGAGCGAGTACACCAGTGCCGTCAAGCTCATGTACAAGAGATCTCCACTATGGACACCTAAGGTAAGGACTTTATAGTAATCTTCTCAGACACCTATGGTAAGGACTTTATAGTAATCTTCTCAAATTTTGTACATTTTGCAGGTTGTGATAGAAAACAAAGTACTACTTAGTGAAAAAAAACAAAACACCGTGATAACCCAGAAAACAAAATCATATTTTTGATTTTAAACTTTCTATGAGGCTGTTTGGGACAAATTAGACATTTTATTTGAATATTAGTTTTAAACATATGTTGTAACATTCACATTTGAAAGAAAACCAGCTGTTGCTCAGCTAGAAAAATTAAATTTGTTTGAATTTTATGACTGTGAAATCAGTAAATCAATTTGGAAGGAAACACCAAAATGGATAAATGAAGGTTCTTTAGTACAGATAAAGTTTAATTTACGAAATATAATTTTTGGCTTTGAAGAAAAGAGAAATGATGCATTAAATTGCATAGTAATTTTGATCAAACAACAAATGTTTGTACAAAAGCTTAATAATAAAATTCCTATTTTTAATATCATAAAGAAAAAGGTTATTCAATATTATGAAGATGAGAGATATATTAATCTTATTTCAGGTACACTTAACAAATTTGTTGCTAAATGGCAGTCACTTAAATCTTTGTTTGTTTAAGACTAAAAGAGAGAAATGTAAAGTATTGTATTTCATTTGAGTGTAAAATACATTTTTCTACGTTGTGAAATGTTTATTTAACTCAATAAAATAGCCTATGGAGGGCTAAAAAATTATTACTTAAAAAAAAAAATTTGTTTGAATTTAGATTTCACTTTCAGGTGAAGGTTTATAGATGTACTTGTATGTACATCAAACTTGTAATGAATTGCCATTCTTGATGCATTCTAATATTTAATTGGATTATCATCTTTCAGGTGAAACAAGTATCCGCCAAGACTGGCGATGGCCTGACCAAGGCGTGGGACACCATGGAGGAGTACCGCGGCATCATGGTGGAGGCTGGCGATTTCGCAACCAAACGACAGCGCCAGCGGAGGGTGTGGATGTGGCAGCACATCAAGGATCGGATGATGGAGGAGTTCAAGGAGAATGAGGAGCTCAAAGGAGAGATCAGGGTGTGGGAAGAGGAGGTGATGGCCGGGAGATGTACTTCAGGGATTGCTGCGGATGAGCTCTTGAAGAGCTTTTCAAAACTGTCCAGGAGTTCATGATGTCAGTAGAGGTTTGATTACGGCTAGATGATCTTCCATAAATCATTACATGGATGTTAATGATTGAATGTTGAATGAAGTGAATAATTTATGAAGAACTTTTACATGCATGGTACTGTTATTCATCAGTGTTTCTACCTATAAATGAAAATGTGAGGAACATATTGTTATATAAACTGTGTCTTGCAATCATGGATTATGACACAGCATATTGCTAACAGTAAGTCTCTAAGTGCTTCATAGTAGTTTTACATGTTGCTTTTTTCAAAGCCATCAAGGTGGAGCGAGACTAAGGGATCCTTTGCAGTGTCCGTCCTTCCGTCTGTTCATCCTTGAGGGTTATGAAACTTTATTAAATTTGTAACCATTTGCCCGTTTGTAATCAAATTTGGATGATACATGTCCTATAGGGATCTCAATGTTATTTGGGGGTCAAAGGTGATGTATGTAGGTCAGAGGTCAAATGAGGTCAAATGAGGTCAAATGTTGAAATTATCTGCAAGAATGATTGCACATGAATGTGGCAAGACACATTAAGACTATCGCTTTCTTTTATCAGATTCATGGCATCACTAGATAGATGGCAAATTCAGTCGTAATGGCTTCCATTTTCTTGTCAGGTCCATGTCTTTTCAAGGTGTGTAAATGTTCGTAGATTTCATTGCCTCTTATTACCTTTTATTGCCTTTACTTTTCTGTTGCTTTTAGACATTTGTACAGTGTCACAGTCTCCTCCTCTAGGCCTGTTATCTCCTGTATTCATCAGGGATTTAAAGAATGTCGTGATGGCCGTAATGCAGCATCTGTGCCACTTTTTTTTTAACCGATTTTCCCTCTCTGATCTTTTTTTATCTCCATTAAACACTTAAGTGGAATAATCATAATCCGTCCAGTCTAGATTCAGCCGCCTATCCCAGTATCCATCGTCACCACATTTGCATTTCCTTTTATCGAAGTCGACAGTTGTTCATGTTCTTTTGACTTGCGTTTTCTACTGCGATCGCCAAGCTTCTTCTTTAGTCAAGGTTAGCAAAAAATATTAAAAATCAGGAAAGTGCTTGATGAGCATATAGCGAGTCAGCGGAGTGTAGATGTTCTGGAGGGAGGGGGGGGGGGTTCAGGGGACACCACTCCCTTGAATTTTTTATTAACATACATGTCCCTGAAAGCATGTATCTCCATAGCAAAAATGAGTCGTCTCAACTCACTTTCAGACGGGTTTTGATCAGAGATGGAGTCGAGGCCAAGAGTTCCGAGTCAAGAGGCCGCTGGATAAAAGTTTCTCCCATAGACTTTGTACACGTGACTTGAACCGAGGCCAAGGCCAAGGCCAGCAAAATGTGGCCTCGAGGCCTTTCCCTCTATCGCACAGTGATAGTACAGTGCCCTTGGTGAAGTCTTCAGAAACTCAGCTGTGCAGCCATTCCTCACCCCAGCCATATTGATTACAACAGCGACATCATAAAACATTCCCCTAGACAACAATTTCCTATGGACCAATGACTTATCACAGAAAACAGAGTTCTGAGTCATTTCAAGCGTCCTTTAAGAAAGTTCATAGTTGAACTTATTATTGAAGTAAAAAAATTGAAACATTGTCTCTGGCGCAAGATTTGAGGTCTCGTTTCACTTTTTAAATGATATATAAAACAAAACTCAAAAATCAATTCCTGCTGGGCTCTTTTTGTAATTTCAGGTCTCTTACTCCTGAAATTATCCTCTTCCACCATTGAATATTCAGAACTCCAACCCTATAGTTTTGAAACAAATCCAAAAATGAAGTGAAGCTATATAGTACAGCCTCCAGGCTCTGGGTACAAAAGCATAATCATGACTCTGGACTTATAAAGAAAGAGATGTGTAACACCACAAATTCAAGAAGGATCTACATTCACCAGCTTTACAGCTATTCTTTTTAGCCTTCTTTCCTTTGAATCCTTCCTTCGCAGATAATGGATTGTCGCCTCATCGTATCGATGGTATGTCACTCTTGACAGCCCGTGCTGCCGGCGTTCGTGTCTCCTTATTGTTTCCTCCTCTTCATCTTCACGGTCGCACTTCTTACATTTATATGTTAACGTTGAGTCATGTTTCTCCTCTAGATGCCTCTTGAGATCCTCGAATTCCTCGAATTCCCGATGACAGCGTCGGCACTTAGGCATCTATATAATAGATCTTATATATCATAGATCTTCACTCTGCAGTGCTCCCATAATTCTAGACAGTCACGGAGCAGATTGAAGGTTTTGTTGCTCATGACGTGAACAGTTCCTCCTGAATCAATCAGAGCACGAAGTTCAGTATCGTTGACAAGTACTGTAGCTAGGGGCTGTTCACCGTCTGTTGACAAAATGTGAAAAACATAGTCACTATCACTGGTCTCCTCTGCATCTGTCTCGACAGATGCTACCGCGTTGGCTTTTTCCTTTTTTCAAGTTTTTCACTTTCTTCCCCTGTTCTTTCTTTGCATTTGGTGCTTTGTTCTTGGACTGACAGACTTTCGCAAAGTGGGTAGCCTTACCACAAGCGTTATAACTTTTTCCTTTTGCAGGGCACTGGGTGGTTTGAGGAAAATTTCCCCCACAGTGATAACATCGTTGCTTGTCATCCTTGTTGGTGGAAGTCTTGGCCCTTGAGCGGCTCTGCTTTCCTGCATGAAGATGGTTGACTTCTGCACCTCCTGTATGTTCCACCTCCTTCGTTTGGAATTCAGATAAAGGGCTAGTTAAGGAATTTCTTCCAGCACACGATCTTTCTCCAGCGCCTTCCTCCGAAGTGGACTGGATTGGCAACCTTCGATGATTTGTGTTTTTAGTTCCCTCTCTACATCGGCGAAGTCACATCTTTCTGCCAACTTTCGCAATTTAGTACAGTATTGGTCAATGCTCTCATCTTTCTGTTGGTGCTCTCTTCTGAAGATGATAGTTTCAAACAGCGTATTTTGCTTAGGTTGGAAATACGTGTCCAACGCATCCTTGGCCTTATTATAGGAGTTATCACTGGGTTTCAAAGTCTTGAAAATGTCATCCAGGTCCTCTCCCACATAATGTAACAACAACTCCTTTCTGCATCATCCGTTATGCCAAACCCTGTCATTGCTCCCTCAAACATCCTGATCCATTTCTGCCACCGAGAAAACAGCAAGGATGGGTCGGAATGGACATCAAACGTGGCCAGGGTGGGCATTGATGTTGCCATGATTGTGACATTGACTGTCCAAACAGCAAAAGTGTTAAGACTGGTAAATAGTGGTGATGTGAATTAACAGAGATGCTGGAGAGTGTTCAAAACTTCTCTGGAATAGCTCCAACACACATGATAGATATGAACTGACGAATCACCGGACACCACATCACATGGCTGACAGAAAAACGGCACGGTTAGTCAAGGGAAATGTTCATTTGAGCTGCTTGGCCATCTGAATTGGGGCACAAACTTACAGTTACCGCAGGCATGAGTTCAATCCTATCGTCGTCACCATGTAAAGATGCAAGGATATTAATAAATGACACTTTATGCAATGTTATAACCGAGTCATGGTGCCTGTTTATTCGTGTCTCAATTATACACTGAAGCTAGCCCATCATTCTAGCATATTCACATGGAATCGGGGTATGGTATCTTCAAACAACATTACATCCTCCATCGTTAGGTTGAAAATCAACTCTTTGCTTAGTCTGTCCAGTAAATTTCTGAAGGCTGAGGGAAGTCTAGGGATGACTCTATACTGTTTTCACAAATTTTACCAACAAGGGTGAAAGCAAAGTTTATTGACTAAGAATTCTTGAGATATCACTATCGCAAGATTCGATGTTGTATCACAACTTGCTACAAATGAAATGGTATACAGTCCACCTTCAAACTTCACGCACACCATATATTAGTTTTACATAAAATATTTTATCTAAAATAGAGATGCATCTCAGGCAAGATGATTGCATCACTGGAAAGGCAAAAATACCATAAAGTCATTTGGTATATCTTTCTTTACTTTTTAATAATTATGATGACATCTTATTTCCAAAGAAAGATTTCTAGACCATCTGGCTTGTTGGTGCGTCAATATTTTTCGAAACGGAAGCAAAATATCTATAGCAAAATCTGATCGATATTTTGTCAATAATTTCACAATTCCTTTCCCAATTTAAAAGAAAATGTAATCCTATCGTCTGTCCGTTGATGCTATCAGATTTTCAATATAGTTTTTTAGATATTACCATGTGTGTGAAATATGGACATGCGCGAAATTTGGACGCACCGCCTTTTATTACAGTGTGGTTTATTTGATCATGTTAGTGAAAATACACAGATTTGTGAACTGTTAAGATATATCATTATAATAGAACTATTAAGCTTGAATAATATAAATTAGTGTTACATAAATATTCAATATGTAATCATATTGTAAATGTATGTTATGTATTTGAAATACTCTGTATAACCTTAATAATGGTCTATCTCCTTCCGGAGCCTCCCATCTCCTCATGTAATTTCTTTTGTTATTTTCACCTTCTCCTCCCTCTCTCATTTTTCCCTCTCCCCTCACTCTCTTTCTCTCTCTCTTTATCGATCTCCCGTCACTCCTGTCCCCCTGCTCCCCCTGCTCCCCCTGCTTTTCCTGATGTTGGGATGAAAAAATATATATTTGGGGTTCCGTTAGCTATTATAGATTGAAACTATTTTATCCTACTCAAAACATGTAGGCCTACAATGCAACAAATTCAACTAAATCTATTATGCTTTCAACATAAAAATGTGTCATTTGCGAGTGTGCAAAATATTTGAGGCTTTTAATCATTAAAAATATGGATTTTTAAAAGTTTGGTTTATTTGTTATTAATATCATTATCATTATTGTGATCATTATTATTATTATCAATATCATCATCGTCATCATCATCATCATTAATATTTCTATTTGCTGGCAGCATTATCTCGCGGGCCACAGTTTAAGAACAAGGGGTACAGGATTCTCTATGAGGAAGAGGGGTCATTCTTCTCATTGGTTTGTTAAGAAGTGAATTGTTTGTTATACAGTAAATCAATGGTGTTTAGTTGAAATTTTAATATGATATTCAAATCTAGTACACCAGTTTCTTCAGTTGACATTTCAATATGAAATTCAAATCTAGTGCACCAGTTTTTTCTGTTGATCAACCATCACTTGGTGGTTGATCTTGCCCTTTTCTCAGCCTTTTGCTGAATTTACAGATGATAAATATTTGTTTTTGGAGTATTTTCCAGCTATAGTATTTCCCACACTTTGCTCTGCTTTAAGACAGTGCAAAATCCATTTATTATTACATGTATATGACCCGTAACAAGTGATGTTTTTATTGCTGAGTTTAAGCTTACCATTTCTCATTAATGTGTATATTTTAGTTCGGTGGTGTAAAAAAAAATTTCTATGAGGTATTTCCCAGTATTACCAGTCGATACTGTAAATAGCCCGAAAGCCATAAGCACATAGTGTACCAATATACATTGTATGCAAAGCTCTTGTATGACCCCTACCATAAAGAAGTTATCTTTTCTTGGATGTAGGTGTTTGATCTTGCCTTTTTCTCTATAATGTGTGCATTTTAATGCAATTTACTGATGGAAAATATTGTTTTTGGATTATTTCCCAGTATTTCCCATTTTCATCCAAATTTGCTAGGCGGTATTTACGGGTAAGTCCCGGTATTTCCCGCCCGGTATTTCCCGCCACGGTTATTTACCGGCCAACCCTGGTATGAACATAAAAAAGTTAACATTTACTTAAAGCATATCTTTATGAGTCCATGTACCAAGTCAGTAATGTGAATTAAAGAATTTAAGACAAATAATAAGCAATGTTATGAATGATTCTTACTGTAATTTAATCATGTCTGTTCTTCTGTGTCCGAGCTCTTTGGCTCTTCCGGAGGTCTCTTGTGTGGCTGTTGATGGCCTTCACTGCCTGTTACCATGCAGCTGGTTGTTGAGATCTGGGCACCAAGCAGTCCTGGAAGAGTCGTTCCTGCAGAAATGCAACCTTAACTTGGTTGAGGCTTCCTTCTCCTTTCCCATTCACACAGCACTGAAGCCTTTCCTCGTTTCAGAAGAGCTCCTGGGAAAGTTCTACAGCCATTCTTGATTAATTGTTGGCTTTGAAGCAGAAGTGACTGCGTTGTGTTGGTTGTGGGGTTTTCTTGACTTAGGTAGGATGGACTGGTGTTGGCTGGACTGATATTGGCTGCACTTGTGGTGGAGGGGTCGAGTGCTGTGCATTAGAAAGGAGAAAGACAAGAATAAATGACATTGGGCAGAGCATTGGAAAGCAACACAAACATGAAAGTAAAAAATATGAATATTGAGATAACATAAACTATAGCGTACATGAATTTGAATCTTTATGAGGCCATATGCCATGTCAGTAATGTTAACTGAATAATAAACAATATTATTGATGTTTTACTGTAATGAGGCAGCAACTAGAATGGCAAAATAAAATACATGTTACTAGAAAGCACTCATTGCAATGTAATGTAACTTTTGAATTGGTAGAGTATGGATTATCATGTGACATAATTATCATAAATTATAATAACTTGCTGACTAATCAATGTCAAGAGCTAGGCCTCCATCTCAGCAACCTTCATCTTGAGGCTCTGCATCCTCTCGCTGAGCCTCTTGTTCTCCTCTTCGAGCTCCCTGTTCCACTCCAGCAGCTGGGTGTTCTGTGGCAGCAAAACATCTGTCCCCATCTGCTGTGGTAGGTCAAAGGTTGGGGCCTTCTCCAGGGTGGCAAGCTGCTTCAGCAGAACATCTGCCCCCATCTGTTTTGGTAGCTCAAAGGTTGGGGCCTTCTCCAGGGCAGCATCCTACTTCAGCAGAACATCTGCCCCCATCTGTTTTGGTAGCTCAAAGGTTGGGACCTTCTCCAGGGCAGCATCCTGCTCCAGCAGAACATTTGCCCCATCTGTTTTGGTAGTTCAAAGGTTGGGGCCTTCTCCAGGGTGGCAACCTGCTTCAGCAGAACATCTGCCCTCATCTGGTTTGGTAGTTCAAAGGTTGGGGCCCTTCTCCAGAGCAGCATCCTGCTTCAGCAGAACATCTGCCCTCATGTGTTTTGATAGCTCAAAGGTTGGGGCCTTCTCGCTTCTGTAAGCGGCTAATTGCTGCCAAGACAGCATCATCTTGAAGAGGAAGAAGTTCACCAGAAGGGGCCTCTTCATTGAAGATATTCCCCTCTGCAAAGTCCAGCAGTGTTGCTACTTGAAAATAAGAGGGAAAATATATAAGCAGGATAAGATTTTGGTGCATGATAAATCAAGGACACTGACCTATACACAAGTGTTTCCAAAGACATAGAATATTGGCTTTGCAAAAGATCATTTTAGTCATGTTACATCGGGGGGGGGGGGGGGATGATGTAACTGAATTTAAAAAGTTATGACATCTTACCATTTGTACATGATATAGTATATAATAATTAGTATATAATATATAGTATATAATTTTTTAATGAGGCAGTGTTTGAGGGGTTTCTGTAGATCTCAAATTATGAAAAGGTACTACTTCATTCAAACAAATGCTCGATTTGGCTTGCATAGTTTGGAGAAGAGCAAAAAATAGGTAGGTATATTGATTTATTGCAGTAAACGGACAATTACCTTCTTTTTGATGTGGGTTGTAGTTCTTTTCCTTTGTCGCCTGGGAGGAAGTGTGGCTTGGGATGGTGGGGCTCGAGGAAGAATAGGGCGAGGAGGTGTGGCTCAAGGACGTATTGCAACTTCAGGAAGGGAATTCTACAGGAAACATCAGAAAAGCTGTGATAAAAACCATAATAAAAACTGCAACTGTGAAATCTTTTAGATTACATTTACTAAAGTAAATATGATTTTGCAGTTCACTCACTTTTATTTCTATTCAAAAGTCATACCAGTGATACATGTGGTTGTAATATATATCATCCCTACTTTTCTTACTGCTGTAATGATAAAGGAAAAATGAGACCATGAAATATAAAAAACAAACCTCTCCATTGCTGTTAGACACTTGCTCTTCTCCCTTTTCTGCAATGTCTAGATGATGTTCTGCCTCCAGTTCCATCTGCATGTTGCCTTCATCCTCTGGCTCTGCTAAATGTTCATACTTGATCTCCTTCCCAGGATGTTCATGAGTCAGCACCTGCATGAAAGAGATGAAGTAGTAGTAGTTATAGTATTGTAATGTGAATTCATGCAAAAAAATTTACATCATGAATTTGGGGAAAGGTAGATGGGAATGAAATAATGAAAAATGATGCAAGTAAATTTCTGTTTTATAAACTGTAAAATCTGTTTTTGTTTACACATCAAAAAATTTTACTTGGTAAAAATCGTTGCCAAATGGAAAAATAGATATTATGATAAATCATACATGTATATAAACATAGCATAACCAAAAGCTTTTTTCATGTTTGTAAGCTAGTCGCTATACTCTAATGAACACAACTATGTACTATTTAATAAAGCATCCTTACCACTGCTTTGAAGGGATCATTGGTTTCAATGACCAGGACCTCTCCATGCGTACCGTCCAAATTCAGGTGCTGGACACGGTCACCCGCCTGTAGGAAATCTGGCTTAGAAGTTGGCCACAGCGTTGAATCTGTCCGTACTTGCGACGAAGTAGGGCCTCTCTTATCTCCTCTTGAGAAACGTCGAGTCCTTCCTTTGTAGTTTGTCCATCTTTGGAAACAAAGATATGATGCTGTTAAACTAGATTGTACATGTGACAGATAGGCCAAGATCTATAGAACTTGAATATCTACTTTATTATCCTCGGCAATCTGGATGTATACGCTATCTTTCATCAGCTTTGTTTCAGAAAGATAGCTACATGTACATCCAGATTGCCTTGTAAGTGATAGTTTGCCCATCACCTTCACCAACGGTGATTATTTGCTTAATATTATACAATACAATGGTCTTTCAACCTTTTCACTAACCTGCTTCCACTCGTGGCAGGTTAGGTAGGAGGTATTTACAAATATTTTCTTGGTGCATCCTACTAGTATTTAGGGGATGGACACCCAGAATACTCCATCATCCACAAATCTCATTTGAGATTTGGACAGAGAGATGTCTTGAAGAACGAAATGTCTCCTGTGGTCCCACTCCTCAACCTCCATTGCTGCACTTACATCTTTACCACCACTGTAATATATGGATATATATATATACATATATATATATATATGGATGTATGTTTTTTTTCAATTACTTTTTCATTAAATTTGATTAGGAGATATAGCGTATTGTTGGACTGCTGCTGACTAGATGTTCAGAACTTAATAGCCTTATCTTTATGGTAAGAATTATATCCAAGTGAACTTTGTAAGTCCAAATTGTATTCAAAATGAGCATATCCGATGTTGTAATGGCCATAATCTTTTATTATTGTTATTATAAGCAAAATAAACAATATAGAGCTTCTACAAATTCTTTGTGCAAGCATGATATACCTGAATCATCTGCATGGCTTTGACAAGGTAGAGCATAAATTTGTAGCTGTTCAACCGGCTTATCACTTCCTCTCGCCTTGTTTTTTGCCTGTTAGCCGGTGGTAACTCTGCCTACCACAATCTGTTCTTCTCGATTTTGCTGCTTGTAGGGCTGTAAATTTAGCACCATGTTCGGGTTCGGTTCGGTTCGGTAGAGTTCGGCACTTTTATTTCCGAATTTTGGTTTGGTTCGGGGTTCGGCAATACAGTATAAAAAAAATAAAAGGGTGAGCATCGATAACAAATGACCACCAGAACCCTCTCTATCTTTACTGCATTTGGAAGTGGCAGTTTTTTTTATAAATATATTTTGTATGACAAAAAATAGTTACTGCATTTATTGCATGATTCTTTGTTATTTATTTTATTTTCTGAATGAAAGGGAAAGATAATTTTCATATACTGATTAATAGAAAACAAGAGAATTTTTTTTTAAAAATCAAAATAAAGGAAAGGAACAAAAATATTAAAAGAAATTATCAATAAAGCAGTGTTTTTCTATTAATTTTTTTTGGAATATTTATTTAGTATTATGATCGATCATGGGTGTTAATCGATCACAACCTTTTAACGATCGATTACAATCGTGAGTATCTTTGGGCATATTTTGGAGCTTTTAACATCATTTGAGGAGAAAACAACTAGAATTCATGGTGCCAAATATTATGAAATTTATCAGAATCAAAGGAAAAATGAGACACAAGCTGTATTAAGTGTTTTTCTATCTTGTATTTAAGAAAAACTTTTAGAAGATGAATTAAAAGAAATCCCACCAATAAATGTATGTATTAATTTTTTTTTTTTATAAAGCAAAGGTGTATCTCCTATTTAGCATAATTAATTCAGGACAAAGTCTTCACCGAGGGCTGAATCAATGATCCTGTATTATAAACTGTCGAACTTCCGAACTTGGGCTTTGAGTTCGGTTCGGTTCGGTCCTGTTCAGAAGTGCCATGTTCGGCGAATTTCCGTTCGGTTCAGCGGTTCGGTAACAGCCCTAGCTGCTTGGGACACTTGCTCTCGACACTTCACTTTCCTTACAGCGGAGGAAGATGGTAGGAAATACAGACTCCCCAAGTACAGAATTTTTTTGTATCCTTTGCCGTAAATTCCTGTATTAAAGACATAATAAAATTTCTGAACGTTTAAATTGTATACTGGATCATTTATTTCTTCTTACAATGTGTATTTAGGAGAAACAATCTTGTTATGTATTTCCATCGGGGCCTTTGATATATACTTTGGATGCATTCCTTCAAAATCAAGTTTGGCAAGGGAATTTGAGCCAAATAATAGAAGGTGTATAATCAAGTATTAAATTTGTCAACAGACCTCCTATAAAAACAGTTTGCATTAGTATCATGAAACAAAACCACCATAGGTTGGAAATGATGACATGCACTATGCAGAGAGCCTGGGCCAGCAGAATTTGCTTAGACCTTGATTGTTGAAGCAATCGAGTGCCATTACGCCTATCATACTGAAGGGTTTACCGTCAAATGAGTCTATTGTTGGAACATCCTGCTGCAACCTTGAAAGCTTTTGGCTCCAGATTGGGCATGTAGTTTTCTAGTGCTTTGGGGCCTCCACTGTTCTGAAAAAATTTAGATCATCATTGTGATCATAAGCCATAATATTCATGCATGACAGTGGAGAGAGGGGGAGGCAGATCAGGCATGTTCCTTTTTATAACTATTATTATGCTGCTCGGAATAATGTGCATGCTTGCCAAAACTTTTTCCAAGGACAAATTCAATTATATAGCCCTGTGCAGAGTTATATCTGAAAATACCACAGTGAATATTCGGATAGGAGCAAGGAAGGGCATGTCTGTCTTCAAAAGGATACGATCAAGGGGGATCTCCCTCACTGCCGTTTTCTTCTTTTAGCGTGCAGTGAATCTTCCCATCAATCGTCCACACCTTTTCAGTCTCATCATCCTTTTTGACGGCAAGAAGCAACTTGGCCCTACCTAGTGCCTTCTTCTTTTTCAGAATCTCTGTACGAACATCCCTTTGCACGAACCGGGCCACACTTGGATGAGGCCGAGAAGAATTTCCCTGTGGCCTCCTGACGCAATGACTGGTGTTGATGCCCTGCTCTGTGACTGGTACACCAGCTTGAGCTGAGAAATCAGTGATGATCTTCCTGGTGTCTTTGTCTGGTGCTTCTGTGACACCCTTCAGGATGATGTTATCCTACCTGGAATATTGCTCCAGCAGGAGCTGAATTATTCATGAGAATTTTTCATAAGAATTCAAAATATTTGTCAATAATAAGAAAACAGCAATGAAAGTAGACGAGTGAGTGAAGGTGGCGTGCAGCCAGCTGCACCTCTCATTACCTTGAGATAAGATGAATTTTGCGTAATTCTTTAGGAGCAATAAGATGTGACAATTTGAAAATCACAGAATGCTAGGACCTTCAGGGGTTTTATGTCAAAGGGAGTCATGAATTTGTCAAAGTGTCTATCACGCTTCACTTAGACATGGTCACCGACTTTGATTTGCAATTCTGTGATTCTTGGACCCTTTTCCTCATCTGCTTCTGCTTCCTGATGTAATTGTGTTCACAAATTTTGTTGATATTCACTGTGTGAGATCTCTTTACATGCTGCAAGTAACATTACAAAATTATTGCCATTGCTTAGCTTTATTTGGAGCCTTTAACATTTCAAGACATCTCATTTATGAGATGTCTTTGCTGATGTTATAAGTTTCTCAAAATTTGGCAGGTTTGTCTCTAATGCCAGGAGCATCAATTGCAAGACTGGTTTTGATTTACTTGTGTAAGGACTTAATCTCATCTTTAAGTTAAAAAATCAATTTGTATTGACTTTGTACACAAAATCACATTAAAAATATAGTGCAAAACATTGAGAGTGGCATTATGGCTCCCCCAGTCTATATAAGGTTTTTTAAAAAATCTCACCTCAACCTCATCTTGGAGAGGTATATATGTTGGGCTAGGCACTCGTCTGCTGGGTAATATCCAGAATCAGTTGCAGGAGGTGTTTGGTTTGGATCAGGGATAAGTTCCTTAAGATGCCTTCTCATCTCAGGTACCTTAACCTGTTCAGACAATAGAATGTCAGATCTGAGGTTCTTGACATCTAATCTGAGATGTCTCCACATCTGAATCTTGCTATAATCTGTTAATCTATCTGTGTGCCAAAGCTGGTGCTTTTAGATGTAAACTGGGGGCTATTTTCGATTTTTTTTTTTTAATAGCCTCTATTATCAAATAGAGCCCCTAAATGATGTTTTCAGAAATATTAATGCCCTGAAACATTCAAATATGGATTGCTGATATCATACCGTGTGTCTCAAAAAAAACGTAACACTTTTTAAATGGTTGCCAAATTGAGCATATGTAATTTTATGAAGAAATGTCGATATGTATAGAAAGCTGAAGGACCAACCTTTCATATGATATGAAAAATTGGAAAAAAAATCATGTTTCGATGAACAGTGTTCACTTAAGTTAGAGGTATGAAAATGTGCCTGCGCAGGATTTTTCCTTCCAATTTTGGACAGGTAAGTTACTTGTAGCTTACAAAATAAGGTCGATATGAGATATTCATGATCGATGGATCAATAGGATATTTTGAATACCTTGAATACCATTCCTTTTTCTCTGTTATTTATCAATCCCGAAACAGCCCCGCCCACCCCCCCCCCCCCACACACACACACACACACACACACATTAGGGCAGACATGACAAAAACAAGTTAAATCTTTTTTTTTTAAGATGTTCATGTTTCTTTTATTTTTTTTCTTATTTACAACTGCTTTGTTCATCTTAAAATGAAAGATCTGACAAAAGTAATCAGTTCATAGTCCACATGGCTATCTTTTCTTCTTGACTGAATATCACGGCTTTCAAAGTACCGATTGAGTAAGGGTACCGGTAAAGATAAAAGTCTTTCACATTAATGATCGACATGTCCACCTTCTCTCTCGATACACGATCTTGCCCGTTTCAGCATGTCCAGAACAGCTCTCCTGACTGTGGCTCTGTCCTGACGAAGGACATCAATCTCATGGGTGATTTTCTCCTTGATATCATCCAGTGTGTCGGGAGGTGTGGTGTAGACCTTGGCCTTGAGCCATCCCCACAAGAAGAAGTCGAGAGGCGTCATGTCAGGTGAACGTGGAGGCCATTCAACTTCGCGGTTGAGGGATATCACTCGATCACCGAAGAGCTGGGTGAGGCGCTCTGTGACATCCCTGGAGCGATGGCAAGGTGCCCCATCTTGCGCCCACCATACGCGTCGGAACCGTCCATTCCTGCCACGGCGATACCTTGCAACTGAGGGCAGGGACAACATGTCCATCGATCATCTGGAGATAGGCTTCACTGTTGACATTGTTGTCAAAGAAGACAGGCCCGATGATGTCCCCTCTGCCAGTGAGACCGGCCCACACCGTCACCTTGGACCGGTTGTCCTTCCTTTGGTAGTCGAACTCTTCTGGAGGATGCCCTTTATCCCGGTATGCCACAAGATTGTGCGTGTTGACCTGAGCATTGAGAGCGAAACCGGACTCGTCCCCTATCAACAAGTCATCTAAGAATCGCGCCGGTCTTCGAAGAAGCCACTCACAAAATCTTGTGCGACGCTGATGATCTCCTGGAAGAAGCTCGTGCCTCTTGATCATCTGGTAAGGGTGGTAGTGAAGATCAAGTCGCGTGATCCTGTTGAAGGTGGCGTGGGGTACATCTGTAGGGTTTCGCCGACAGCTGATGTCTCCATCCTGATGCTCCTGAATGGCTTGACGAACCGCTTCAATATTCTCTGCCAATCGTCCAGTCCTGAGGCGTCCTTATCTTCCTCGGTTCAGATTATGGCTCGTCCCCGTTCCCTCGTACTTGGCGACATTGCGGTACACGGTAAGACGCGAAGGGCAGCGTACATCCGGATTGACTTGTCTGAACCTCTGACAGACTGCTGTAACATTGTTAGTTCGATGATACTCAGTTACCATGAAGGTACGCTGTTGATTTGTGAATTGGGGTCGTTCCATACTGACAACATGGCATAAGATGGACTGTTTGAAGGCTATGTAACAACTTAATGCAATTATTTTTACTCTTAAACCTGTAATGTGTAATACCATGTTTTTGCCTCTTTGTTTAGTTTCAAACAGTGATTTTGGATAAAGAGGATTATGTAACAGTTTCTGGCTACTCAGTGTTCGGGCCAATGAAGAATAACAATGCATTGTCACATTCCATGGACAGGTGATAACAAGTTCAAATGTGGGGAAAGAGAAGGGGTCTGGTATTTTCAATGCATAATGAATGATGTACTTAGCTATTACATGTTTGGGTCATTCATAAAACCTGAATAAAATGTGATTGATGATCCACCAAATTTACGGAAGAAAACAGATAAAGAAAAGGCAAGGGGTAGGTGATGGGATGGGAAAAGGTTGTGGGGGAGGAGAGTGGGTTGCATGTCGATTATGATTTTGAATATTTCAATTAAACATTTTCCAATTCTTCCTTCATCCTGTTCACATCTACCAGATCAATGATACATTAAGATGGGAGTGGAAGTTGGTGTGTGTGTGTGTGTGTGTGTGTGGCATGGGTGGTGTTTGGGGATTGATAAATGACAGAGAGAAAGGACTGGTATTCAAAACATCCTTTTAACTCTTAATCCATCGATCATGAATATCTCATATCAAATTTATTTTGTATGCTATACCTGTCCAAAATTGGAAGGAAAAATCCTGCGCAGGCCCATTTTCATACCTCTAACTTAAGTGAACCCTGTTCATCGAAGCATGATTTTTTTCAATTTTTTCATTTCATATGAAAGGTTGGTCCTTTAGCTTTCCATACATATTGACATTTTTCATGAAATAATAAATGCTCAATTTGGCAACCATTTCAAAAGTGTTACGTTTTTTTTGAGACACACGGTATAACCTAAAATTAACTTTTCACAGTCAATTTTTGACTGTGTATAAAGAAAGAGTGCCCCTATGTGATCAATTTTTAAAGGTGGCCCTCATGGCCCCCATGGGCAGAATTTGAGATGTCCCCTCCTCCAAATTCATATTACATATATCTACATTTGTGCTAAATTGCACAATTCCGGTATATTTTGTCACAATGCCACTCCGCTAATGAGGGGAGACAGCCCAAGTTGTCAGCAAGTTCGAAGTGATCACCTGGGTCAGCAGAGATAGAAGTCTAGCTCTGGACGTATTTATTGATTTTGTCCGTAAATCCTGCGTGCATTCACATCACCTGGCCATCCTCCGAATACCCAGCGTAGATGGCACGACATCCACTATCCCAATCTCTCCCAGTGACTCACTCTCCCCCCAGAAAAAAAAAACCTGAAAAGAAAAAATTAAAATATCATATTTTACCTGCACGGAGGCAGCACAAAAAGTTAGCACTCTTTGTTATGCTGGTTCTCATCCTCGCGAGAAATTTACGGCTATTAGATAATATTTGAGACCTAATGATAATAATATCAATAGAATTAATATCAAAGCATCCAAAGTGGGCAACTTTAGATACAAGAATGAGATACTTGCATGGTAACCACAAGGGAAAGAGAAATTTTGTAAACATACGCCTTCGACGTTAGTTTCCCTTTGTTATGCTCTCCTTTGCGCCCTATGAGCAAAATACTAAGCAGTGATTGGCCAGAAGTTTGTGCACGCTTTACTTGTGCATTGTTACATCATCATTTAGAAACAGTATCTGCATCAATCATTACCCAAAGTATATATTATTTAGGTCTTCTTTTCAAACATGGCAGCCAAAAAAGTGAGTATACAGCAGATCACAATCTCCCTGGAAATACATAATAATAATTCTTCTGCTCTCAGCTATTTGAAGTCACCATTCTGCATCCGACATCCAAGCTTTCGTTTATACTTTACTCGAGCCCAAGTTGCAAAACATCTAAGGTCTCCCAAAGGTGGAAAAAAAAGGAACTATTTGAAAATAAAGTAAACATGTTCAATTTTACTTACATATTGTCCAACACCTCAGGCAAGTTCCGTCTGTGTCCCCAGCAGTCAAGTCTGGCAACGAGGGCAGTTCCAAGAACTGCTCTCTCTTGGCATATTTTTGAAAAGTCTTCATGTTTTGTAATGCAGACAACATCATTGTTAATGAAGCGCCGGCAATTAAGGACTTCTCTACAACACCGACACTGGATGACAATATCCATAGGGCAACAATTACTACAATCGCACCAGTGATTGTTTCCCAATCGCTCAGGCACTGGATGGGTTCTTCCAGGGGTGATGCTGGCAGGGGCCTGTCGACTCGATTTGTAGCAGTGGCAGCTCGGGTGATGATGAAGCGCCAGCAATTAATGACTTCTTTACAACACCGACACTGAATGACAATATCCATAGGCCATCAATTACCACAATCCCACCACAGATTGTTTCCCAATCGCTCAGGCACTTGGATGGGTTCTTCCGGGGGTGATGCCGGCAGGGGCCTGTCGACTCGATTTGCAGCAGTGGCAGCTCGGGGGTTCATTTCCTCATTCGTAAAAACCGGCTCAAAATTGTACCCAGTCAGGCCTTCCATGTTTCAAGAATTCGATAAAACCAAAAAGGTAATGAATCGTCCATCAATACACAAAAAAGGTATAGAAATAAACTAAAGACACAAAATATGACGGCAAATACGATAGCGCATTGTCGAAAATCAATTGACTCGGATAGCATGCGTACTCTCAGATCCATCCAGCGTATTGCAAAATCGCGTATGATATAGAAAGACTAGTTTCGCTTTACGGGGCGCACTATACAAGCTCGGCTTCTCAATCACTTTGACGATGAATTGTCAGACGAATAGATCTCTGTCCTCTCAAGAGTCATGAAATATATTTCCCATGTTCTCTGTGCAACAACATAGCTTCCAAAGTGGTATCTCCTCATGTACTGGCCCCTGGATAGCTTCACGTTGCTTTTTTGTATTATTTTCGCTATCGTAATCCTGTAAGTCCACTGGCAATGTCCTTCCCACTGTAGAGATGATCTGGGCATTCTCTGACTAGTTCATTGCGATATTCCTCTAGATATCATCGCAGCTTGTCCTGCTGTTGGGATGATAACTGGAAACTCAAGAGCTTCTACTTCCATGGTGAAGGAATTACGTGCTAGACTTTCCAAGCAAGATAGCTCACCATTACACTTATTCCCCGAACATGTGCATGTGAATGTCACAACATTCATGCTTCTTTGCAAATCTTCCATCAGACAACTGGTAATTTTCAAAGACGACTTCTCTCCTGCACTCCATGCCCTTCAAAAACCTTGGAGCATGAATCAAGTGGATGTGTCCTAGCTCTAAAAACTCCCCTGGGTGGACCAACCTCCTCTTCCACAATGTAGGCAGCCATCTTGATTGCCAGTTCAATCACCATTCATCTTCACAAAAACCTGTACCTCTTAAATAGTTTTTCCTTGGAGCACGAAATCAAGTGGATGTGCCCTGTCCCTAAAACTCTCCTGGGTGGATCAACTACCTCTTCCACAATGTAGGCAGCCATCTTGATCGCGAATTCAATTAAACGCAACTTTGCGTTTGGTAATATATATCATTTGCAAAGTTGCATTTAATGCTAGGAGTCCACTGGGCCGGCGCCAGTACGCGCCAGTTCGCGCCAATGCAATTTGCTGTGGCGCCTAGTGTCGCCAATAAGGTGCCTAGTGGCGTGCAGTGGCTCAAACTGCCTCCCAACTGGCTCGTGGTGGCTCGTAACGGCGCCAAATTTGAATTTGGCGGCAAGGAAATTTCAAAATGTTTAAAATTTTCGTCGCGCCACTTGCATCGAGCAATCAGTGCGAAGTGTCCACCAAGTGGCACCAAATGGCGCAAACAATCCGCCTATTGGAATCCACTGGAATGTAATGGCGCACGCCATGTGACACCTAGTTTATTCCACTTGGCGACACACAACATGCCGAGCGGACATTAATTCGGCGCCACAGCGAGCCACTACGCGCCAATCACATAGTCTTTGGCGCGAACTGGCGCGAACTGGCGCCGGCCCAGTGGACTCCTAGCATAATATAGTAGAGTTATGATTAATAGTTGCGTTTTTATATTATTAACGCAACTCTTAATACAATAGAAAAAAAATAAATGCAAAGTTGCAATGAATTTTTCAGGAGTTGTGTTAAAACACAGCTTTTTATGCAAGAGGGCCCAGTACTTGATAGGTTCCATACTACAGCTGGGTTCATTCAGCTTCACTTTTTCCTTGGAGGGCTTCATTGGTGATTGTTCTCCAAATCCAGTAGATTTGTTATGTCTGCCAGATTTTGCCCCATCTTTGACAACAAGTACAGCTAAAGTCATTGCTTGCAGAGACTGAAGCTTTCCACCAGATTTGAGGTTGCATGACCTACTGGTAACCAAGCTTGTTTCAAATGGATGTGATATGAATACATTTCTTGGACATGTATGTAAGATGGTCAGCAGAGTTCTGGATTTGTTGAAGCTTGGATACATCCTTGCGTGCTGGGAATGCTGAAGAGAAGACCTACAATTGTTGAGCATGGTGTAACGTACATGTAGTTTTGCACCAAGATTTTGGCTGTCCTTTGGTTTTTCCTTTGGTTTTCGAGATGATGAATTCCACCAATTCTCCAGTTATCAAAATATTGTCGATTACTCAGAGATTCTTGTAATACATATATTTTTTTCTTTGGGGTCATTCACAACTATAGTTTACCCAAATTGTTCAAAAGTACTGAATGACCACGAAATGTTCTTTTGATACGGAAGTCATTTAGCTTGTTGCACATTTAATGTTCAGTTTCAGATCTGTTTCTGCTCAAAGCAGTTCTTATCTTTGTCATCAAGGATCTTTATTTCGATTTACGTATAAACCATTGCAAGGCGTTGATGCAGGAGCTGTAACAGGACTCAATGAGACCATCTCAGTTCAGATGCTTTTAGTCAGCAGCCTGTTTCTTGAAACTTATACTAGTATTTATATAGACTAGAGGTTGAGGACATCCCATGGAAACTCATGTTAATTCTATAACATGTGTCCATCTGGGTTTATGATGGTTTCAAGAAACAGGCCCCAGGTAATGGGCTGTTGCATTCTAACACCATTCCAGAGTCGTGCAATTGAAACACTTACCTAAAAACATTAACATAGCAAAATCTGCATGTGTCATTCTGTGTTCAGAAAAGGGATAGGGACCTGGGGAGCATTTCATGAAGTGTCTTTTACCGACAGCTGTTATAAATCCCTGCATCTGATTGGCTGAGATCAATTTTGTCAGTGAAAATCACTGACAAGACACTTCATGAAATGCTCCCCTGCTTGATGATGAAAGCCATAATTGTGATTGAATTTACCATATACCATCATGGTATACTCCTCAAGGGGTGAAGACAGTGCACATGTTTTTTGTGCATGATTCTGATGACTGAGACAATAACAAATGTTATTGCATGTGAATGAGCCATATTTAGAACTTACTAGTTTGCTACTAGAATATATAGAAAGAGATGATTTAAATTATAGTATATGTATGCTGCAAGAATTGTAAAGTGACATCATTGATTGAATTGAACTCGGGATGTGTTTAAACACTGTTTAGTTTTACTGTTCTGTTTGATAACCATAGAAGCTTATCTGTTAACCCACAGAGGTACAGTGTCTCCTTTAGGAGACACTTTGGCAATATCTGCTGATCCAGAATGCTGGGCATTACACACTTTACATGAGCAGAAAGAGAAAAATTCACTGAAAGTTTTGAGTCCATTCTCAATGCAGTATGTTGTTGCATTTTCGAATTAGAGCAGTTTAAATGTAACTAATCATTAAACTCTTTGAATTGGCAACGCAGTGAATATTATATAATCACCATTTCCGTGTTCAAATTGGCAGTTACAGCTTAAATTTTGCAATCATAATTCATTTTGGTTCAAGTTATATCTATATTTATTTTTTCAAATAATGTAAGAGTGGAAAAAATAATATTTGTTGCCAATTTGAGGACTGAAGATGATTAATTTAGACCTCTAAAAAGCTCTGTACTTCTGTGGGTTAAATTTCAAATGTTGTAAACTTCTTGAAAGTATGCATAAAGGGGATGTTCAGACATGAGATGACATGTCCCCACAACAAATCCGCGCAACATTTTTAGTGTTCAAATATGATGCGGACATTGTGACACCACTTACATGTATTTTGTTGAACGCGCATTAATGCGTCAACTCTCAAATAAAAGAGAACTTTGTCAAAACATACACAAACTCATATCATCATATTTTGCCCTTACTTTTTAGGTTTTGTTTGTGCGCATTTTATGGGAGCCAGGCTGCAAAAAAAATGTGTCCTGCTTTGGCAACATTTTTTTTTTTGTCCCCTTATACCCCATTGACTTGTACACAAAAATGTTGCAGGGATTTGTTGCGGGGACATGTCTCCTCATATCTGAACACCCCCTAACACTGATTGTATTTATGATAATAGGGAGCTTTAGATATGCGACGCAGCTCAGACGGCGCGGAATCTTGCGGAGCTGACTTACGTTCTCCTCTTTCCTCCCGTCACGTTGGAAAGAGGTTTAGATGTGGGGAGGACGCAGTTAGTCAAAAAAAGCGCGTGCGCTCAAATATGAACCATTGTTACGTCATAAAAAAGGGTCAACAAAGGTCTCACGTCGCGTATTGGGGAGGACGGTAAACTGGCCCCAGAACCGTCGTGTAAAACAGACGACGCAGGATGGATTGGATTGGAAAAGAGCTGTCTCGTGCATGCGCACAACAACATTTTTGGCAAGATACCGCGTCGTCTGAGCTGCGTCGCGTATCTAAAGCTCTCTAAAGTGTATTTCAGAGGACACATTCTTAAAGGCTGAACAGATTTGAGGAGGGAAACTGGGGGGGGGGGGGTATAAAGCATATTTTTTTGTGTACAAAATGAATTCCAATGACGCAACAAAGGACTGTGCGGAAAATTATTGTGCTCTTCTTTACTTGCGTGTTGTAAAATGTGCTTAAAAACCCGCGGAAAAACCTCCGCAGTTTCCTTGTTCATATATTTGAATGGGCCTTAAGGATGAAGTATAATATCTTTTGCTGTGAATTTGAAAATATAATTTTAATGATCCCTTATTTTCTTTCGAAATTTTGAAGATGACATTTTCAAATTCTTTCCAGAGGCATTTCATCAAAAGAACTGTTCTATCCCAGGTTAGCCAGGTATTCTATGAGCTTCATTGATGTAACATCCTAGGTCTCCAGAAAGAAAGTGACAGTTTATAATCATGAAGTATATATTGGTGTGTATATTAAAACTGGTACCAGTATTCTACATTTTACTTAAAATCTTGCAGTTATGTAATAATGTTTTTTTCTTATCTGAAATATTTTGTTTCCATACAAGTTGTGTAATTGTAAATATTCTCTATGCATTGTGCTCAGTACCATTGTTTAGATATGCTCAGGGGGAAATCGATAGTGTTCAAAAACACTTTTGTGTTTTCTCAATTTTTTTCTAAAAAGTTAGCATAAAATTGTCTGCTTTCCATATGTGTAATTCCTTATAAATTCACTTTGTGTGAACAAAGATTGGCAATGTATCAGAGGAGTGTTTCATGAATAGTCTTGTCAGTAATTTTCACTGACAATTGTTATAAGCTACTGAAATCCCTGCATCTGATTGGCTGAGAGCAACTTTGTCAGTGAAAATTACTGACAAGACTCTTCATGAAATGCTTCCCAGTTATTTAGATTCAACAACATCAAGTTGATATCAAAAACAAGACAGAAAATGATAACAAGCTTTGTGTAGTCTCATCTTGTTATAAATAGTGAAAGTTGGAAAGACTGACAATGAATCAAGCTTATATTTATATTTTATTGATGGTAATAAAGACAAGATTAATGAAAGGACAACAAGTTTTGTTTACTGTCTCGTCTTGTATAAAGTTTAATGAAAGTTGAAAAAATGGCAATGAATCAAACAAATATTTGAATTGTACCGGGTATTCATCAAAATGTTAAAGGCATTGGTTAACATTGTTATAATTTTTTTTTAAAATCATTTGCTACTTGAAAATGGGATAAACATGAGGGTTATAGTGTAAAAATACCACTCTGAAAGTTTCAAAGTATAGGAAGTATTTTTAAATATTAGAAATGTGAACCAATGTTTGAAAAATATATAAGGGTCAGTTGCACAGACTAGACGTAAGGAGTGCTCATGCGCACATGGCTTACCGGACCGTACTGTGTGTATTGGCGTATCATGTGGAGGGAGGCAGATAACGGTCTTTTTTAATTCAGCAAAACGGTCCTCTGAGACCAAAAATAATAAAATTTCAGTTTGAGTCTTACTAACAGTTTTTCATTCCAAATTATGGTTGCTTTCAGGGTTTTTTGAGTACAAATACATGTACATGTACTCATACACGTTTCATCTTAATTTGAGAATTTTTTAAAATCGGCTGCTCACAAAGTTAGCCAATGCCTTTAATATGAAAAGTAAAAAAAAATTTAAAAAACAAGTTTTGTGTACCATCTCATATTATAAGTGATATTTGAAAATGTAAAATTGTAACTCATTGCCCCCCTTCCCCCCCCCCCCCCCCCCCCACAAACATGCGAACACACACACAAGTTTTTAGGGGGTTTTTTTAATAAATGAGCTTCTGCCACAGCCATCTTCTGGTATCTTAATTTGGACTCCTACTTTTTTTTTCAAATGTTTGCCACTCTGTCTATTGCTGTTTTCCCATCTCACCACTCCCCATCTCTAATTTCTTTTTTGATTGCATTCTGTCTCTTTTCTTCTTCCTCTGCACCTCCCAACAGATTTAATTTTCAAAATTAAGATTTCACAGAAAAAGGACAGACTTGGGTATATTTCAATGAAAAATATTTTTATTCACAAAAGTCAGCAATTCAACAAAAGCATGTTATTGGAAACAAATCTTAATTTTGAACAAACCAGTGAACTTCATCGTGCAACAATGCATAAATAATGTACATGTAATTCAGGGGTGGATCCTGGAATTTTGATAGAGGGTGGGGGGATAGTTTTCAGGGAATATGATTTTGTGTATCCTGGTAACCCCATCCAAGGCTTCTTTAGGAGAATTAAAGGGGGTAATGCTGAAACAATGTTAGCTCATTTAAAAGAGCATGATTTTATTAGCAGAAAATCATCTGCCTAAAGTTTTTTAAAAAGGAAACCCCCTAAATGTGGTAAGATTTCAGGATATTTTTTACCCCTCAGCTGTGACCCGGTTTCAACTGGGTACCCACTTTGACGTCAAAATGACGTCAAAGTGGGTACCTCGTCGAGCACTTCTAGCAAAATGCGCGCAAGATATAATACATATTGTACAGTCTAGCGCACAGCACAACTGCAATGTGCGAAGCTGGGTACCCACTTTTACGTCATACCTTATACTCAAATTTTTTGGTCAGCTCTCGACTTTTTATGAGAAAATTAGCCAAAATGGATTGATTTCAATTGAAAATCATCAAATTTTTAATGTCGTTCTTCTTAGAATTCTATTCTCGATAATATATCAAAAATTTTACCATTGTGTAATCACTTTAAGGCTTGTTCAGATATGACAAGACAAACCCCTGCAGTTTATTGTGTAGTAAGTGAATGGGATGTGAGGCGGCCCCCCCCCCCAAAAAAAAAAAAAACGCTGAGGCAAGAGGCATAATTTTTGCCTCGCGGGGGCAAAAATCTGTGGACCAATCAAATTCTTAAAAAGTTAGCGCAAACCATGATGTCACGAGTTTGTCTGTGCAACTTTCACAAAAATCTCTGTTTATTTGAGCTTTGACGCGTTAATGCATGTTCATTAACATAAGTGGCTTGGTATGCTGTGCCATATCTGAACACTAAAAAAATGTGGGGGGCTGTCGCATCATAGAACAAGCCTTTAGAGGGTAGGAAGAAAATACTCTAACATGGAATGGGAGCAAGTAAATCCAGTATTTCAGGAGAGAAAGGACAAAAAGAAATAGAAAGTACTCACAGAAAAATATTTTCTTTTTTTCACAGGAAAATATCAGGAATTCCACTGGCTCTCCCTAGCTCTGGGTTCATTGCAATTTACTCTTGAGAAGGTACAGGGTAAACATTTTTGCACAAAAAAAGGGGAGTGTAATAGATTTTCCACAAGCAATAAATTACAATTTTTTGTCAATATAGGAAACTTTAGTGAAATAACCTGTGGATCCACCAATGGTAGACGATGAATAATAACACAAGGTAAAGCAACAAAACCACTCTCCACACGAATCAGACAATGGCAGAATAGGTAGATGAATTTGCCACTTGAATTCTTTGGTAGGTCTCCATGGTCTCCTTGTCGAGTTGCTACAAGGTAGTTTAGTGAAGCAGGGGGTGTTTCATAAAGCTGTCAAAGTTACGCATGACTTTACGAATGACTTGAATATGAAGTGCCAAATGGAATGCCCAAAGTCTTTCCTCACATTTTAACAAAATGTGACTGCTCGATTAAATTGTGGCAAAAAATATACTTTGCAATAAAACATGTTTGTGAACAGTAGGAATTTTAATCTACAGTATCCAACAAAAGTGAGTACTCAAGGGTGTGCTTAACTTTTGTTGCCACAAATTTACACAAAATTGTATAATGTATTTACAATGTATAAATGTGATGTACCTTGAATATATTTTTTATTATATCCCTCATCGTAAGATTGTTGCATTATCAGTGTACACAACAAGAAAATGAATAGCTTTAACCAGAACAGACACTCGGGAACATCACGGTGCTATGCTCCGTTTGATGTTCCTTCGATGCGAATAGTTTGAGAAAGATCCTCGAGTGTCATTGTATATTTGTATAATGTGTTGCGACTGAAAATCAATAAAATCCCCGTGGAGGGAAAAATATTGAAAAAAAAAGAAAATCCTTCAGCTATTATATTATTGTTTTGGAAGGGATAATTCCTATCAATACACCAGCCACAGAATTTCGTTCTTCTCTATCATAGTTGTAATACATTTATGTAAGAATTTACATTTGAATTTTAACATTTTGTAAAGGGTGTACTCACTTCTGTTAGATACCGTATGTCTGCATATTTCATCTTTAGTTGATGCGATTAATGACGACTTAGAATCCCATTTGGCTTGCCACATTCAAGTCCATAAAGTCATTCGTAACTTTACGAACAGCTTTATGAAACACCCCTCGGGTGTAAACGTTTGCAATGATAGCCAGAGGGGCATTGACTCGTAAATTTCTACATACTGTGAAAGCCCTTTCGGATCTCAATCAATGATATAATCCAGGATTAGGGGTGGACTTGGACTACACATCCTCCAATACCTCCTAAAAGTAGCTATGGTAAGGAAGCATTAGACCACCCTTGGCTATGGGTTGTTGAAGTTGATGACATATGTGAATCACCCTTTAGAATATGTACAATTTATACACACTGATGCTTACATCAGGTTTTATTTACATTTAACAGTACTTATTACAATAAAAGCAAAACTTCATTCATGCCTGCTGAATACCAAACACAGCATTATGTCAGATTGAAAATTAGGTTTCAAAGTGTTTCAATAAATATTGGATGTGAAAGCTTACAATTCACATGGCTTTGAGCCATATAAATTACATAAACCAAAAATGAACAATCGTCATTTTGTGCTGTTTTGTATCAAAAAGCAGATATGACAATAAGTGTAGAACTTATATTGATTTCTTTCGAAAATTCATCCAAATGTAAGCAGAGATAAGTGACATATCAAACTTTCAATGTAAGTTTGAGAAGTACAATGATCTGTTGGTCTATTAACAGTTCCTTTTTGACATGTGCATTCTGGAATGAGTTTTTGAAATTCTTCAGGCTAAAATTGTCATCATCAGTCTATCCACCCTGCTTTGTAGCCGTTTAGCTGATAGTGAAGAAATTACAATTATGTTTCTTTTGAAAAGTGTCCTTTCATCATGAAAATAACAGAACAAAGAGATGTAATGGAGCATTAAACAAAAATACCCAAGTGACAAACTCGCCTGAATGATAAGCCTGCCTAACAGACTGAATATCAGAACTACTTGGAAGCTCTGTGGGTGGTTATCCTCAGGCAATTATCATACATGTAGATAGGCATTATCAGGGGATAAACATCAAATGGAAGTGAGGTGCAGAAGGGATGGTATACCAGATGAAGCTGACTAAGAACAGGCCAAATGCAATGTCAACGAGGATAGTAGTTTTTGAGGGATGGTATAACAGATGAAGTTGACTAAGAACAGGCCAACTGCAATGATGTCAGAGTAGAGTGGTATTATGTCGGTGTTGTTCTGTTAGTGTACTTAGATGGGGCAGTCATAGATGTGAATTGCATTGTCGTCTGATACCGACACCATCTTAGCTCCATTGCCATTATACTTCGCTTGCCATACCTGTATGACAGAAAACAAAGATAAGAAGATTCTAGAATGCTGCAAAACTGTCTTTGAGTGAATGATCAACATATGCTTTGTGAAACTTACAGAACAATACAAAAATATTTCATTTGGGGAAAAACAAAATGAGTTAAATTTTAGGATAAAGACTGACAATTTATACCCTTTGGCTAAACAACATTTTGCCATGTTCCGCTCACTAATGTGTTGTGCACTTTTTCTATCAAATATAGGCCTCCTGTACATATATTTTATCTTTCATTCCTTTATGTGTAATAATACAGGGCTTCATGAAATTATAATAAAAATTTACTTGATAAGGATATTTTTATGTCATGATGATATCTCCTAAAAACCAATGTATTTCAGTTAAGGCTTGTTCAGATATGACACAACAACCCTCGTGACATTTTTATTGCACAAGTCAATGGGATATGAGGCAGCCAAAAAAAAAAAACACAAAAAAAATGCTTAAGCAGGAGGCATTTTTTTTGCCTCCCCGCAGTTAAGAACTGTGGACCAATCATGTGGACAAATCAAATTCTTAAAAAGTTAGCGCAAAATATGATGTCACAAGTTTGCGAAACTTTTGGCAAAATCTCTTTTATTTAAGCGTTGACACATTGATATGTGTTCATTAACATACCGCACCATACATGAACACTTGATAAGGATTTGTTGTGCCATATCTGAACAAGCCTTAACATATTCATGCTGACAACTTCTCAGTTGACAGAAATTTCACAAGTCTGAAGACCAACAAGGTCTAAATTATGTCTCATGAACCTTCAGACAAAGTACTAATCCAAAGCTTCACAAGACCAAAATTTTCTCATAGTGGAATATCAGTCTCATGAAACTCCATTTTTCTTGAAAATGTCCATTCAGACTGTGCTCAATAGAAAGTGGGATGTACTCACTTGATCATAGTGATCATAGAAAGTTGCTACGCACTGTCTCGTTCCACAGTCCCATACCTTCACTGTCCTGTCTGACGAACTATGACAAAAGAAAAGAGGCACGTTTGTTATTGATCTTCTGTAAAGATTAGCATAGCATTGAAAAAAAAAGACATACTGAACCTTTTATCCTTACAAACATTAGACTAAAAAGTAAGATTAAGCAGAAATCTCAAATTACATGATTTTTTTCAACCAAATCCAGCACTGCTTTCAAGTTTATGTAGTAAATACAAAATGAGTAAGATTTATACAGACCCTTCACTCAGACATATACATTAAAAAATGCTCCTCCTTAGGCTTTTGCTGATGGAAAAAAAATGGCAGGATGGCAACCATGCACAGACAATTAAACCTGCTGAATATGATTTCATCTTCCATAGACCGTATAGCCCATGTTATCTTTTGCTTTCGATTCAACAGTTGTTTTTCTTTTTTCAAGGAACTCACCTGGACACAAAATGTGTGTTATCTGGACAGAAGTGGACACCCGTCACCCATGAACTGTGACCAGACAAGGTTCCAGCAAGGTTGGCTAATTGTCTGCGGAACAAGAAAGAATGAAAGAGAAAAAAATAACTCAAACCTTGAAGTTGCCCTTAAAATGATCAAAGTACATTTTGTTAGTCTCTTCCACCTTGAATAAGTATTTCCATCTACATGTAACAGACACACTGCATATGCCCATTTTCCCCCAGATATAGACATTTTTCAAGTTATACAAAAATCAACACGGGCTTCTTATACATGTAGACACCGACTGCCAGCTCATTTTCATATAAAATTGAATTCATAACCCTGCAATAATTTGTGAAATTCGCCCAAAAGTATATTGAAGAAAAAAAAAACCTCACAATAATAATAGCTCATACAATATATATTTCACTCACACATCATATATTTTGATTTGACCATCATCTGAGGCTGTAGCTAAGAGCTGTGAGTCTGGAGAGAAACACAATGACCTGATAGGCATAGCATGACCTGGAAGACGAGGACGAAAAGATGAAAATACAAAAGCTTTCAAATTACTTTCAATCTATCAGCAATATTATTCTATTGAAAAAATACTCTGACTTCCAATTGAAATGTATAAATGTACAGCCCATGGAGAAAAAGCAAGGAAAAAATATTTTAGTAAAATCGATGCGAGATCACTCACACCTTTGATCCTGTATTTATAATCATGACTCAGTCAAGGAATACTTATAATCTACAAATATTTCTTTCAAGTAATGAATTGAATAGTATTTGTTAATGTGGGTGTCCTTAAGTTTTCCCCCTAAGAGGCAACAAACCCTGAAAAATAAATGGAAGATTCACCCATCTATCACTAGGGGGAAGGAAAATAATGTAGGATGCCATTCAAATGCCTAATCATTACTATAATTATAATCATTATCATTATTACAAAAGGAAAGAACTCTTCGAATACAATATAAAAGTGGGTTTTTTTTACTCACCTTCCAACGTGTGAAGCAGCTTACTGGATTGAATATCAAATATATTTACAATACCATCTATAGCTCCACTTGCTAAATATCTTCCATCTGGGCTCTAATAAATAAAGGGAAGGGGATGAAAAAAGACTGGTTTGATTTCATCTCATTCAAAGAAACCCTCTATTCTAAAATAAACAATTTTAATGAGAAATATAGAGTAAATGTGGAAAAACAAAAATCATCATCACTGATTTTTTGTAAAAAGCAATGCAGAACAGGAAAATATAATGGTATATTTAAATCACATGTCACAGCATTAATAAGACTGCATTTATGACATTGGTTTTTTTTTTTCAATCACTCATTATGTTGATGAATATCATTATCAAAATGCCCAGAAGTAATCATCTGCTAAAAATGTAACTGATGGATGAAAAATGAAATATATCTTAAGCTCCTCTATCACCACTAATCAGCTTTAAAGAAAATTTTCTGTGTAAACGTTGAACTATACGATGTCCTTACAGATACGATCCCGCGATCCAAAGAGGGTCAGAGCAGGCTACAGATATGGAGATTTTGTGTATGAACGGATATACGTCTCCAACTGGGCGGAGCTAGATATGATATGTGCAATGGCCCTACTGCGCATAATAGTAGTAGGAAATCTAGTAAAGATTGCACGGAAATTTTCTCTGTGTGAAGGCCATCATATAAACTTTAAAGCTGATTTGTTTAAAGCTCTTTAAACTAATCAGCTTTACATACAATGAATGATGTGAATGTGTGAAAGCGGTGTTAGTTTCATATCAGTACAAACATTACTGACTTCAATTATCCAAAAATAAGCGTCTACTGAATAGGAGTTCACTGTGGATTCTTACATATGCTATGCTGAGGGTGAATTTCCCTCTCGTGTCAAGCTGTGACTCCTTCTTTGCGCTCTCGACTCCAAACAGGTTGATCTTACCAACATGGCTGCCAGAAGCCAAGAATCTGCCATCGGGTGAGAAAGCTATCGTCCATGCGTCCACTGCAAGAAATAATGATGAATAAAATCAAATGAAGTGATATGTGTCGAAGACAAATCCTATTATCCCTCATACACTCTGGGCAAGTCGGTGAGATTATAATGATTTGCATGATCAAAGAAGCAAGCTGTAAGCTGTCTTTGCTGTAGAATAAAGAGGGATATCTATGTTGCCTCTTTCTGTTCTCAATAAATTCCATGTACTATTTTTACTCCTTTTCTGGATGAATATTGAACTAAGCAGATACCTTTTGTGCAATGTCAACAATAAACTTCCATCAAAATAATGCTTTATAATGCCTTAGCCCAAGACATGATTCAATCAGAATTTTAAACTTGACTTTGAACCGAAGTCCTAAAAACATGGCTACACATTCTCACAGTGCCATATTTTCAAACAAGTACTGGTACACACATGAACATTGGGGGAAGGCCTTTATATAGTGTGACACTGGGAATACATCTAGCAAAGGGAGAATGGTGAGAAATCTGTTTTTCTAGTTCTATCATGATGCATGCCTGCACATCTAGTCATGTCAAAGGGATGTCAGACCTTTCCTCCTGCAGAATACAGGGGATGATCGGGCACAGGGTTTACCTCCCTTACCCTCTGTACCTGAAATGATTAATGATTGATGAGAGATATCACCATCACTATAATTAATTACCTTATCAACCATAAGGGGGGTATCACCCTGAGCGGCAGTGGCAGCGACTTTGGGGTTTTGTCAGGGTTCGTAAAAGATCATAAAAGGTTGCAAAAAAAGTTCGCAAGCAGCTTTAAATGTCGTAAAGAAATTTCTAACATCTTCAAAATTCCTTCGCGAATTTTAGCAAATTTATTTTTCCCATAAATAGTTGCAAACCTTTGCAAAACTGCCTTTCAAAGGGTTTTTAGACATGTCGTTAAAATTCTTTTTGATTCGCCAATGCTAGAGACCACATGGTTCCTCTTTTTAAAAAAAATCGACCCGAACATTCACAAACAGTGGCAAAGAATTGGTAAATGGTTGCTAATCTTCATTAAAGCTGTCATGAACATTTGCTTACAGTAGCTAATAGCTGCCAACTGTCTTTTGCAAACACTTTCGCAAACATTCGCATGAATGTTACTAACTGTCGCTAAATGTTGCTAAAAACAGAGGTGAACCCTGATTTCTGTCAACATTCGTCAAAAAGTTGACGAATTGAAACATCGCAAACATTCGCAAGCATTCGTGCTCAGTGTGATATCCCCCATACCAATCACTGGCATCGTTACCATTTCCCCTGAAACGGAGGTGATAAAGCATAGACAACAGCATAGTAATTACTCGCATAATCATCACGATTGTAATAATTATTGTATTCATTATCATCCTCACCATCATCACTACCATCGTTATCATTATCATAAACTTATCATCAATAGAGCCATGCTGATGCCAAGAGATGACATCATCAAAAACAACATCTGAGCAGCATGATGATGGCATTTTCTACTTCACTGTTTTCTTTTCAGGTGTGTGCTTAGAATCTTTTAAGAAAACTCTGATAGGTGTTGTTTCAAGCGACTTCCCAGCAAACCTGTCAACAATACATGACAATAAAGTAAACCTGGGCGAAGCAAGAAAAGAGAAGGCTGTACAACAGCAGAAAATCCTGAATTCCGCAAGAAAGAAAACTTGCCCTTCCCAAAAAATGACACCCCCACCCCCCCCCCAAAAAAAAAAAATATATATATATATATTCATAGACAAATTGACTTACCAGGTCCTCCATCAATTGACCTCATCTGTTTGCCAACCTCTAAATCCCATATTCTGATATGATTATCCAGAGAACTTGAGGCAGCAACTATGGAATACAAATGACATACAGTTGGTATACATGTATTTTTTTTCATTTAGTTTTTATTAGTCAAATAAAAAAATACAATTACAGAATCAAGACTAAACTGTGTACATAATTATACAAAGCAGCATAAAGAACATGTAAAGAAAAACATATCTATTAATCACTGAAATTAATTCTCCACTATTTGAAATGAAAAAAAAAATATTATTTCTTTTTAGCTATATAGTATTCTAAATTCTTTTTAAATTTCAAAAGAGCCAAAAAAATCTGCAATGTTTGGGGATTCACCATGGCATTTTACTAAGATAAAGGTAATAGTTTAACATAAGACAACTGTAAGTTAAGAATTTATCATTTTGTATACCAAACATTTTCTGAAAATTGGAAGGCTGGATAAACTCTCCATCTTCAGACATACCAGTATACATTGTTACATCATTACTAAACAACGGATGTGTATGGAAGGTTGATTTCATGGATCCAAGAGACAAAAGGCATAAGAAGATTTTGGTTGGTTGGTTGGTTGGTTGGGTGATTATCTTACCTGGCCAGTATGAAACAACCACTGCTCTACTAGACAGCCACGTGCTTCCTCATAAATACAAGGCATACAAGAACAAGAAATAATGAAGCTATAAGCTTCAAACTCAACCAACAAAAAATAAAGTCAAGTAAAATACACCTACTTGTTCCTGTGGGATTAATGTCTACTGAAACCACTCCAAGTTGATGTCCTTCCAAGGTCCATTTTAATTTGAGTTCATCATTCTCCCTAAAATGTAAACAAGGATACAAATGAGAAATAATGATAGTAATTGCAGTGTTCATCTTTTTAACCCATTCATGACAGAGGGTCCACATTTTGTGGTTTGGTCTAATAACTTTTGATACAGAGCCTTAAAAATCATACCAAATACATGAGCAGAAAGAGCAAAAAATTCTACACTTACTGTGCCCATTTTGGTTGCATCAATATTTGTTGTTTGATGCTGAAAAATTTTCAAATGAAAATAAGCATAAAAATCCTTTTAATTGGCAATGCGATGGTAAGTTTAAAATCACAGTCTTTCCCTGCAAATTGGCAACTTTTTGACTTCCCATCATACTTTCTGTCAATTTATATTTATTTCAGATACATGACATTTAATAAAGAAAAAAATGTTGGTATTGCCAATTTGAAGAATAAAAGCTGATCAAATCAGGCTTTATTAAAATAATTCCTGTCACGAATGGGTTAAAAATCATCACAAGACTATATGGTACATGTATTCCCTGATCAGAAATGTGAATAATGCAGTTTATCAAATGAACTTGTACAATGCATTCTTGTCCAAAAAAAAAATACAGGAAATCAAACCTCACTTAATCAATAAAATTAATTTCATGCATATCTTATCCTCCTCTTTAAAAAAATATGATTTGGTCAAAGAATGGACTGATTGTTATCATGGTGCTTTCATCTTTTGAGCTTGATTTCAGTTTCTGCTCTCATTTCCCTTCATTCTTCTCCCACTCCTCTCTTTGGTAATTATACTCTCCTTCACAATGTTCTGTGTTTTGTTGTATGGTAACATTTTACATCGTAAAATGAAACAAATTGGGAGCTTTTTTCCATGACTGAGGAATGGTCGGGGGAAAAAATATTTACCAGTTCCAGCATTTGACATAGTCATCCACTGATCCAGTAACAATATTCTCCACTCCATCTCTGTCACTTTTCATCCAAGCCACGCACCAGATACTGTCATCATGTGCCTGCTCTTGCTTGTACACTACGCTGTACTGAAATTACAAAAATAAGAACATACAATTCAGCTATTGCAGAAAAATAAGTGATTAAAAAAAAAGTGAGAGAAATCACAAGGTTGAAAGTGAAACTACAAAGCACTTGATCAATGTCAATCTAAATACATATCGAATTTCAATCAAGCTTCTTCAATTGTTCTTCTCGATATTCTTTTTCTTCTCCTTCATCATCATCATCAGAATACAAAAATGTGAGGCATGTGAGGTGGTCCTGTTGATCGCAGTGCTCAGACAGTAAACGGAGGAATTCAACAGAGAAGAAGATAAATTTAATTATTTCTTACTTGCAAGTGCTATATTTTAACCTTAGATACGATGTGCATGCATAAAGTGGTGGACATTAATGAAATACTGTCAGCTGTAGATCTCTCCAGATCCAGGGGCGCGTTTCATGAAACCGTCATAACTACAAGATTAACGACATCTCGGAGTTGTCGGTCATCTTGTCTGCTAAGTGTTTCGCAAAGCCGTCTTTGCCAAGACCAGCGACAACTTCCCTGACTAATGACTTGTCGCTCCTCCGAACATGTCATATCTTTTTAGTACGCCATCACAGGTCACCTTTTCATTGGCATGGGCAGCTTGCGGGCAGCGAAAAATGGGGAATGTTTATTTATTAAATACAAATATTTCTTGAGTTCCAGACTCTCATTCCATAACCAGTTATTACTGATGTTGATGCAATTGTATAAGTAAAATAACCTATGTCTTAGCGTTGTTTTAACCCTCCAGCAAGTAATTGTGATTATTATCCTCCCATCAGTTTCCCATAGAAAACGGAGTAGTCTGTATTCACAGGCCCGTAAGTACGATGACAATTCAACATGTATGAACTTCCTTCATATTTCCCTTTTTTGCAACTACAATATTTTTGAAATCATGTAAAATTTATCCGTTAATGAATTAATGTCAAAATTTCGATCCCAGAATATACCAATTCAGTATTTTTCAAGAATTAAAACAAAATATGGGTCTGCTTTCAACGATTTGTCAATTACGGTGTCCTCTTAATTACAAATCTAAATTCGCAAAGCGCAACAGCAGCTTTTCGATTATTAATTTTAGAAATTCTCAGATGTCACAATTGAAATAGTTTTTCACGTGAATGCAACGTTTGTATTATGTTTATCAAATCAAATTGATGTTTTCTATACTTTTCCAACAATTAGAGCAAAGTTGAGTCGAAATTGTGTTGGAATGATTGATAATAAATCGAGGCTATCTTTTTCGGCCGATAGTATCGATATCTTGGATTTGTGAGATGTCAGGCTTTCGTGAAACACTTTGTCAGGTCCATGACATCTCCGTAGATCATCGACAAGAGATATGACTGTCATGGAGTTGGTTTCATGAAACGTGCCCCAGAGTCCTTTTCCTTTCCTCCTTCAGCTTCATCCTCTTCTTTCCATTTCTGGTTCTGGTTCTGGTTCTGGTGAAATACTGCATAAACTCCTCAGATGGGATGTAACATGCAGACGCAGTCGACTGAGCAGTGTGCTTAATTTTGAAAATGGGCTTTACTAATTATTTCGCCCATATTAAGCTTTTGCAGTTTTTCTTTGAAAGTTCCTAGAGTGGGGGCACTTCTGATATTAGTTGGAAGACAGTTCCATTCGGGAAATGTCCGGGGATACAGGGAATATTTGTAGCAATCCTTAGTAGCAGTCAACTTCTTAAATGAAACTGTAGAACGTATTCTTGTAGATATTTCTTCTCTAGATGCTCTTGTCCGGTACTGGTCAGTGTCTACGGCTATTAGATTGTGGATCGATTTATACAGGAAAGTTAATCTTTGGGCTGCTCTTCTATGCTCTAATGGTTTCCACTTCAGATGGGAAGTCATTTCAGAAACACTGTTCTGATAGTCATGACGGTTCAAGACGAATCTTGCAGCACGTCGTTGGACTCCTTCAAGTTGTTTTATGTATTCCTTCTGATGCGGGTCCCATACTGAAGCACAGTACTCAAGTCGTGGTCTGACCAGAGTTTTATATGAAACTGCTTTTACTTTAGGAGAGCAGCTGTACAGGTTTCTCCGAAGTAATCCAAGCATTCGATTTGCTTTACAAGTAACATTTTGGATGTGATTTGCCCAACTAAGTTTACTATCAAGTTCTATTCCCAAGTATGTGTATCTCCGTACAACTTCCAGAACGGAATCCCCCATTTCATAGTGTGCTTCTATAATCTTCTTTTTATGGGTGATATGCATTGCATAGCATTTGGTTTTGTTGAATTTCACTTTCAAGTTTTCTCTTCTTCTTCTTCTTCTTCTTCTTCTTCTTCTTCTTCTTCTTCTTCTTCTTCTTCCCCTCAATCTCAACAGTACTTTAAAACACAGCATATTCCTCTTTAGTTCATGTCTTGAATAAGAGTATAAGGTACGCTTCTTTGTAACCGTTAACTTTTTTTGCTTTTGGTTAGGTCCACGCAAATATTTTGTTATTCCAATAATCTAACGTTAGGCATTAGCATAGACTACATGCATGACGGTATATGGGACTGCATATAAAAATTCTTACTGAAAGACAAGATATTAAGGATTTCCTAAAAATCAGAGACTTACCATTTCCCTTAAGGTTTAGACCTTTGCTCTTTCTGGTAACAAAATCAGTGATTTAGCAAGAATTCCTTTAATATTGAAGAAGATAATGCCCAATATTGTCAGGATCGCGTGTTTTCTGAACCTACCGAGATACCAGTCATGAATATTCATATAACCAAGCGTTCGTAGCCTAGTACGAAGACCCAAGACCCATAGACAAGGGACTTTTGGGGGTTGTTTGTGTTTGATTTTTTTTTTCCGCAAATCCCGGTGGGATCACTTCCATTGAAGAGTGGACAGCATCTGCGAGAAAAAAAACGCGGAAAAAGGGTATTTTTTCAGGGGTAGGCGCGGAACACGCGGAACGCGAATAGAGTGTCAAAAACGCCCAAAAATGAAAAAAAGCCCCCTAAATCACGATAATCTAAAACGCGAAAAGGGTATGTAATTTGCACCGACTGTGGGACCGACTGTAACAAGACCCGTGAAAGGAAAATCCTATAATGCCTGTGTAAAACATAATGAGACAGTGAATTATCTCGAGATAAAAACGGCTCCAAACTTTCAATGGACCCCACTATCACTCTCAAGATATGAAAATAGGAATATCCTCGTTTAGCATTGTTTAAGGTATAAATGTCCCAACAATTAATGAAATCCCTGTTTAGGGTGTGCAAATCTGGGACATCTGCACAAAATCCGTGTTTAGGGTGTCCTAGCGGCCTGCCCTTGAATCCTCGTTTAGGGTGCTTTTTTAAGGACAATTCTCACGGATGCTGTCCACTCTTCAATGGAAGTGACCCCCCCCCCCCCCGGGCCGCAAATACATGTAGGAGGAATGTGTGGTGGGGTTCAAGATGGGAGCTAGTTAGGTCCGACAGCCTCATAGGGGTTCTGCAGGTCGACAGGGCCCATTTCCTTTAGATTTAGTGAAGTACGGTAGGCCTACAGCTGTGCTTTACAAAAATGAAAATTTTGAAAAACCCTGAAACTGCAGGGGAAAAAAACTCCTTTTGAAAGAGAGAGCAAGAGAAGGAATGAAATATTTTTAGCTCTAGGCAATTGTTTGTAATTTTTATGATTGTATTACTATTTGACTGAATAAAACGTACACATACAGAAAGAATGTCCATGTTTCCTGCACACCCTGCACAGGGCATATCTTGAAAAGAGAATAATTTGCACTACATTTATAATTGCAAAACTAAGCAGCATAACTGTATAATATTACTGCAATCAGTCTTTTTCTTTCCTTCTTTGTTTCTTTCTTCTTTTTCATCATTGAAAACTCGATTTTTGCTATTGTGTGCCTATATCTCAGGATCCCTGTTCTTGCTTTCAATGAGCCCCATGAGCATGCTATTATCACGTTCACGTAGATTCTACGTGTGTCACTTGATTTTTTTCTCTCTCTCTTTCTCTCTCTTCAAGGTCTTTGCAGCCTAGCCTAGCCTAATCAAAGTCATGAATATTCATGATACCCGTAAGCTGTAGCTTTCTCACAATCGAGTCACAATTCGGAGAAAATGTCTTTAGAAATCGAATCTGCTGAGTAAGTTGTACGCTTTTCAGTTTCAATTGAGAGCAGATCATTATTTGATATTGCATATGTATCTGTTTTGGTATGAAGTTTTATGAGTCAAAATATATTGCCTTCGATGTGAATCATTTTGATCCTGGATTGTGGATAAGAGTTAATACACGGGAGGAATAGTTAATAAAGTGTATGGTATTTCCGGTCACTCATGTCGCTCGAGATCGAGCTAACAAACTACTACTGTACTCATCGACTGCCTTTATTTGGTTTCGTCGTATCTCAGAAAATATTTGTTGATTTCTCCTTAATTTCATCTCACTTGTGCTGAAAATGCCGGAGATTAACTATAGACTAGGGTCTATGCAGTATTGGAGATTGTTGACTCGTATGATACGCACGAAAATCTCGGCGACGGACGCATCATCACATGTGATGTTTTTCAGTGTGAGCCTCTGTAAGCTCATTATTTAAACCGACCGCCCGTCCTCTGTATTGATTAAGCACGTATTCATCATTTTCAATATCAGAGTTTTTTAAGACATGAATAAATTCTGTTATTTCATCCTAATTTCTCTTGGACATGCATGACATGTTGGACTTGGGTTATCATGGTTATGATAGCCTGTTTGATTACTGTGGGGTATTGCGCTAAGTTCCACAAATAGATTCTAGATCTAGGTCTACTTTTTTATTTCATACGCAGGAAAACCATTGCGCGAAGGTGGTCGGTTGAAAAAAAGGTGGTCGATGAGTAGTTGAGCTACCATATATGGTGGAGTGCCCGAACTGCGCGGATGTCCGAATTTCCCGCACAGGACACATCTCGAAAACTAGAAAAAAATTTCCAAAATAGCACCAATGAACAAAGTCAAAGTAGACTCTACTCTAAAATTTACATAGCATCGAATTTTTCTTTCATATTGGAGATGACATGATGAAACTATTGTTAAAGTATGGGCATTAGGAATGGGGATTTATCATCCAATTTGAAAAATTTTAAAAATAGATCTACTTCCACCAAGGGTCTACAATATATTTCAGAGATATCATCAAGTAAAAAATTAATGCCTAATAATTCTGTGATATTTTGCCTTCTTAGTGATGGAATTATCTTACCTTTGATCATGGATCTCTATTTTGGATAAATTATTTGTAACTTGTCTGTAGATCTAACAATAACATAATAACAGTAACACTGACGTGTGTGAAGTTTGGACTAACTATAGTTTTCGTAAACTGTCAGGTGTAGACTGTGTCTGTAGCACGTTGCATTATGACATCAAACTCTGCAATCATGATATCTCTGCAATTCTCTGTCAATAACTTTTCTTCTGGCACCATTCATAGTTTGAAATTTTGCTTTTTGTTTGGTATCTATTAGTGGGTCTGTCCGTGAAAGTTGAAACTGGGTCAAAAAGTGTGACATTCCTTAGAAACTTGAAAATGCAAATTCTTTTACTGTTGTTAGTGTTTTAATTTCAAATGTGCTTTTTCAAAGAACATTGGTCAGGGTGCATGCTTTCAAGAAAAAAAAAATACCCTAAGTTATTTGGTCTACACTAGTATTTTGTTATAATTTTTCACAAACACATTATGATATGTACATGCAAAAGTAGAGTGTTAAAATGCAGGCTATTGTCAGTCTGATCTAAAAACAAAAAAAAAAGTAACCCCCCCCCCCCCTAATTCAAAATAGCATGACTTTTTAACGAAGAAGTTTTGAGCAAAATAATTTGGCAGGAATGTTCCTACACTTATACCCTTTTTACACTGGCATTTCTTAACCCCGTACTTTCCTTAGTACGGGACTTTCGTTAGTCCTGTACTATCTTTTTTTGCTTTTTACACTTACTAAATAAGTCCCGTACTAAGCGCTTAGCCCAGGCCAAGGAATAGCTGGCTGTTTACACTTGCATTTTCTTAATCCTGTACTATTTCCGAAGGCCGGCCAAGGATATCCCACGCGCGTGAACGTCCGAGCATGCATGCTATCACTAGCTAGCTTGTTGTTGTTGAATTGGGTTTTTACAGACATGTATCAGTCAAATTTGATTATTTACGTCTGGGACCGACCTTTAACGTCATTATTCGAAAGACGTGGCAACTGTAGATTCATATCTTGGCAAAGGACATTAGTGCTGCAGCAGGGATTCGAACCCCGGACATCGTGGTTCAAAGTCCGGAGACTTATCCACTGAGCAACACAACACCTCTACCTAGCTAGCTTTGCGCGCACTCTACCTTAGATATGCAGTAAGCGTTCGCTTCTGATTGGTCAATGGGCATTGTGCCTTCGTTTTGTCACTAACCCCGGACTATTTTTTCTTGCTTTTTACACTGGTTTGCTTAGCCCTGTAAATGCGGTGCTAGCACCGCAATTGCGGTGTTAGCCCTGCTTTTTTGCAGGGCCAGCTAGTACGGGACTATCGGTGGGGCTAGCCCACTTTTGCAAAAAGCAGTGTAAACAGAAAGTGGGCTAAGGAAAGTCCGGTACTATCGGTGGGACTAAGCAAAATTTTGCCAGTGTAAAAAGGGTTTTATTGACTAACTTCTATGTGAAAATGAGATTTATCCTTCCAGTCTTGTAGAGTGAGCAGACACCAAAGGCAAAAATGTCACTTTTCAAAAGTCACAAGAGTCAATCAGGGGGTCTGTGAAATGAGCTTTTTCTGGTGTATGTTTAAGTGCTGTTGATGTTTATAATGGTTGTGTCATGGTTGAGTGAGCACATTTTTAATGATGAAGCAAGAAATGCTAAAAAATTTACTGTTCAATGCCAGAAAACTGCTACCCGGTATTTTCACGTTCCGTATGTGCTGACTCGTGTTGGTTGATGCCAATTCTTCCCATAAAATGAATGGATTTGTAGTTTTATGAGGGCTGAACATCACCCTTTTAAAAAAAAACTGTATTCACCAAACTGTGATAAACATGAAAAGTGTCAGGAATAGGCGTGACGGGGTCAAACAATGGAAGAAACCAAAATCGCCAAAGTTTTGTTGCACAAACCCCCCAAAATGAGTCTTGTGACTTTTGAAAAGTGACATTTTTGCCTTTACATGTAGTGTCTGCTCACTCATGTCTCATGTCTTGACCGATCAATCTCATTTTTACACAGAAGTTGGTCAATAATTGTAGGAACATTCCTGCCAAATTATTTTGCTCAAAACTTCTTTGTTAAAAAGTTATGCCATTGAGAATTAGGGGGGAGTTACCTTTTTTGTTGTGTTATGATAGTAAAAAAAAAATGCAAAGTGTAAATGACTGATGACATTGCTCTAGCTCTTAGAAATTTAAACTCAAGTTCAGTTTAGACTTGAACCCTATATCATGTGATAGAAAGTATTATTTTGTGTTTTATATCTTCAGTGTGGTCAGGCTGATTCAGCAGTACCTGAAGGAAGCAGGTCTACCTCGGACCTTGGCTACTCTTCAGGAAGAGTCGGCTGTGTCCCTCAACACGGTGGACAGCATTGACCAGTTCATAACAGATATCAACAGTGGTCACTGGGACACTGTCTTGCAGCAGATACAGTCACTGAAGCTCCCCGACAAGACTCTTATTGACCTTTATGAACAGGTATGGTGACCCTTGCAAAACTTTTCTTGATGGTCTTTTTAGTTTTTACATACAGTTTGGGTGGAGTGGGATATGGTAAAGTGAATTAATTGTTGAATCTATTGTAATTACGTGTGAATGTATTCTGCTATCATTGCTATTTATTGTGTATTAGCTTCTTTTTTTATGCCTCCGCCCACCGTAGGTGGTTGCCGGAGGCATTATGTTTTCGGGTCGTCCGTCCGTCCGTCCGTCCGTCCGTCCGTCCGTACGTCTGTCCGTCCGTCCGTCCGTCCGTCCGTCCCGTTTTCGTTCTCACGATAACTTAAGAACCGTTTGACGGATCAACTTCAAACTTGGCTCATGTATGCATATGGGAGGGACAATGATCTGATTAGATTTTGGAGTCTCAAGGTCAAAGGTCAAGGTCATAGAGGTAATAATACACATAAAAATGGCTCGTTCTCGCGATAACTTAAGAACCATTTGACAGATTGGCTTCAAACTTGGCTCATGTATGCACATGGAAGGGACGATGATCTGATTAGATTTTGGGGTCACAAGGTCAAAGGTCAAAGGTCATAGAGGTCATTATGTACATAGAAATGGTTCGTTTTCACCATAACTCAACAACCATTTGACCGATCAACCTCAAACTTGGCACAGGTATGCATATAGGAGGGATAATGATCTGATTAGATTTTGGAGTCTCAAGGTCAAGGTCAAGGTCATAGAGGTAATAATACACATAAAAATGGCTTGTTCTCGCGATAACTTAAGAACCATTTGACAGATTGGCTTCAAACTTGGCTCATGTATGCACATGGAAGGGACAATGATCTGATTAGATTTGGGGATCACAAGGTCAAAGGTCAAAGGTCATAGAGGTCATTATGTACGTAGAAATGGTTAGTTCTTATGATAACTCAGTAACCATTTGACGGTTCAACAAACTTGACTCATGTATGCATATGGAAAGGGCAATGCTCTCATTTGATTTTGGGTCACAAGGTCAAAGGTCAAGGTCAAAGGTCAAGGTCAAAGATGTCATTGTATAAATGAAAATAAAGCAACATGAAGTGCCATTTATTTCTGATCTGGTAATGGCGGAGGCATAAAGTTCGACCACGCGTGGTCGAAGATTCATCTAGTTTTTTCTTCTTTTTTTTTTCTTTTTCTTTAAATTGTGCTTGAGCCAAATTTATTTTGTACTGCTCTGTTTGAATACAAAGAAATGCTTTTATGCTATGATCATTACTCTATGATTCAGTTGTTCTTTGTTTCCATGTAGCTTGTGCTCAAGGTGATGTGAATTTTAGATATTTCTAATACAAACATAGCATTGTATTCTTTTAGAATTTTTTCATCATTCTCTTTCATATTTGTATTCTAACGTAGATTGTGCTTGAGTTGATAGAGCTCCGTGAGCTCGGTGCTGCTAGATCACTACTAAGACAGACGGATCCAATGATTATGCTCAAACAGAATCAGGCTGATAGATACGTCCATCTAGAGAACCTTCTTGCTAGATCCTACTTTGATCCTCGTGAGGTAAGTGGAATGATGTAGCCTCTTCTCTGCTGTTGCCTGCAAATCATCCTGGGAAACATGGTTCTCGCCAGTACATAACACCCATGGTTCCAGTACCATGCATAAAGGGTTTCAGACAAGGAAGAACCATGTGTGAAATTGCTGCACCATGCGTGGCAACAAGGGTAAAAAAAATATTGGAGTATATATTCCTAACAATAATGATAAATGTCACAGATTGTTTTGCTTTTTGGTAATGTATTTTTACTTTTATGCCATTAGTAGACAACTCCTGCTCACCAAGAGGTGTTTTTCATCCTTTTACTATAGCATATAGCCTACTGCCACCACACCTAACTTTAGGTGTTATTCTGTAAAAATTACGAAACTTCCACGCTTTGCGCAGAGTGGGAACCGTGTGTGGATTTTTTTCTAGTGAGAACCCTGCCTGGGAATATCAGTTTTGACTAACACCAAAAAAATATGTGTGTTGAATGGTTTGTTTATGAAAATATATTACCGGTCTCATCCAGCATAATAATAAATATTAGTTTTTCTGATACTTGCGAAAGTTTTTCAGTTTTTGAATGAATATTAAAATTTATGGCATGATGTACTTTATTGTGTGCGTTGTGGAAGGATGTTGGCCAGGGAAAAAAATACACAGGGGCTCAGGGCGAATTCACCCCCGAAATGCCTAAAAGAGCCCTGGAAAACCAAAAAAGAGCCCCTGAAATTCTCATAGGGTCCAATGTAAACTGTAATACAATGTAGAAAATTTTGGTGAGTGGGCTCAAAGAGTAGCCCCGGAAAAAAAATAATTAATTTTTTCCCTGATGTTGGCATTGCACTCCTGATACACTAGACAGTAGACACTCATCTATCATAACTTGATGCAATGCTGATATAAATTTTTCTTTTTGTCTGCTCAAAACTCTCTAAAATGCATGGTTCTCACCAGGCCTTTTACACATGGCAGGGCCACTATGTGTAAATTTTAAAAACACCTTTGCCACCATGTGTAGATTAAAGCATGAAAGTGTATAGTGGCACTTTTTGTATGCACAAGAACCCACCCAAAACAAAGCCTCACGTTGGGTTATCTGTACCATGCGTAAATTTTTCCTCCATGCCGAACGTTACGTTTCCACCATGCGTGGAAAATCAGAAAATCCTAATGAGAAGCCTGCTTAACATGCCATTTCTATCTTGACAAGGATTTGTTTAGAATTCACCCACTTTTATGTTCACTTAAAAAAAGGTAGATACCCTCAAGTAGATGCGAGTTAGTGCATTTCGTTTTCTTGGAGGTTCTTCGATTTTCATTGGTATTCCTTTGTAATTCTAGGCCTATCCTGATGGGAGCAGCAAAGAGAGACGAAGAGCAGCCATTGCCCAGGCCCTCTCAGGAGAAGTGAGCGTGGTGCCTCCATCCCGTCTGTTAGCCTTGCTGGGACAGGCTCTTAAATGGCAGCAGCATCAGGGTCTGTTACCTCCGGGTGTGACCATAGATTTGTTCAAGGGTAAAGCAGCTGTTAGGGATGAGGAAGAGGAGAAATATCCAACGCAACTCAGCAAAACCATTAAGGTCAGTCTCAAACGATTGTGTAATCAGATTGGGGTGGGGGAGAGAGGGTGTTGACTATCATGGGTCATGTTAATTCTAAACTTATTTTATATGTTTATTTGTTAATTTATTTGTGTTGCTTTTTTTTTCAGTTATCGTGCATAACCCTATGACTGAAGTACATGCTGTTTCAGTATACATTTGAAATGAAATCTATAATAAAATATTTGATTTTTGGAGAAAAAAACTTCCATTGTACATCACTGATTTATGTGAAAATTTGTGTTTTATGATATTAAGCATGGATGATGTTTCCAAATCAACAGTGGTAGAGACATGTAGTCTTATAGGACATATCAAGACTACAGTCTAGACGTGAATACTGGCTCGACTCCAAAAGAAAAATCATCACGCTTTGTTCAGACTTCCCTAGCTCTCGTAATGAAAGCAGTGAGTGGAAGATCATGGCAAAATTTAAAATCTGGACATTTTGAGGCGTGATATCATCATCAGTTTTATAAACCAGTGAATCCGCGCACGTGCGAAGAAACTCGTATTGGAGATAATGGTTTTACAAACCATCGAATTGAGTTTGAATGGCCAATACTTCCTTATTCTGTATTAATGTAAATGGTAATGTACAGCACTTCAGAATTAAAGTAAAAAACCTTTCTTTTAATGAATATATTGGTACCTCATATCATGCAGAAAAGGAACTCTGTTAATTAAGAACACCTAAATCTATAAATTTTCCACCAATTCATCGGTTCATAAAAACGACGCCGATATATATATATGCACCTTTTGTTGTCTGCTTCTCTCTTATACATGATGTAGTTCGGTCAGAAATCCCATGTGGAGTGTGCAGCTTTCTCACCTGATGGTCAGTTCCTGGTGACCGGAAGTGTGGATGGTTTCATTGAGGTGTGGAACTTTCAGACAGGAAAGATCAGGAAGGACCTCAAGTACCAGGCAGAGGTGAGCTTGCAGTAGTAACGCCCCATGGCCCTGAAGTATACATCACTGTTTGATCTAATTGTAATTCTTCATTTGTTGGATACAAGCTGACTTGGTTTATAGCCACATGCTCTAATACCAGTTGGTCTAATTTCCAGATTGTCTAACACCACTATGGCTAAACCCATTTGGTCTAATTGCTGTTTGGTCCCATCATCACTTGGTCTAATACCCACTTGGGCTAAATGTCATTTTGTCTAATGATCAAATGGTCTAATTGTCACTTCATCCTTTTAGTTTTCCACATTTTGTCTAATGACCATTTGGTCTATTACGAGTTCATATAATCATATAGACTAAGTGGTATTAGACCAGGTAGGTATTAGACGAAATGAGCATAGCCTAAGTGGAAATTAGACAAAATGGTAAATGGGCTAAATGGTAATTAGACAAACTGGTTGTAGACAAAATGGGATTAGACAATGTGGGATTAGACCAAGTGGCAATTCACCGCTGACTCTGGTATAGGGCACAATTTCTATCTAGACTAGCCAAAGTAATATCAGTGGTTTAAAACTTTCTTGCATCCATCAGTTTCCTCATTTTCTTCATATGATCCTGAATAGTAAGAATGCATAAACAAAACACGGTGAAGTAGCTGTTAGAAAAATGTTTTCTTATGCTGAAAAAAAAAGGAAATGGGTAGTTCAGATACTGATTGTGTCATGCATCATTTGGTTTGTTTGTTCTTGACATGATCATGGTGAGTGCTGTAGATTAATAAGTTCAAGAGGCTCTGTCGTGGCTTTTTCATGGGGAGTGAATCATAATTTGCTGATACCAGACTTTGTGAAAAGCACTGGTAGTACCTGTAATAGAGCCACATTTCTGGAGCACAACAAAACAAGGTGTCCCACCATAAACATTCTTGGGCCTGCTTCGGGCATTCTCGGGCCAGGGAAAGTGAGATAATGACTTGGCCATATGGGGCAAAGGGTGGAATATACAGAGCATTACATAAGGTCTGTTGGTCATAAAACTCATAGTGATAGACAACACCTGTTATTGGGTAAGCACCCATGGTGTCAAATTCCCCATGAAAGCCCACGACAGAGCCTCTTTCAAAGGAGCTTGCCTTCTTTCTTAGTAAGGATTTCTTATTATTACAGTCAGTTTCTCTTCCTTTGTTAGAATGTGTTTACTTATTTCAAATGAAAAAAAAAAAGATGATAATAATAATAATAATACAGGCAAGCCTCGTTATAAGAAACTCTTGCGGACCAAGGAAATTACCTCTTTATATCGAAACCTTGTTGTATCAGAGCTGAAATCAATGAAAAACATAGAGGTGAACTGGCAAAATTACCTTTTTTTGTAACAAGCATTTGTTATAACAGTGTTCTTTATAACAAGGTTCCACTGTGTTAATAATAATAATTCTGTGGTCTCAATGAGAAAGTTTTGTATTTTTCACTGCTTCCAGGATTCGTTCATGCTGATGGATGATGCAGTGCTGTGCATGTGCTTCAGCCGGGACAGCGAAATGTTAGCCACAGGGGGTCAGGATGGCAAGATCAAGGTAGGTAAAGTTGCTAATGTCGTGAAGGGTCATATTTTGTTCAGTCCTGAATTAATATTGAGTACTGATTATGCAATGACATTTTTGTAGTAGTTATATAAAAGTTGTTCTGAATGATTATGTAGTTTATAGGACTATATGTGTAATGTGACCTCATGTGATTGTGATTTTCCTCTGTAAAAACATACTATTTTTCAATCTAAAACATTATGAACCATGGTGAAAATATGTAGATACTTGCATGGAGGTTTTCTAAACTTTTCTACTTTATGTCGTGCATTCTCTCCCTTTTGAAATTAACCCATTCATGACAGAGGTCCACATTTTGTGGTTTTGGCCTAATATCTTTTGATGCAAAGCCCTAAAAATCATACCAAATACATGAGCAGAAAGAGCAAAAAATTCTACACAAACTGTGCGCATTTTGGTTGTGTCAATATTCGTTGTTTGATGCTGAAATTTTTTTAAAGGAAAATAAGCATTAAAATCCTTAAATTGGCAATGTGATAGAAAGTTTAAAATCACCATTTTCCCCTGCAAATTGGCAACTTTTTGACTTCTCATAATTTCTGTCAATTTATATTCATTTCAGATACATGACGTTTTATAAGAAAAATGTAGCAATAAAATGAAAATGTTGGTCTTGCCAATTTGAAGAATAAAAGCTGATTAAATTAGGCTTAAATAATTCCTGTCATGAAAGGGTTAAGCAAGTCATTATGAATACTGCACTTGTGATCTTTAAAAAGGTCAGTCTAATTGTTTACTAGTGATATATTTGTACCAATCGCCCATTTATATTTTGTGAATTGATCTCTTTGATTGTGTTATCCTCTGCAAGGTTTGGAAAGTTCAGACAGGGCAGTGTTTGAGGAGATTTGAGAATGCTCACAGTAAGGGAGTTACTTCTGTCAAGTTCTCCAAGGATTCCACCCAGATCCTCAGTGCTTCATTTGACCAGACCCTAAGGTCAGTCAGTCCCTTGTCAAGAATATAGTTGTTTTGAAGATACACTTCATCACCTGATAAAACCATGTCTTATTGATAAACTGGTCATGCTATCATAATGCGAAAGAAACTGTTCCAAAGCAACTTGAGAGAGCTAAATGAGCTGTATATAAACACAGGTGTCTTGTGTGAGATTTGGAGATTATTGAATTGATAGGAAATTCACTTACTTTCCCCAAAAGGTACTTGCACTGCACAAAGAAGTGATTATATGGGACCAAACACAATTCTGGCATGAATGTTACCCCCAAGCTTTTCTCTCTCTCTCTCTCTTTGTGTGTGTGTCATATTTCCAATATGAGGGCATTTGAAGAGCAATTCTTTCTAGGGGACATTTTTACTTTGATATTCTTCCTGGCTGATATGGAAAGAATGAGAAAGCTCACAAATTATTCTTCATCTTTCCCAGAACTCAAGCTTCTCTTTAACTCATTACAAGTATCTTCTTTTTCAGTATTGGAGTATGTTTCTAAGTGCATTGTGCAATGTCAGGATCTTGCAGAATAATAGCAATTTTTGTAGTATCAAGGGAAATTCATTCAATGATCTTCATCTTTTTTTGATAGCGAATAAATTCTAGTGGTTCTCTATGATGCTGTAGCACGTGTTCACAATGTCAGAAAACGAGCAGACTTTTAATGCCCTGTATTTTTATGAATTACCTCGTATGGTAGGAAGAAAATATTAGAAAATGCAATTCATATTTTGTGTCTTACTAGTCCGTAAATAGTCTAAAATGACAGAAACCTGATTAAATTGTTCTGAGAAGATTTGCTGTTATCCATCAGGACATGTCAAAAGAAAAAAGTCCTTTCAACATGTACTGCACATGTATGCATTGGCACCATACAAACCAACAACACGACTAATAATGCTAATAACTTTCGATTTATTTAGCGCATAATAATGAAACCTTAATTCTCTATGCGCTTTACACTAGAAAGAAAAAAGTATAGACCAATTTCACGGCCGGTTTATGTATTTGGCCCTCTATCGGCGACGCCATTGCTGCTGTGGGCAAGCGCGCTGACCGCGATTGGCTCTGTGTACAAAATGAACGTAAGATATGAGATATGTCCCGATATTTTTCCATTTACTTTATTCTAGATCAATAAAATAAAGCATGGATACATGGGTAGATGAGGTAAGACAATGGTCATATCTGACGGATGAAGGTATGATGTATTTTTGTAATTTCGATGGTTTTTCAACTTAGTTTTGTCAGTAAAAGTTCGATTGCAGCATAGAAGCCGTAGTAAACGGGAGCCCTAAATCTTACCCTGTTTACAAAGTCAAGTTTTCACTCATTAAATTTTACGCCAAAGTACATAATGATATGTTTCTTGACTTAAAAGTCCCTTCTGTTGATGTTTTTACCCACTGGCGACGAATTCCTTCACATTGCTTACGGAAACCTGTGTAGGGAGTACGGCTTCTCACACAAACAGGCTTCATGAGTCAGCGAGTGAATTTCGCACTCAGTTAGCTTCCAATTTTTAAACTTTCTCTAATCCTTGTGGCATTTGAGCACCGCACAGCTGCGACCTGAACTTCCCTGATAATTTCTCATTGCAAATATTAAAATAAATCTGCATATACTGGTCAAAATAGACAAAAAATCGAACGAATGTACATAACGCGCTATTGACTTGTGTACTATAAAAGTTGGAGCGCCCACCGCAGTATGTCGAACTGTGTCGAACAGTCTGCTGCCCTCTTGCGTTGTGAAATTGGTCTATAGGGTTACATAATTATCTAAGAGGACAAGCACAAACAATAAATTACATTACACTATTGCTGGAAAAAGGTATGTTTTTAAAACTCTTTTAAAATCATTAAGAGAAGTTACATTCCTAATAGAAAAAGGCAGAGAATTCCACAGAGCTTGGGCTGAAACTACAAAGGATCGGTGTCCATAAGTATGCATATTAACCCATTCGTGACAAGAATTATTTAAAGCCTAATTTGATCAGCTTTTATTCTTCAAATTGGCAACACCAATATTTTTCTTTTATTGCAACATTATTCTTATAAAACATCATGTATCTGAAATAAATATAAATTGACAGAATGTATGATGAGAAGTCATAAAGTTGCTAGTTTGCAAGGAAAAATGGTAATCTTACCATTTTCATTGCATTGCCAATTTAAGGATTTTAATGCTTATTTTCCTTTTAAAAAATTTCAGCATCAAACAACAAATATTGATGCAACGAAAATGGGCACAGTATATGTAGAATTTGTTGCTCTTTCTGCTCATGTATTTGGCATGATTTTTAGGGCTCTGCATCAAAAGTTATCAGACCAAACCACAATATGTGGACCCTCTGTCATGAATGGGTTAACAGGGTGTGTTGCAAGGAGGTTTTGTGATGAAGACTATGCACAAGAGGTGGACTGTCTAGAACAGTAGGAAGAGGAAGAAAACATATACTGATCCTCTGCTATTTTAAAAGGAATGCTGTACTATGTAGGGGGAATTTGCTGAAGTTTGGTGTATTGGAGGAGCTTTTAAAGAAAGACATTAATTTTCATTGGTAATGGTCATTTGAGAAGTTTATACCCTTATACATGTAGATGGGCAATTCCACAAGAGGAGCACAATCAGCTAACTTCAGATTTATATTAAAAACAATCACTATGATAGTCCTGAATAGCCAAATCCTTAAATTCAGAGAAGCTAAAACAAAAAGGAATTCCACCATCTTAGTCAGTATTGATTTTATAATAGATTTTTCGTTATTTGAAACTAGCACCATTTCCCGGTATATTCTGTTACCAAGGTACACATACCACGATATCAAAAAATTATTGGAATGAACGAGTTACATTAACTCTAAAGATGTAACAGAATAAAAAAATTTCATGCAGTTATTTTGGAATTGCCCAGACTATATAACATTTCTTGTATTTTGCTTCCATCTGTTTGTTTAGGATACATGGATTGAAATCTGGTAAGACATTGAAAGAGTTTCGAGGACACACATCTTTTGTGAATGAAGCCATCTTTGCTCCTGATGGTCATCTTGCTATCAGTGCTTCGTCAGACGGTACCATCAAGGTAAAAAAAAAAATATTGGCTATCTAAATACTTTTAAGATGGTTCTTTTTTACATATCAGTAATTCTCGCATTTCACAATCCTTGCGCCCTCATTCAGTCCAGTTGTGACAGCGCGTTAATTCTGGGATATGGGTCAACAACAGTACCATCAGCACTTAGTGCTAGTCGCCTTTTTGGCTGCTATTCTAAGTGATTACAGACTTCTGACACATATTTTTCTTGGGCTTTCACTGCTAGTTCTACTTACTCATCCTTCTTCTTCCCTGCGCTTGGGAAATATTTCTTCAATTTGTCAACTCTTATTCACGGCGTCTGCTATCTTGGAAATGGTTGTCAACCCACGGGTGGGATGTAGGCCACTCATGGTACGGACGTTGGTGGCGCTTGCATTGTGAAACACAAGTCGGTAAAACTTCACTGGCCTTGTATATATACTAGTATTATGCACCAATTTGACTAAATTTTGCAGTGAATACCCTTGAGATCTTTGATGTGGAATGATAAATTTCACACAGCTGGCATGAGCAGAAGTACCAAAGTTTACTGCCGTTTTGAGCCCATTGAAATTTAATGGATTTCAACTTTGCACCTCAGATTTAGATTGCAAAATTGTTGTTTTTGTTGATGGATTGATGGAAGTTTTTCTCTTTTTTGTCAATTTGCTGTATTGGTGTTGTATGTTAATCATTTGACCACTTATCTTTTGAAAAGTTACAAAAGAAAATCAGGTAGGAATGATTTATCTGTATTTTAGGTTCTTAAAATCAGTAATTATTTCTTAAAAACTTTGAAATTAACAATAACTTGAAAATACAACTTAAGGGTTGACTTAACATGGCCTCATTCGGTAATTTCATCCAGATTCTCACTTTTGCATGTTTAAAATCCACAATTTGAGATATATTCTCAATTTAAAAAGGACAGGAAAGATTAAGACAACTCCGCATAATTTCACATCATATCGAACTTTTACCAGGTGTGGAACATCAAGACTACGGAATGCATCAATACATTCAAGTCACTTGGAGGCTCATCTGCCACGGATATCACAGTCAATTCTGTCTTGCCTTACCCCAAGAATGCTGAACAGATTGTTGTCTGTAACCGTAGCAACACCGTCGTCATCATGAACATGCAAGGACAGGTAAGTTTAAAGGCTAGCTCCCATAATGATAGCTTTCGCTCTGCGATGCAGCTGTCCTTTTCTGATGAAGGGAGCAATCCAGAGCTGCCAAGTAGTACGGATTTTCCGTATTTCGTACGGAAATCAAGTTGAAATACGGGAGTACGTTTCTTAATGTTGAAATACGGTAATGTACAAAATCAGTTATGTATTATGATGTGCTCAATCAATTGCCAATTTGAAGACGGGATCATTGCATGTCATTGTAACATGCATACTGCGAGCACTAGTATACTTACCATAGTATTTATCCTCTTCAACTGTACAATCTTCAAATTGGCGCCAAGAAATGCCAATTTGTCGACGGGAATAGCTGCACTGGTCAATGTAACATGCATACTGCGTGCACTATGTACCAACCACTGTATTCAGTCTGCACAATTGAATGATCTTCATATTGGCACACGAAAATTGTTGATAACTTCAGTATGTATGAGCTTGCACGAACAGAGGTTTTTCCCATAGAAAAGCACAGGAATCCCGCACCTGCCAGCAAACTATCCTCTGCGTGTTGAACGTAACTGAAGTAAGCGACATTTGCATTTATGTTGTATAAATAATGAAAACATTTACTTCCACTATTGATCAAAGCCTCAGGCAATATTGGATAGAGGGGAATAACAAGAACAAAAGTGCCCTAAAATAAGGATAGATTTTTAAAAACAAGAAAAAAACAAATCATGGTGAATATACAGTTGATACGAAGATAAGAAGATGAAAACGATTTCATCTTTTGTAAAATGTGAAATTGCTCAGCCATTCTAGGTCCTTGTTAAGTCCTGTCTCGAAAGACCTTGTGTGGATGATGAATTTCATTTCTGCCAGTTTCCTGGCGTCTCTGTCTTTGAAATTGGTGCCAATTATGCAGAAATTTAGGTCATCTAGTGAATGGTTGCTGAAGTTGAAGTGTTTGGCGACTGGTAGTGAATATTTGTGTTTGATTGAATTTCTATGGTTATTGAAACATAGTCTGGATTTGGTACTTGTTTTGCTGACGTACGTGGCATCTGGAACATGAGATTCTGTAGACTACTTTCTCACTGTCACATGTGGCATGAGGGATAGAGACAGAGAAGTCGTTGGTTAATTTGATCTCTTCGGATGTGAGCATATTGGGTGCGAATTTGACACCTGCTCTTGCCACACGGGCGGTTGCCCTTCTGTTTTGGTTTCTTCAAGACTGAACTTTTCACAAGTAAGTTTCGTAGGTTTCCAGGTTGCTTCTGTGCATTCATGGGGTAGTTTGAGAATGCAGCCGGCAAAGATTTGTCGAGAGAATCTATATATATATATATATATATGTATATATGGGTATATATATATATATATATCATATCATATCATATCATATATCATATCATACATATATCTTAGAGATTCACGTATTGGCTCAAACAAATTGAAAGAAAACTGCCATAACCATCTGTAATGCCTTGTGGCCAGTTTTATTTCTTCGACTCAAATTTTCGACGGTGTCACACATATCACATATGCCTGAGTAGGAAGGAGCCGGTTGTCCTTAGCAACCATATATGGCCGAGGACGCGTCTGTACATCTATGGAGTCGACATATTCTTCGATGTCGAACACTGCTGGCTGTACATCGACAAAAGACGACAGTGTCTCCTGAATACTCAGCACACCCTTCCTTTCCTTTTTTCTTCCCCTGCATATGGTTGGTAAGAGGACGATTGCCAGGCTTTTCTTTTCTTCTTCAGACAACTGATCAACTTTGATCTCCTCCAACTTCAGTGCTGTCTTCCATGCAACTACTGTATTGCAGTACCTTATTACCTCATCAGCATATTTTCCCCACTTTTCTGCATACAATCAGCAGCATCAGGGTACAAGGATTGTAATGTCTTTAACGAAGCTTTCACCTTTGTTTTACTCTTATTGCTTGGAGAGCACTCCAAGAATCAGACAAAATCACAACTTTATTGTAAGCATTTACTACCTGAAGCCATCTCAGTGCCGAGACCTTTGCTGCTAGTTCAGATCGGTAGGAGGATGTAAAATCATGCATTCTTTTACACTGAACAACAATGGTACACAGTAACAAGCTGTTGCATCGCCATTCTCTGGGACTGTAGAGTCATCGGTGTAAACATGGAGGATGCTTTTTCCACTTGGTGTTGATATATTCTAAAGTTAAATTATAAGCAAGTGTTGTCACTGTTGGAAATAACCTCATGTGACACTGAAGACACTTCTGAGTGAGTGAGGTGCCAAGGAGTTATGGGAGTGAAAAACATATATGTTTCACTTGAATGGATCTTTTCTTCCATGACTCTTAGACCCAAAGGTTGAGAGAGGTAGATGGAGATTAATGTCTTTCCGAAGGATTTATGTCAGTGCTTGGACTTAAACCATTCCTTAAAGGGATCCGGTTCACCTTTGTGGAGGCTTGATGTTATAAAGTGTTTTGATGTCTGTGCTGTCTAAAGATGTTCAGAAGGATAAATAAAGAGCCAGGAATATAAAGGTTTTGAAATATAAGATGTTTTCATGAAGATATCTATCACGGAATACTGCCATTTGCAAAACCATCCTGGGTATGCTTTTGCCTAACACTGCAGTCTATAGGCAAAAGAGGTCTGGTATTTCCAGTCACTTGTATATTTTCTTTCTGTGAGGCACACGATTATGTTTTTTTTTCATGGGCAATTTCAGGGGAGGCGCTGTGGCTCAGTGGTAGAGCAGTGGTCTCATAACTGGGTGTACCCGGGTTCGAAACCAAGTGGATGCGCTAATGCCCTTTGGTAAGGTATTAATCCTCATTACCAAGTCCTTCGGAGGGGACTTAAGGCCGTCGGTCCTCTGGTTGCTTACTAACAAGCATATACATGCTTTCTTAGCAGTCAGGTAAAATAACCAACCATTTAACCATTTAACCCATTCATGACAGAGGGCTTCGTATTTACACAATATTCCATACACTTATACTGTAGAATTCAGGGCCATGCAGCTCAGATTTTTAAAAGTTACTCAATGTCTTTAATACAGTGATATCCGTCATACCACAAAACTTCATCATCCTTATCAACTGTTAACTTCCAAACTTTGTCCATCTCTTCTGTACTTTTCTGTACTAGATTGTTAGGAGTTTCAGCTCCGGTAAGCGTGAAGGAGGTGACTTCACATGCAGCTGTTTGTCACCTCGAGGTGAATGGATCTACTGTGTAGGAGAGGATTTGGTTCTTTACTGCTTCTCTACATCGACTGGAAAACTAGAAAGAACACTCACTGTAAGTTTGATATTTTCCTATTCAGTATGATGAGTAAGAGGTTAGGTGAGAGATAGAGAGAGAGAGAGAGAGAGAGAGAGAGAGGAGAGAGAGAGAGGGAGAGAGAGCGAGGTGGAAAAAAGGAAGGGAGAGAGAGCAAGCATGGAGGGGACTTCACACACAGCCATTTGTCACCAAGAGTTGAATGGATCTACTGTGCAGGAGAGGATTTGCTTCTATAATGCTTCTCTTCATCGACTTGAAAGCTTGCAAGGACTGTCACCCTGAGACATGTCTTCTATTAAAGAGAGGGGGAGACCAGACTAGAAAGGTGTTCTTTGGTGAGAAAGAGAAGAAAGGGAAGAAAGAAAGAGACAAGAGGGGGAGAGAGAGGGAAAGAGAGACAGAGAGAAGTGGGGATAAAGGAAGAAAGGAAGAGGGTTCTGTTATCCTTTAATATTTACATAAAGACAAACAGACATGACTTTAGCAGTTCTTTTTTATATGCGAAACTGGAAGAGAGAGATATTGTATGCTGTCAAAGAACTGAAAGAAAAATGATAAATTAAGATAAAAAGTAATGTTCTCTTGCCTGTATGATAACCAGACAGGTTGGAAGCATTCTCCAATTGTCGGATGTTGTTCTTCACTAGAAGTAATCCTGTAACAAATCTCTAATTTATAAATATTTTGTATTTTTGTATGGTTTTATTCCTTTCGTGTAGGTCCATGAGAAGGATGTGATAGGCATTGTACCCCACCCTCACAACAACCTGCTGGCTACATACAGTGAAGATGGACTCCTCAAGCTGTGGAAATCATGAGCTGCCACGAAAGAAGAGGTTTTAGGACTATACATAGGGGGTTAGATTAACAGAGGAGTTTACATGTAGATGAAATTTAATGTGGAATATATTTCCGGGAAAACCGAGAACTGAAAAACCCGTGTCACATTTTGGGGTAAATCTTGGTGGCAACATTTTAAAATGTATTTTAGAACACAACTATGCTAGTGATTCTGCTGGTGACACAACATTTGCTCCTGCAACAATTGCTCCTGTCTTAAGGACGTTCCACAGTTAAAATGAAATCCATGTCATTTCCTCCAAATTTTGTATAGAGTTACTTTGGTACCTATGTAGACCAAAAATTCAAAAAATAATATAGGTTCATGTGCTTGTTTTTTTTCTACGGGACTTTGAAGTTGCCATAATTTGAAAGCAGATAAAATGACGCAATCAAGAGATTTAGGCCTCCATTAGACCTCACGATTTAGACAAATGAGTATAAATCACTTTTACTCTGTCAAAATCCTATTAAACTTCACCAAACTTTCCAGATTTGTATCGAAATGTATGACAAAGGTGGAAAGACTGTTTAAACTGGGCCATCTGTATTTCTCTTTAAACTAGCAGCGCCCTCATGTGGCGAAAATGTTACCAAAAGGGACAAAAAAATAATCTTAGAGGCTTGGAATCTACACGAAAAATAAAGAAGGACAGTTTAAGCTGCACTTTATTCAAAATCCATGTCATTTTCATGAAAATTTGCAAAGTTGTAGAGGAAAGCCTACTTAAGGGGTAAACACATTTAAAAAGGGGGGTTCATGTGCTCGTTTTCAAGCTGTCGACGCCCTAATGGCTGCGAATCGGCCCCGGGGAATCGGCTTGAAAACCACAAAATCGCGCCAAAAATACTGAGAATCTAATCCAAAATACGGCCGATTCAATTTTATGGTCACAAACATTCAAAACCCATGTCATATTCGTTTTTCTCACTAGAATTGTAGAGGAAAGTATACTGAAGAGATTAAAACATTAAAAGAGTGGGGTCCATGTGAATGTTTTTGAACTATCGTCGCCCCAATAGTTGCGAATTGGCTTGAAAACCACAAAAACGCGCCAAAAACATGCAAAAGGCTGAGAATCTAATCCAAAATACGGCCGATTCAATTTTATGGTCCCAAACATTCAAAACCCATGTCATATTCGTCTTTCTCTCTAGAATTGTAGAGGAAAGTATACTGAAGAGATTAAAACATTAAAAAGAGTGTGGTCCATGTGCTTGTTTTTGAACTATCGTCGCCCTAATAGTTGCGAATCTGCTTGAAAAACCACAAAATGCGCCAAAAACATGCAAAAGGCTGAGAATCTACACTGAAAACGAAAGTTGGTCATTGCAAATGACTAAAAAGATTAGTCATTCACTATGTCTTATTTGATTAAGAAATAATTAGTCATTTGTTCTGAAACTGACTAATATTAATTAGTCAATCAAATTATGTCTTATTTGAGTAATCCTGGAAATAATTAGTATTGTATGAGAAAGAATTGGTCCGTAAATAGTCCTACACTGAAATCAGTTAGTCTTAATTTGGTCTTTTTACTAATCATTATAAATGATGACATGACGTGGTGCTGAGGTAAGCTGTCAGTCATGGAAACTAATTTCACACATGCATATTCAAATTTTATATATACCTTTTAAAACAAAGGCGGTTCTTGACACCCTGAATGCATGTCATAGGCTTGACTGACATAGCAACAAGTAGTGTACGCAAACTTGATTCCAAGTTATTTTTGTAGATAATAGACCTGTTTACTAACATATTCAAATTTTATGCATAATATTATACCTTTCAATCATTGGTTGTTGTTGTTGACAACCGGAAAGCTTGCCAAAGGCTTTCAAGACAGAGCAACAAGATTAGTAATGTTACCCAAGTAGGCAAGTAGTGTTTGTTCATTACTAACAGGTTTAAGGAATATATCCTTATTAATTAGTCTATAGTGCACACGTCCGGTCCAGGTTTTCCTGAGATTATATAAACACTTTTCATTGGACTTCTCAATTAAACACAGGAATAATGCCTGCAGAAATAGGTAAAAATATCCCCTCAGGTATGCAGTATTCACTTTTCTGAGAGTAGGGCCTCCAAAAGAGGGGTTTCCCCACTAAAGAAAGCACACAAATTGCGAATCGCGAGCAATATTCGCCGATTCACATTAAATTTCATTACACAATGCTATTGTTATTTGAACATAATCACTGTGACCACACAATTTGCCATTAGGCAACATAACAAATTGTATTGGTTGCCTGGCTGGCAACCAAGGAAAAAAAGTGAAGTGAGAGCCCTGTGAATCTTTACTAAAGATTTAGACAGGCTTTACAATCAATGGTAATTGTTACCATATTAACATGACAAATGTAAATCTAGTCAATTTTGTAAACCAAAACCAGCGACAGCTAGCTGCTGCGCTCCAGGCCGGCCAGCTGGGCAGGCTCGGTGTTGCATCTGCGCTGTGCACTAGCACTGCGAGCAGCAATGATCAGCTGACGCGCACAGCTGATCAATCAGCTGGGCGCGTGACGTTTTAACATGCGCGGTAGGGATGCGCAGAAACATAACTGTGGAACGTCCTTAATTTCTCCAAAGACATAGGCTTAGGGTTGGGGGTTATGACAGAGGTTTTGGTTCAGAATAATGTTAGGACAGGGATTTAGGTGGGGGGGGGGGGGGGGGGGGGGGGTTTGGGGTTTTTTTGGGGGGGGGGTTGGGCTTAGGTTTTACGTTTGACTTAACGTCATGAAACCATAGAGGTAAATATTAAATGATTGAATGTTTTGCATATTTTTAGCAAGAAAATTTGCAAGAAAGTTATCAGTCACTTTCTATTGTGAAAGTAGAGCACTATACAAGGATTGATGTAATTATCCAGTCATTAAAACTCCTTTTTCATTGTTCATTCCATCTTTGTATCATCTTCAGTTAATATCTGTTGGTTGTTTGCAACCCTGACAAAATAGATCTGCAAATTCATTTCAGCTCCAGAATTATTTCCCAAAGGATGTTTTCTTTGATGCAAAATTGCATATGAAGTAGATTCTGTATCATGTACAGTGCAAATTCTCTCCTGATTATTGCATTTTATCCTGAAATTTGTGAAAGCTTGTGCCCGTCAAATTTTCTTTCATGTTGTGTTCAATATAATGTACATGGATTTTTTTTTTTCAATGAAAGAAATGCTTTACTACATTGATCTTGAGTTGTTTTTTTTTTTAACTGAAACAATGAAAGAAATGCCATCACAATGATCCCATATGTATGTCCAAAGAGAGAGGAAGAAATGAAAAATAGACAACTTGAAATCTGCCCATTTCAATACTAAATACCCTAACCTACCCATTGTACATGTTCATATAAACTGCTCTATGCCATCTCTGTACTTGTAGTCTGTTTCCTTGCTTTTAATAATGATCAGTGTCCATCAGTGAGGTACCGATTGTAACAGCACAGAGCAGATATTGTATATATTATCATGTATAATAAATTTTGTATAGAAAGTTGACTTGTGTTGTCCCGATGCAAATTGTTCTTGGTGTATGTTGATGTTTCAGCCACATGGACAAAAGAGTAAAAAAAACTGACCAAATATTACATTACTTCAAATGGCAAAATCTAGACTCTATATAGGGTGGCCTAGAATGAATGTACTCTCAAGATCTGCAATTTCACCATTACCACTGGACAATACAATTTGTGTTTAATTCACTGGGTAGAAAATTCTTTTGCAAGTAGAATGACACCAAGATCATCAATTTTGGATGAGGCAATTTGATTCTACAGTTCTTTTTGTCGGGCAGTGTCATTTTCAAAATTTGCTGCTTTTGCGGTAGTGATGATGCTTGAGCAGCAATCTATTAGCATGACGGCATCTCATACTATCAGCAATGTTGGAAACATGCACAACTGCTCTCCCTTTGATAACGGAAGACAATGCATGAAACGGGGACAGTGTATGAGATGCCATCATGCAGGAAGACCTGTGCCTATTTTAGTGGGGTAATGTCAGTTTCTAAATTTGCTACTTCAGCAGCAGTGGTCGGGCTTTTGAAGCAGCAATATGTTTGCACGACAGCATCTCAAACAGTCAGCTTTGCTGGAAAAAATGCATGACTGCTCTCCCTTTAAGAAAGGAAAATGATATGCATGAGATGGAAGAGTGTATGAGATACTGTCATTTGCAAATTTCTTGCTGCTTTGAGCACAACTAAACTTGCAAAAGTAGCAAATTTTGAAATTGACATTGTCTCACTAAAATAGCCACAGGTTCTTGGTGTCCATTTACTCAGAAAAAGAATTTTTTGAACATTAAAATAAATGTTGTTGATATTGTTTCAATGATATCCTTAAAATAGCAGACCTCGTGTGTTGGGTTCTGTCTGGGCCATCCTTTATAGCAGTATGACTGATTGTTTTTTTTTCTTTCTTTCATCAATGCCTTAGAGTACTATACCAGCCTATTTAAATTCTGTCTTTAATTTAATTTACTGGTAAATTCTGTCGTGCCTACATCCCAAACATACAACTTAGTTTAAGCTCCGAAACAAAGCATGTTCAAAGTTTTTACATTCATTTTTATTGAGCACATCAGCAAGTATAAAACAGACAATTACAGTCTAAGACCAGGGCCTCCATTTCATAAAACTTGGTATCAATAACAATTGCAATAACTGTTATAAGCTACTGAAATCCTTTCATCTGACTGGTCTAGAGCAAAGATGTCATAGAAATGTTGCAGTTAACTTGTTACTGATGACAAGTTTTATGAAACACGTCCTGTACTTCTCGTAAGAAAATATTAGATAAATTTCTCTGGACTGTAATACCATTAAATGTCATTCATTAAAGGTCATTCATTAAAGGGGCCAATGTTATGGCAATATGTAATGAGAAAATTTTTTTAAAATAAAATAAATACAGTGGAAACTCAGTATAACAAGGTCCTTGGAGACCATCAAAATTACTATGTTATATCAGGTTAACAAAAACTCAATAGAATTTAAGAGCTGGAACCGGAATATTACCTTGTTATATCACAGTCCTGCTGCATAAAACTTACTATTATGGTAACTTTGCCATCAATGGTAACTACCATGGTAACCTTGATTTTGATTGACTGCTGAGCATTGTTACCATAATATTAAGTTTTATGCAATGGGACCCAGATCTCTTTATACTGAGTTTTCACTGTTTGGTGTTTGTGTGTCAGGACATTAAAACAGAAATAAAACTGTCATGTTTGCCATAGGAGTTTACCGAAAGAACTGGCATCAAATAGCTCTAACCATCATAATCACATCGCGGCCCATATTATTCAACATAAGGTTTTAAAAATTCATGCAATACTTCATGCATGCTTGTTCAACTTACTGTATGAAATTATCTGCCCAGATAACCAACCTGTCCAGGTATGCACTCTGTGCATACTTGTATTATCTCCTGATATTCAGTATTTCTTCTTCCTTTTTTCAATACATTTACATAACAAATTGTACAGTCATGTGCAATAGTTAAAGACCACTATGAAGTCAGTTTCTCAACGAATAATTAAATATTTATTTCATAGTCGCTCATGTAATATGAATCAATATAATTTTTTTTTGGGGGGGGGCAACTCTTGTACCAAAGAATCCTTCAAGCTTTCATCCAAAGACGAAGCCAGTGTATGTCAATGTTAGTGTATAACATAATAAAGCACAACCTCACTCCAACTAAACATTAAATAAATCCATTTTATGGGGACGTCTTAAACTTTTGCAAATGACTCTAGTAAAAAATTCCTGCTGCAGTTGCTCCATGAAATGAAGATATTCCACAATACTTCCACTTCCTCCAAACACAAATATATGCATGTAGGTGTTGGGTTGATGTCCCTGTTCATACTCCAGCCAAACCAATACTGCTGGATCATCAAAATAATGAGAATCTATCGAAACCCATAATAGCATGAGCCTTGGGCAAAGACTTCACGAAGAGTCTAGCAACAGTGGTCCAATTATGTAATCAAGATAACAAAATCCACAAAACAATACGGACATGTGCACTTCGGAGTCCTGCATAAATGGTCTAATTATGTTAAGTGCGATCACGATGCAACTATAAAAGCTACATCGGGTATCTGAGGAAATGTTCCTGTTTCCGAGTTCGGCACAAATGGTCTTCACGTGATTATTGTTATATTATGTTTCAGAATGTTCCACTTCAGAACCCTGCTCAAATGGTCTTGTTCCATGACAAACCAACCAACATCGGGTGTCTCATAAAATGACCTGCTTCACAGTCCTGCGATAATGGTCCTTTTCCTCTTGGATTCCAGGTAGTGCTTGGCCTGATCGTAGCCTGTGAACTTTGGTTTCTCTGGTGGTGGTCCTTCTTGGAGCTTGATGAACAGATGACAGTAGACCAGGTCTAACATGCTAGCCCTTCCCTTGGCATGGAACCTGATAGCATGCTGGTATTGACCCTTCCCCACCAGTGCTTCGGCTAAGAAGACAGAGAACAAAATAGAATAAGTTTAGATGATGGTGATAATAGTAGTAGACTAAAACATATTCTTGAACAAAACTGTAAAATTTTTAAGGCTTTTCAATACATGTACAGTACATATATTTCTGCAATTTCTTATACATTTACTAGGGAGTGATTCACAAAGAGTTAAGTTGGACTTAGAGTCATGCATGAGCGCAAATGCACAACAGGTATTTAACACGTAATCTCATTGATAGACCTCCCAATAGCGCACGTCCCCAGAGCATGATCTAACCAATGAAGTGATGCGTAATATACAGCACGTAACTAGGAATTTAAGTCCAACTTAACTCTTTAGTTTGTGAAACATCGCCCCCGATGAGATATGATAGGATACTTTTCAAAATTTATGCAAAAGTTTCGCACAAGAAATTAAGATAAGTCTACAACCAGCACAAATGCCAAGAAAATCTTACAGTAGGTTTCAACTATGCCATGAAACATGAGAATGCAGCTCGTTCTGCCAAAAGGCAAAATACTATTCCAAGTATGATATGAAATATCAGGGCCCCGTTTCATTAAACAACTTGTCAATGAGAAGTTGCCATAACTGCTATAAGCTACTGAAATCCTTGCATCTGATTGGCTGAGGGAAAATTTGTCATAGAAATGTGGCAGTTTTTACTGAAGTCAAGTTTTATGAAATGGGGCACTGGTCATTCAGATGAAGCAATCTTGAAAATCAAAGGGTGCATTTACAGTTGAACTGAAATCAGAAATTTGTTGTTTTCTCTTGATAATGAAATCTTGCTTATAAACTTACCTATGTGTAGATTGGATTTGAATTCTACATTATGGTTTTTCACTGCTTCTTCTTGGGCTTCCAATAAGACCTGCATGTGAGAATTTCATACAGTTTATTTTAACTTCATTACAGTTTCTAAAATTCGTTTTTTAAAGAAAAATGTCACAAATGTGGATCACATAAAAATTGAGAGTTATTTTCGAGTATGGATATCTTTGACTTATCATTAATTACACTGGGTGATTTCAAGTACGGTGTTGGAGGCTGGTGTTGGTGTTGTGAGAACACCAACACCAGCCTCAACACTGAACTTGAAATCGTGCTGGTGTTGGGATTGACCCCGCAAGATTTGACATATTTCCGGTAGTCAGTATTGCTTGCTGGTGTTGAATGTCGTCTGCTGAACCGAGTATCATAGTTCGCATTGACGATTTACATGCAATTTCCCCATTCACCAACACCAGCTACTGGGGATCGGGAAATTCATCATTTCAAGGACGGTGTTGGTGTTGGTGTTGTAATCATACATGTTATTGCAGCTTGTCCCTCGAGGAGCAGCGGCACTCTTCGCTACGGCCACTCATCACATGTTGGTAGTCAAACCCATTTTGCAGTCAAAACAACTCGGAATAATCAAAACCATATATTTTCCATGGAAGAGTAATATTTTTCCTCTTGGATTCTGAGAAATTCTGAGGGAAAATGATAGCGTATGAAGTCACTCGGTGTTGAGCTTTCGATAAGGTGATCGGTATCGTCCCTCTAAACTGACCGTCGAGTGTTGGAGCTCAGTTCAGGAGCCTTTCCACGCTCTCAACACCAACAGCAACACCGCACACCAAACTCGAAATCACAAATTGCTACCATTTAATACACTACAATGCATTCAAGGAATGATTTCCTAATAGGTGCACATTTACAGTCAGTCGGCAGAGCCTGCAAATCTCACACAGAGAATGCAGGACGTATGCACTCAATCAGCGGTCGTGAATACTAAATGAGCTAGTGCACCGCTGCTTAGAAATCCTCATATAGTAATCATGTTGCTTTTATTTTGGTACCATATGAAAGAAGGAAAATAGACCTTTCATTTGATGGTTGTCTTAATCAGACATTTGAAAGACAACTGGGTAAAAAACTGAGAAGTTTCAATACACTCAAAACACACTATGTCCATCAGAAAGAAGTACTCTAAATCAATGTCAAATACTGGTGCATTTCAATTTAACTTTATCAAACAGAAAGCTTGATATTTCTACTTTCAAAATATAACCAAATAAAATCATTTTATCGTGTATACCTCTCAGGATCCAGCAAAATAGGGCACTAAGTCATATCAGCCTGTGTTCGAAACACTACAACTGGCCAAAAAATATTATGTAGATGAATATTAATTGAAAAGACTTATGCTAGGCTATAAAATGAACCCTCCACCTCCCTAGTGAATACTAAAACAATATTTTCACAATGAGAAGGAGAGCAAACTTACAAAGGAACAGATTAACACACAAAGAATTTTTTTTTAATGCTTTAACAAAACTTGGGAGTGTTGTTTGCATTTAGTGAGACATAGGATAGGATGATGTTCGTTATTCCGAAGGTTCATTATTCTGAAGGTTCGTTATTCCGTAGGTTCGTTATTCCAAAACACACAAATTGCGTATACCTAGATGTTCGTTAGTCCGAACATGAAAAAGGGGTTGTTAATCCAAACATTTGTGGCGTTATTCCGAAGGTTCGTTAGTCTGAAAATGAAATAAGGTTCGTTATTCCGAAGGCTCGTTAATCCGAAAAGAAAATAAGGTTTGTTATTCCGAAGGTTCAATAGTCTGAAAATGAAATAAAGTTTGTTGGTCCGAAAATAACTAACAAAGTAACGAACCTTATTTCATTTCCGGACTAACGAACCTTCGGAATAACGAACCTGATTTCGTTTTCGAATTAACCAACCTTCGGAATAACGAACCTTTTTTCATTTTCGAACTAACCAACCTTCGGAATAACGAACCTTGTTTCATTCTCGGACTAACGAACCTTCGGGATAACGAACCTTTGGGATAAACGAACCTTCGGAACAACGAACTGTAACTGAGACATACCTCTCTTGCTATCTTTGCTGCTTTCTTATTCACATGTTCTAGCTGAGCTATGGCATCATCAACCATCATTCCTTTGATCTATTTGAAGGAATATTACAAAGAAAAGAAAATATCATACATACATTTTGTTAACGGTTTCTCCACTAAGTATTTTCATGAGCATTTTAACCATCATTTGAAATTTGCAAACATCGAAGTGTAGTTCAACAATAAAAACAATAAATTCCTGGTGTATGAAGATTGCAGAATTTTACATTGCACCAAATACGATGAATGTAAAATGAAATATAACTGAAGCTCACTAGTATATAGTGCACATACATATAACCCCTGTAGAGCTACCTCACAGGTTTTTTTTTCCAAACAACAACAAGGTTTTAAGCAAACACAACCCCCCCCCCAAAAAAAAAAAGTAAATAAATAAATAAATAAATAAATAAATAAATAGATAAAAATAATAATAATAATAAAAGCAAAACAACACAACAAAAAGGTACAACTTATTTTTCATTCTGAACCTACATCAAAACTAGATGAATCTTCGACCACGCGTGGTCGAACTTTATGCCTCCGCCATTCCCAAATCAGAAATAAATGGCACTTCATGTTGATTTATTTTCATTTATACAATGACATCTTTGACCTTGACCTTTGACCTTGAGACCCCAAAATCTAATCAGATCATTGTCCCTCCCATATGCATAACTGTGCCAAGTTTGAGGTTGATAGGTCAAATGGTTCTTAAGTTATCGCGAGAACGAGCCATTTTTATGTGTTTTATTAGCTCTATGACCTTGACCTTTGACCTTGTGACCCCAAAATCTAATCAGATCATTGTCCCTCCCATATGCATACCTATGCCAAGTTTGAGGTTGATCTGTCAAACGGTTCTTAAGTTATCGCGAGAACGAGCCATTTTTATGTGTTTTATTAGCTCTATGACCTTGACCTTTGACCTTGTGACCCCAAAATCTAATCAGATCATTGTCCCTCCCATATGCATACCTATGCCAAGTTTGAGGTTGATCTGTCAAACGGTTCTTAAGTTATCGCGAGAACGAGCCATTTTTATGTGTTTTATTAGCTCTATGACCTTGACCTTTGACCTTGTGACCCCAAAATCTAATCAGATCATTGCCCTTCCCATATGCATACCTGTGCCAAGTTTGAGGTTGATCTGTCAAATGGTTCTTAAGTTATCGCGAGAACGAGCCATTTTTATGTGTTTTATTACCACTATGACCTTGACGTTTGACCTTGAGACTCCAAAATCTAATCAGATCATTGTCCCTCCCATATGCATACACGAGCCAAGTTTGAAGTTGATCCGTCAAACGGTTCTTAAGTTATCGCGAGAACGAAAACGGGACGGACGGACGGACGGACGGACGACCCGAAAACATAATGCCTCCGGCAACCACCTACGGTGGGCGGAGGCATAAAAAGTTAATAACTGTGACTTACAAAAGTAGCAATATACCACATCTTCCTCTGGCTGTGTTTGATATCCTTCCTAGAGTAATATATTTCCTGTTATGAAAAAAAAAATATTTAGGGACATTTAAGAAGTAGCTGATGAACAAAACATTCCCAGGCTTTCATCCTTGTGACAGAAAAAGAAAATAAATCATTTAAAATTATCCACTCCATCCCTATATTAAGTTTCCACCTTTTGGCCTAGAAATGATGAATGTCAATAATTCATGACAAAATACTGTACCGGTAATTGCCACTTAATCAGTTAAGAGTCATAAAACTCCATAGCCCCCAGTGCTGGATAAAATTGAGAAATTAAAAAAAAATCAAGGAAGGAATGAATGATTGAAGGAAAATGCAATCCAGACACCAGTGTGCTTCCAGTGAATGAAGAAGAACAAGAAGAGTAAACAGTGAAAGTTTGAGCAAAATCAGACAATCTGTTCAAGAGTTATGAACTTTGAAAGTTTAAGTAAATCCTTATTAAGGAGATCCTTGAATTGGCAACTTTGTCAGCATCTGTGATGTCATTGTGGACAACTCTCCACTCATTTTTTACACAGAATTTAATATTTTCTTTATTTTCAAGAAAAATAAAAATTCTACTGATTTATTATTTGAGTACTGTATACGCCAATATTTTCGCGTACAGATATTTTCGCGAATCACAGGCTCACAGACATTTTCGCGAGTTGTTAAGTTCGCGAGCGCAAGAGCAAAACTTGCAGTAAACTTATTTGTACATGAATGAGCCATATCGGCAGATCCAGAGGATTTGCTTTTTGATTATTTTTTGCCAATACCATCAAACTCGTAGCTTGCGATGAACAAAAAATTCTGTCATAAAACCCCTGATTTCTTGATTTAGAGCGCGTTTTCAGCGACCCTCTTACTTACCACCCCACAAAAGCCCCGCATGCTTTGGAAAAATGGCACCGATTCCATATTTTTGGAAGCAGAATTGGGTTTCTTATAGGGGTTTTAGAGGTGACCATGTATGGAGCTTACTTGTGGTGAGTGACAATTTCTGTGTGTCTGACTGTCTGTGTGTGTTATGCTACATACACACTGGGTGAAGGACTGCTGCAGTGCACTTTCCACATGCATAGTGCAGAGTTTTAGGCAATGACAACTGTACTATGTGCCGATGACGCGCTGCGCTGAGAGGTAAAAAGCAAATTTACGTGCGGATATTTTCGCGTGTTGTTAAATTTGCGATAGGTGAATGATTCGCGAAATTCGCGAAAATAAAACCACCGCGAAAATTTCAGCTTATACAGTATGACATGGCTCTATCAATTCTGCAAGCATTTTGGGAAGAATTATGTTGATTCCTGACTTGAAATTACACATAAATCAATTTTTTTTTTTTAAATTATGTACAAAATGAATTGAGAATTGTCCACGATGATATCACAGATGCTGGCAAAGTTGCCATCTCAAGGATCCCCATAACAGGGATTTACTGAAATTTTCAAAATTCATAAGTCTTGAACAGATTGACTGATTTTGCTCCAACTTTCACTGTTTTCTCCTTGTTCTTCTTCATTAACTGGAAGCACACTGATGTCTGGGTTGCATTTTCCTTGAACTACAAGAATAAATAAATAAATAAACAAATGAATGAATGAATGAATGAATGAATGAATGAATGAATGAATAAATAAATAAATAAATAATATCAATAAATAAATAATGAATAAATAAATAAATAAATACATAAATAAATACGTAAATAAATAGAGTCTAAAGGAAATAAATACAGATGATATTGTCTTTGAAATAAAAGTTTAGAAACAAAATTTTGAAAATTATTCTATCGAAAGCAAAAACACCCATGTATATTTGCTGCATGTGGCAACTACAGATTTTTAAATCTACCACTAAAACATTCTTTCACAATGAAGTAGATGCATGCAAAAATTCTCAAATGAAAAGTCTTATCGTTGACGTTGTAATGTTAAATACTAACTGTTAATTAATTATTTATAATAAAGTAAAAAGTAATAGAGCACTTACCGCAGGGCGTCTGGGTTCCCCAGGCTTCTGAGGAGGATACACTTTCTTATTCTTATCATCCCATTTGAATGAATTTGGAGAAGTGTGCAAGGAAGATCGTTGTGTATATGAAACGCATGATGAACTAGAAATTTGCAGCTCGACTCGATTATGCGGACTGTCTCCTCGAAGACAAACAGAATTTGTTATACGAGGGACCGAACTGACTGCGGCATTGGACTGATGTGCTGAAAATGCTGCCAAAAATGTCCTGTTGCAAAATGCAGCATACTTCACTGTTCTCATTACATTCAAAGCTGACATTGTGATAAAATGATGAATTCTACGGCTTGAAGATCTTGAATTTAATGCAATATTTGATGCCTGTACACGGACGTGCCCAACATGTGAAGCTACAGTTAGTCTTTTCCAAGGAGTTATCACACAATCACAGCTCCTTGGGATTTTTTGTTTCTTCTTCTTCTTCTTCTTCTGTTTTCTGCGATGTAATTCTTTGTGAAAATTTCCCCACTGCACTCAAATGCGGGCGGAGGAGGGGGGGGGGATGGAAACAAAGGGGAAGCACATGAAAATTATGAAACTCGTTTTCAAATTTCCACCAAAAAATTATTTCAGAACGGGGCGAAAACGGCAGGAATGACAGAACTTTAAAAATGAATAAATAAATAAAAGATTTTTTTAAATGTGGTCCGGGAATGCGGTGCCTTGGAACGGTTTTCTCTTTTCTTTTTCTCAATAAGAAAAAAAAGGGGGGGTATACACTTGAACGGAAACTTTATTGTAAAAATGGAGTCCTCTCCGCGGCAGTGGCCACCACACATATAGCCTACTGAGTGCCCCCCCCCCCCCTCCCCCGAGTCCCCGGAATGCAGGCACAAAACAGTTATTACTTATTTTCTTTATATTATAACTTGCCTATCATATTTACTTTTTCTTCGCAACATATATGAACAATCTTATTACAAAGTTTATTTGATTTGATAAGACTTACACTGCAACTAAAACCAAAAAACAAAGCACAAACTATAACGGGCAGTGGGCAGGGGTAGCCTACATAATCCCTGAAGTAAAGTTTACAATATACATGAACTGTGAATAGCCTCGTTTACATTGTATTCAAATTTAGGCATGTTTCTCTCCAGATAGGGCCTAATAGAGTCCAAAACCCAGTTGGCTGTGTTCTGCATACAAATTCCGTGTTCTTCAGTGTTCTAAACTTCAAATTCCGTGTTCTTCCGTGACATGTACAAAACATATGATAAAGCAATTTGTAAATAGTAAAAATCTTTGAAGAACGTAAGTTATCCCAATATACACACACACACACTGCAGTAAAGCTTGGCGAACACACGTTAAACAGGTTTGATCCAAATTTTCCGCTGATGCAAGGTTTTGTTTTATTGGATCTTGCTTTGTTTTTCATGATTTAAACTGTATTTTTCGTAATTTATTTTCTTTTTTGGCCAGAAAAATCGCGTTTTCCGTGAAATTCTGTGAATTCCGTGTTCTTCTCGAATTCCGTGAAAATTTTCCGTTTCCGTATCGCGAAAAACTGGGGACTTTACTATAGATGGAATCAATTTGCATACATTAATTGTTGCTATGTCTGGCAAGCTCTGGCAAGCTTCAAGAAGTTAGCATGGGCCAGGAATTGCCCTCTCAATTTTTTCTCCCTCTCTTTCGCTCTTGCTCTCTCTCTCTCTCTCTCTCTCTCCGTCTTTTATTATAAACCCCTCTCTCTATCCCACCCCCCCCCCCTCTCTCTCTCTCTCTGTCTTTTATTATCAGGGATTATATAAACCCCTCTGTCTCACCCTCTCTCTCTCTCTCTCTCTCTCTCTCTCTCTCTATCTCTATCTCTCTCTCTTTCCTCCTCCTCTCTCCTCTCTTTTCCACTCTCACCTAGACACATTCATTTTATGTTTAACAATATTAGATTCAGTATAATAAAACAATAAACAACAACTTTTCAATGTTTGCAAACATATTAATAGTAACATAAAGAATATCTCATTATATGCAATCATAATTCAATGCAGTTGGCTACTTCAGTCTTAAATTTAAAAGGGCAAACTGTAACTCCCCAACGTTTATACTAGTTGATATACAAAACGTGTAATGAAATGAGAGCCTTCAACGAATGTGTAAATAATGTAAATAGAATAGGTAGATTTAGACAGGGACCCCTCCCCCCCCCCCCCCCGCCCTTCAGGATAAAGAAATCAATCTACACCGCTGGGCCCTGGGGATCAAGGAACTTATACGTCAATACGAAAAACGAATTAATGTTTCACATCATGCAAATTATCGCCATTCCTTTTGTCGCATTTTTCCTTATTCTGCAAGAAAATAATATTTGGGCGATGGTGATTAAGGATAAAAGATGATATAAAATTTTGTGAAATGAATATGTATTTTTCCTGATGCACAACTGCACAAGGAGCACCATCTGAAATGACAGTTTCTGAATAATCCGATTTTGAATTCTATTCACTTGGCGTTATTATGTGAGGCCAATAACAAGTTCTTTCCCACTTTTTGACAACTAAAATGTAAATCGATTTCTATCAAACTTCCAGAAGCGTTGATGCATCAAAACCTTCCTTCTTGATGCCAATACTATGCATGTTTTGTCTGAAACAGATAGGCACAATTTATTTTGCTATATACGTTATCATCCTTGCCATTATGGCAGGTAATCCTTTCCTGAAATGAAAAGGTTGGAGCCCATACATGCCGGAGAAAAATATTCATCGCTTCTCCATGATTAATGGCATGACAACCCCAGCAGGGATATATGATATCCATGTGCTTCACTAATAAGCGTCTCGCTTTCCTTCCGTTCCATATATACGAAGCAGAAAAATCCTGACCGATTCCCGATTTTTCCACCAGAGAAGTGGGAAAATATACCGCCACTAGCTTTTGATATTCAACGACGGATTTCCTTATGATAGACATGATAGATGCTTCGTCATAGAGAGAGAATATCTGACAACTTTGTGTACTCTTGTTTGTGAAGTGAATAGGTTGTCATCTGTTGAAGTCTTCGATATGTCCCTGACACACCATCTCGTTGACGGACGACGTTGATGATAAGAAGAATGCAGGAGATGCCAGCCATCATCTTTATATTTCAGGCGACAGCCACAATACGCCAAAAGCCGATGGCGCTGGCCTCTCTTTTTCCAAATTTCGGATCCACGGATGCCACTGGATAATATCAAAACTTTTAGGTAATTATATATTCTTATCTATTTCGAAACCACTTTTCCTCGCATTATTTACAAAGAGCTGTTCAAATGCGCACAACCATGCTCAAAATGGGTCGAGCCCCTACTTCTCCTGCAAAAACAGAAGGTACTTGGAAGTTTCTTGAAATGGTCCACAGTCCATTCAACTGCAACGTAACAATGTCTATCCTTTTAAGAAAGTATCGGCAGTGATAGGGCCAGGTCAGTGGATATGGCTAGAGCAGGAGTTCGTCCACGGGAGAAGGGGAGCCATGGACTTAGGTAATATTAAAGGTCAAAGGTTAAAGGTCAAATAATCTTTTTATGTTCTTTCTCCACTCCTTCCTTTCTCCCTCTCTTCCTTCCATGTTTTACTTTTTGTCATTTTAACAGGGCACTTTTCCTCCCAATTATGCCCCTCCCTTGGCTACGCCACTAGATCATAGCATTATCCAGCCATCAATGGCCTATTATGGAGTTAAGTCAACGCGCCACGATACAGAACTTTCTCTCCGATGATATGTTTCCGAAGACCGTTGGTTAAACGACTTTGTTGGTAGTTGAACCATAATCACTGTTCTTAGTTTCTTCAGTATTCTTTGTATGGCTTAGCTGCTGCTTTTGACAAGCAAACAAAAGAGAGAAAAGAGAAATACAGACAAAAAGTTTTATTAATGCTACGATATGGCAGCTAAGACTTATAGCGAAACAATTAGGAAGAGGTAAAAGACACTAATTTGAGAGAAGGCATGTACTCAGGATAACTTCTTGTGGATTTTGATCCAGATGTTGATATTCCTTATATAGGCCTACGAATCTTATTGAAACTATATCTATTTGAATAAGCTCACAGGTTGTTATCCAAAATCACCATATACGCAAAAATACAGGAGAAAGGCAATATCAAAATAAATAGTGCACAAGTGCAACTTGACAAGATAAGTGACATAATTATAGTGTTCAGTATTTTACTTTCCATTCAATTTCGGGGAGGGGGGGGGTTAAGAGTCAAGCCATGAGAGGGGTTTGTGTCTTACTTGGAAAATAAAACAAATTTGCTGTGCTAAGGGAAAGGAGTGGTTCTTTCCTCGACGTTTTCCCATTCTCAAATATCATGACCATTTTTATTCTAATTTGTTTTATTGATTGCTTAGGTTCTTTTGATTTTTTATTTTGCCTTCATTACCCGATTGGTGGGGGGTGCACGACAGGACAAGAAAAAAAAAGGTATATATCTTATTTCATATTTTCTATAATCAAACCTATGCAATGTCATTGTATTTCTTTTCTTTCTGTCGGAAATGAATGAATATGATATGAATTTGAATTTGAATGTGTCCCATGTATATCTATACATCCCCATTCACCTTGATCTCTTCATCCGTCAACCTATCCTGTCTCGCTCTCCAGGCTCGCCAGACGAGGAAGTTGATGAGCCCGACAACGATCCCGCCCCCGACTGATATGAGAAGGACGATGAGAGCGAGTACGACATACTGAGGGATCTGAACGTAGTTATGATACAGGTCCGTGTATTCCACTGGGAGAGTGGCACTCTGAAAATATGATAACAAGAAAAGGGGAGAAAAGGGGAGAAATAAATTGGACGGCTAAATAAGTATTAAAAATGACAAGCAAAGAAGTGAGATTTTAAAAAGAAATATCTTACGAAAATGTCATTCATGTTTTTGCATCCGGGATTGCGGACTGCGCTCTAAAGACAAAAATGACAGAAGAACGCAAGCGAGAGCAAAGAAGAACGAGGATAAAGAAGAACAAAAATACCAAAAGGCCGAAAGATAAAGGGAAGAGATATACTTACCTCATTTAACCAAATTAGTGGAAGATACATTTCCCTAACATGCTCGGCTTGCCTGTGGATCATTGACAAAGACAAATGATGCCAGGTCATGATACAGTCTAAAACCTCTACCATTTCGTCGATATTTCATTTTATTTAATTTATTTATTTTCATTTCCAAACATAAAACAAAGCAGGCAATTCAAAATGTTGACATAAATGGAACATATTTTATTACAATTTAACGAACTTGCAGAGAAATACTTAGATCATCTAATTTTTTTCCGAACTGCCAACACATCAGCAATTTAAAACAACAACAACAACAACAACAAAAATGTGTAGAAATGCAGAGGCCGACAAGGAAGCCAAGCTTGTGGACTGAAGGCCCCTGGGGGAAAAAATGTGACACACTCAAACGAACTAACCCTAAAGACGTCGTTGTATGATTAAAGTTTACTCATTTCAGTTTTGAAATAATTTCTTATTTTTGTCCTAATACCATAAAATAAAATACACTGCCGTCTGTCCAGTCATGTTTTTCGATGAATGTCTATTTTTCTTTGCAAGTAGAAATGAATCCAAAAAAAAAATCAATACCGTTATTATACTCACGGGATAAAATCATATGGTCCCACTTTTAAATTAACCTGGGCCCTGAGATTTCCTCTGAATGTAACACCGGATAGCTGATAAAAACAAAAGGGAAAAAGACATGAATCCATATTTGTGTTTATCACTGATAATTGCAACAAATCAAAAACGGAACAACGTATCACAACAAAACAGAAAAAATGGTGACATCTTTATGACGGGGGAAGACGGTGATGATTACGATGATGAAACAGAGAAGGGGAATATGAAAAGGAAGAAGAAGGAGGAGGAAGAGGATGAGAGGAGGGGAGAGGAAGAAGGAGAAGCTAATAAAGGGAATGAAAAGGAGAAAGGGATTAAGAAGATAAGCGAGAGAAGCAGGAGAAAAGAAAGATATAAAAAGAAAATCAGAAGGGAGTAGAAGTAGGAGGGTATATAAGGACAATAAACACAAGACAATAAGAACAGAAAGCGGCAACAAAAATGAAAACAAACTTTACCGGTTCAATTTCAGCCTCCAGCCCGTGAACATTGAAGTCAGGCTTCATACCAATCACATCGTCAAATAATCTTTCATCTCCATAGAGAAAATGCGGTGATGATAGGAAAATAGGTGCTTCTGTTCAACAAAGATGTATAAAGAAGATAAGATAAATGTTATTCTTATTATTGTAATAAACTTTACATAATACTTCCTGGTAATTTTACTGTATATCAATACATCGAGCTGATAATCGAGTATGCTAGTATACAAAGGTATGTCAAATTTCTTCAAGATACAGAGGAAACATTGTCAATATGATTTTCATATTATAAGCTTAAAACACAAAAGTTGATTAGGCAGTATGACAAATCAATATGTGTGTAAAGAATGAAATATTCAAGTAACATAAAATCAAGCTATCAAACGCATCATCAAGCAGAACATTGATAAACGAAAGACTGAATCACAGAATAGTCAAATGACCAAAATATGAAACTATGAAATATCATTGAACCTAATGATTACTCCATAATCATACTACACAGTCCATTGCTCTGTAATAGTTTAATCTTAACTGCATCAGCCAAACGTTACTTACGAAAATAGCATTCGCTGACATTGAGCAATCCCGTAGGAGGGCAGACGGTCTGATCAGGGGTGCAGAAATCAATGTTAGTGGGGTAAATGCTGGCATTGGCGTAGAGGTATTCTGGTGCGCTGAAGTAGTACAACCATATACCACGAAATTCCCGGTAACCCTTGAACACCATAAACCCAGACCTGTCGAGGAAGAACAAAATTTCGCTCAACGGTAAAATAAAAACAAAAACAAAAACAAAAACAAACGAGCAGAAAATAACAACAGCAACAACAACAGAGCTTCTAGCGAAACCCGCCTACCCGGAATTGCTTTGAAAGAAGACATGGTTTAACCATGAAAATTTTTTAAAATCAAATTTCTATAACTACGAAGTAAACAAAAGACATACAAAAAATAAAAATACAAACAAACAAACAAACAACAATTTGTAGCTTCTGGAATTACAGTGGAATAGCAGTCTTGTCTTTTACTTTACATAGACTTAATCCGAGAGAAGGTTTTCGCGAAAGAGATTATGGACATCCCACCTTCTTTTACTCCCCTTCCCCCTCCCCCTTCTTTCTTTTTCTCTCTCCCCTCTCTCCCTCTTTCTTTCCATCTCATCCTTGTTTTATGAAAGTATTCTGGTATTAATGTATATAACATTATTGTCTTATTAACAGTATCACACAATTAACATAGCAAGTTATTACACGTCTATATCGAACAATTCCAAGCTATAGTTTATGCAAATTCGGTCAAATACAGAAGATATAGTTTCAAAGGCAAGGAGATTAACCTAAACATGTTTACTGTTTTTGTTTGCTTGTTTGTTCGTTCGTTCATTTGTTTGCTCTTTTGTTTGTTTGTTTGTTTGTTAACAGTAATTTTTTAATACTTACCGACACACATAAGTAGAAAAGACGTAGACTTCCTCATTTTTATCTACGAATGGATGCATTATCGTCCCGTCTGGAATAAACACGAAAATACAGAAAATTGAAATCCTCTAACTGGTATATTCAGATTCAAATTCAGATTAAGATTTCCAAATACATTTATTTCCTTCTCACAATCAAACACAAATGAAAAATTTCATAGTCAAGAATAAGAAATATGGTGAAAGGAGGCTAGATTCCTTGTCGGCACATGTTAAAATATTATATCAATCTGGCATTTAGGAAATGCAGTATTGAAAATATAAACAAAAATTCACACGACGAACGTTCTAAAAGTTTATTTCATGATACAGGGGCGGCGCTACAGGGTGAGTAGGGGGAATGCTGTCCCTATTATTTTTCAAGTGACAAAAAGAGAGAGAAGAAGAAGAAGAAGAAAGAAGAAGAACATGGGAAAGAGAGGACAGGGTCATGCAACTATAGAATAACCATTATTTTCTTCATTTAAAATCAAATAAACTTACCCGTAGGCCAAGGTTAAAAACCAGGAAATATTAACGTGTCATCTTCCCCTTCTATCAAAATACCCTGGCCCAGTCCCTGTCATGATATTTTAAAAGGGGTAATGAAATACGGTGGCACCAGGCTGAATAAATTCATGAATTCTCCTTTCTCCCCTATCTCTCTTGATCAGTGTTTCGATTCATTTTCGTTTGTTTGTATGTATTTTTTCTTAGTTGTATTTTATGTTTGCTATTCACTTGAGACACCCAGCTACCTCATTTCGAACTACAATAATATTAACCTGTTCCGTTCAAGGCGTTTGCATAGTCTGTAGTCCACCATGGCAGTAGTCTCTCTCTGTTCCACATGTCCATCTGATTTAACATCATAAGATCATCTTCACCAGTATACACAGACCAGATACCGTCATCACTATTGTTATACTGGAAAAAAAAATATTGGGGTAACAAAAACGATAATGTAGTGAGTATTAATTCAGGATTCGGATTAAAAGGGAGGGTGAGATATAGGTAGAGAGATAGAGAGAGAGAGAGAGAGAGAGAGAGAGAGAGAGAGAGAAATGGAGAGAGGGAGAAGGGGTCAAAACAAAGTTACTAATAACTATATTCATAGATGGACAGCGTTAGTGGTGGCGGGGGAGAGGGAGTAGGAATGGGAGGAAGAGAAAGAGAGAACGAAAGGAGCAGAGAAAAAGAATAAAACAGTAAGAGAAGAAGAACACGCATAACCCTCTAAAGTGACGAAACAGAACACATAGAAGGATAGAGGGGTCGGCTGGAACGGAAGATAGAGGGAGAGAGCGAGAGAGAGAGAGAGAAAGAGAGAGAGAGAGCAACAGAGCTAGAGAGACAAACAGACAGGTCCAGAAAGTAGAAACAGAGAGGAAAGCCAGGGAGGAATGCATGGAAAATTGCGACAAAAGATGTGATCGACTCGGTGAAGGATTCCAGAAAATATAAACACAGCGGAAACCAATGTCATTTATTATTTCTCTTACCCCCATTAGGATGCCGAAGTTTGTAAAAGGGACCACGTCTTCACCAAGAATCCTTTGGGCTAGTTCTAAGTACTTGTCCGGGTAGCCCCAGATAAAGCCCCCAACAGTCAGTTCTATGATTACGTCTGCTTGAGACAGTTCGTGAATAAGTTCCCAGGCTTTCTGGATCAAATCTGGAGCGTTCTTGAGCCAGTTGGCAATAGTCTATCAAGAAAAGAGAATCATTAATCAATTTATTTATTTATTCATTTATTTATTTATTCATTCATTCATTCATTCATTCATTCATTCATTCATTCATTCATTTATTTATTCATTCATTCATTTATTTATTTATTTATTCATTCATTCTTTCATTTATTCATTCATTTATTTCTGATATTTATACAGGGTGGCACATTTCAACAATAATGTTGGTCTTCGATGAGGCCCTGTTTAGTATGTATGTATTCAATAACAATCATAAATAACAAGATAACACCAACAAAACAAAATAGAGAAATAAATACACACACATATATATCCAAATCTACAAATCAGTAGACAGTACAGAAAATGAATCGCACTTTCACTTGTGTGTTGTGTTTTTTTTTTTAATTTGCAGGTTTTACACTTTCCCTAGGCGTCTCTTGTCTTCGACAAGCCTTCTTGAAACAGAGTAACAGCAATTTGCTTTATCTGAAAATTTCAATGCCAGTCATAGACAGCCCCTCTCCCTGACTTTCCATTGAGCCTGAAGGACTTCCTCAAGGCTAAACTCGGTCAGGGGGAAACTCGGTCTCGTGGACTGGGGAGCGTTTCATCAAGTGTCTTGTCAGTGATTTGTACCGACAACTGTTATAAGCTATATTGAAATCCTTGCATCTGATTGGCTGAGACCAAAATTCACTGACAAGACGCTTGATGAAACAGCCCCCCCCCCCCCCCCGGACTGCGCCGTTTCCCCTTCCAAAATACCAAGGAGCTTCTGTCTGAAGCTCCTTGAAAATCCAACAATCCTATACTTACAAAGACCGGACTGTTGACAGCGATGAAAGTATCTGTTTCCGGACCAACCGACCTCTCCAGATCGAACACAAAACTCTTCTTATTGAGGAAGCTTGCTGTTCCGTTCTCGTAGTGAGTAATGTTTACCTTTGGACGATATTCTCTGTAAAGTGTTTGAATTTGACAAATCTGAAAGTAAGATTTCCGTATATAGAACCTCTCTAGGAAATTTCAACAGAATAACGTGTAGACGCATTTCAGATTTTAATTTTTTGGGTCGATTTTTTTTCTCTTTATTTCTAATCTTTTTCTTCTTCATCCTATTTTTGAAAAAAAAAAGATATTTACTTGAAAGGTACGGTAGCGGGTATCTATCTCATTATGCCTATTTATTCATAGTATTCTGCAGGCATTTTCTTAAAGAGAGAAAGGGGAAGAGACAGAGAGTGGAGAAAAGTGGAGACAGGAGAGAGTGAGAGAGGGTAAGAGAGGGAGAGAGAGAAGGGGCGCGGTGGAGGGAGGAGATGGACAAACGAATACTGGAGAGAGGGAGATAAAAAGTAAAAAGAGATGGAAGAGAGTGGATTTTAAGTAGACTGTACTATCACTGGCGTAATGAACAAAAACTTTTTAGGGTGCAGAAGAAATATAATTTACAAAAAGTGAAGAAAAAAAAAACGGATTTTGAAATATCATTTCAGAAACATTTGTAAAAATCACTTTTATCGAATTAGAAAATAGACCACGTTTGAATTTTATTTGGAGAAGCAACTGCCCCTCAGCCCCCCCCCCCCCCCCCCCTCACCCTCAGCAAGCCTGTGCTGTATATAGAGAAGGACAGCGGGAAAAACGAATGATAGGGTCACACACTTAGATGTTTTTATGCAAGGTAGAACAATTAGGCCTTTAACATGTACATGTATAAGCAAAAATAAGAGGAGGGGATGTTCCATCTCCAGTATGTCCAGACCCTATTGCGATTTTTTTCTGTTAAAGGAGAATGCGACCCAGGCTTTATTGTGCTCTTAGTGAATAAAGATGAAGAGTAAATAGTGAAAATTTGAGCAAAATCGGACAATCCGTTCAAGAGTTATGAATTTTGAAAGTTTCAGTAAATTCCTATTTTGGGGATCCTTGAGTTGGCAATTCATTTTGTACATAATTTTTCAGAAAAAATGATTTACATGAAATTTAATGTCAGTAATCAACATAATTCTTCCCAAAATGCTTGCAGAATTGATATAGCCATGTCATACTCAAACTATAAATCAAAAGAATTTTTATTTTTATTGAAAATAAAGAAAATCTTAAATTCTGTGTAAAAAATGAATGGAGAGTTGTCCACCATGACTCCACAGATGCTGGCAAAGTTGCCAATTAAAGGATCCCCATAATAAGGATTTACTTAAACATTCAACGTTCATAACTCTTGAACAGATTGTCCGATTTTCCTCAAACTTTCACCATTTCCTCTTCTTCTTCTTCTTCATTCACTGGAAGCACACTGATGTCTGGGTTGCATTTTCCTTTAACTCACCTGTATGTGTAAGGCCCCATCTCTACCAGTCTGGCTGGTCCTCCTTGTAAGAACTCCTCCGGGTTGGTGAGATTCCAAAACCAGAACTGGAAGTATATCGGGATGGGGACTTCTTCCCAGAGAGGGTAGGCCAGAGAGCTGGGAACCAGGATCCCTTCCTGTTACATGCATGAGAGAAAATGGAAGGAGGGGAAGCGGAAGGTAGAGAGTGGGGGGAGAGAAGAAGAGAGAGGGAGAGAGAGGAAGAGAAAAGGGATGAGAGGGGACGAGAAAGAAGGAGAGATGGGAAGAAGGAGAAGGAGATGGGATAAGTGAGAGAGAAAGATAAGGAGTTGCACAATTGTAATCAGAGAAATTTATCAAAACGAAAGAGCACACTCATGTCTCGTAATATTCATCGATATGGGATAATCATTCACTAGATTTATCTGAAAATGCAGAGTTGGTTCATCGAATGCACTGAATACTTTGCCTTTCCGTACTGACAAAATCAAGCTTTTATCCATGATACTATTGTGCTGTTTACAATATTATAATGTAAAGCGTGTTTTTGTTTTTGGTGTTTTTTTTTTTTTGGTTTTTTTTTTTGAGAGGATGGGTGTTTGCAATGCAGTCGGCAAAGATGACGAGATGGGTATGATGGGTAGCATTGGTTTTATTATTTTGTAAGCTTTTATATAATTCTATTTTCGTAAGTCATCTGAAAAGTTGGACTACCATATATTTCCAAAGGACTTTATAAAGTGGCAGCCTTTAGTTGTTTTTTTTTTTGTTGTTGTTGTTGTTGTAGTTGTTTAGAAGGCTTACCTGTTCTAGGACTTTCAAAATGACAACATCAGTGACCGGAATAAGAACGATGCCGATGCTGGCCATGATCGCACCGGTCACACCCCAACAAATCAGCTTATTTGACGAAACCCGAGTCATCTCGATTGTGAAGTGCTGCACTGTATATTAAGAGGAAAATGATAAAGAGAATCGATGAACTTCCTTTAGAACGGTTTCAAAATCGAATCAAGCCATCTGAAAACATTAATACGAACTAGTTTGAAATCGAATTTTGTGGCATATTTCTACTTAACAACTGTGATTGAACAAAATATTTATAGAAATGTACTTTTCCAAAATGTACTTAGCATGCTTTCCTCTTTTTCGAGAGTATAATTAAAGTAGTTGAACTCAAGTTCTATTTTACGGGCTATTTTCCTAACACTTCACTCAGAAGAAGAAATAGTACTGAATGTTTGAAGGAAAATAATTGAGGAAAGTCAGTCTTCAGTAAAAAAAAAAAAATAAAAAAAAAAAAAAAAATAATAATAATAATAATAATAATAATTTGTACTGTGGTTCGAACAAGTCTGAAATTACGGTTTCAGAAATGGCATTAACTTTGAAGAAAATCTATATATTTTGCTTTGTATGAATTATCATTGTAGTATTAACAATTTACTAAGTTCCATCCAGTTCATGTTTTCATTATATGAAAATATTTAATGTGATATTTATTTTTTCAGCTTTGCGAATTTTATGTCAACGATCTAGGTTCTAAACAAAATGGTTACCTACCTTGTGATGTTGTGATTAAATCAACTCTATAGCATTCTAAAGAAGGGAACAGTGTGCTGAATGATTATATCAGCACTATTTCTGCCTCTGCGCCTCCGGATTCGACACCCCTCTGTTCAGTCTTATTGTGAGTCTGTATAAACGGCGGCAGTTGTTTGAAAAAAAAAGTCATTAAATTTTAAGGTCTGAGTAGCACCTCGGACAACATGAACACAAGAATTCTACCATGCTCTGCGAGCGAGCGAGGGATTTCAGAATGGCATCTGAATTAATAAACACATAGCAAGAACCATTGAACCAACCATTCATTACAAACTATTACATTATTCTTTAAAATGCTTTAAGCGGTGAATTGATAATGAGTTTGGAATGATAATGAGTTTGTACGGACCTTCTTTGTGTGAAAAAAATAAATTTATAAGTACAATTCTTTATCGTATTTTTGAGACCTATGTAGTACAAGCTCTGCTTTTAATTTAGGTTCCACCACTTTTGTTTTGTATCATATTTCTTACCAACCACTGTGATTACCTTATTGTATTCTTATTTGATACGTATGCAATCGTACTTATTTTGTTAATATGAGCTATCAATAATTGTCATGTATGATTTATTGTAATTTGTCAATGCAGAACAAAAGTGGAAAAAATAAATTCAAATCAAAATCAAATCAAATCAAATCAAATCAAATCTTCTATTCTGAGACACTTTAAGCAACCACAAATCAATCACTTCGGTATAAACAAACTGAAAAAGGACCACTTATCACCATGATCATTGCTTACACAATCAGACAGCAACAGAAAAGCTTAACACGATCCAATCTCTGTATGTTCAATTCCACGTCTAATATACTCAAGTTGTACACAATTTATCCATAAAACATGTAAAATGTCCAAGGAAACTGAACGAGGTTTATTCGAATTGGACCGATACGCTGACAACAGAAGAGCGAGTTTCACCACTGTAATAGCATACAGAGCATATTACTGTCTCTAAACTTACATGTTACACGTCTAGTTTTTGTTTTGATTTGGCCTTGTGATGCAATTATCAATTAACAAACTGATGTGATTGTCTGAAAAGTAATCAGATCCAAAGTCCTATACGAGAAAATCGAGCCCACGTCGAATTCTACTAGGTCATCAAGGCGATATTTACATAAATTAGTAAATCAAATCAATTGATAGCTTGAGAATTATCAGCAGGATCAGATTATTTGAGAATGCTGAGTAGCTAAATATGTTTGTCTTTATTTGATCTGATTTGCGAATATACACAATTTTTAATTTCCTAATCATATGTAATAAAAAAAAATACTGCGCGAGAAAGAAGGAAGCAGTGACGTAACTAATGGGAGCATATAAGTTGGAGCATGTGCCCCAATCGAATTGCGAAGAAAAAGAAAAGAGAGAGAGTGTGTGTGTGGGGGGGGGGTGAGAGAGAGAGAAAAGGGGAGGATGGAACAACGCGTAAAGAAGATGGGATATTCCGGTGATCATTCCTAATCCTAGCCCTTACCCTAAACCTATATCCTATAACCACATTGTAACCATTGTTACACTAGCCCTATTTCTTTGACGAAATTGTCGAAGCATCAGAAAATAACACGACCCTTTGCATAAACTCCCCTTTTCATTTCATTTATTTCATTTCATTTATTTTTCCATTTTCAACTTAGAATAACATACATAATTATATATAGAAAATAATTACATAATCATCAGAATACATAACAAGAATAATTTTCAAGCAATGAAATTTACACATTAGGTGTATAAATAAATGCTTAAAATGGAAGGGAATGCTCAAACAACAGGCTTGTATTTTTGCAAACCCCTCCTATAACATCACGATGCATTTATTTACTTGTCGTCCACCAATATTATGTTCCCCTATAAAAAAGCAGTGCCCTCTCACTGACTTGACCCATATTATATGAGCCTAAATTCAACAGCAGAAATAACATTTCTCTCTCACGTTGCATTGTGCAATCCTAATTTTTGTTAGATTTCTTCAATATAAAAATAAAGAAATAAATAGAGAAATAAAACGTAACTGTTTCAATTTTGTTGGATTACTAAGGCAGATCGCCACGATAAGAATGATAATCCTTTTTAAAAAAAAGTCTAATGACCGTACAGAATAATGTTGTTATTTCCTATTAAGTAACTTGAGTGCAAAGTACGGACTGATAAATAACTAGGTAATCTAATTGACTTCTCTTGGTTTAATCAGATTTTGAATTTTATGTCCGTACAAGCTGGTTATCTTAGATCAAGAGACCAAAGTTTCCGCGGTTGATAATACTCATAAACAACTTGACAAGCAGACGAGAGTGCATTATCTACGGATTAGATCCTTTCAGTTCATTTAGACCTATTAATATCCCGAAGCATGCAGGTATAATAAACACTTGAATGATTAACACACTCAATTTTTTGGATTAGAATTTGAGTAGCACGGTATCTTTAGAGTGGGAAGGACGAGGGCGTTGTTGAAATATTTTGGATTCGTGTGGGTGAAGTGTGTTGGGTCAAATAGATTTCAATTGGCAAGTTTTCTGAATTTTCTCAAAACAATTAGCCTATTCCTTAGTGACTTTGAATGGAGAAAGGGTGTTCAAACATTCTCTTTTGTGACGACGCCCCTCAAAACGAGTTTGAGATATACCCTACAAGCAACTAAAGAAAAATCTTACCCACTTTAGGGTATGGTCGACAATATTGCCAGCTTCTTAAAAGTAAGCATAATAACGTGAATAATCCTTTTACTGCAGGACAGCGCAGGAACATTAAGCGAGTTTTGGAATCCTCAATTCTGATTGGCTTAAAGTTTTTAGGCCTGCGCAATTTTCCTGCGGTGACGTTGGAGCGCTAGCGCAGGCTGTGCAGCCCAGCCCACTGTACGTCATAATACCAAGAGGAGAGAACGAGAGAGAGTTTAGTAACTCCAATAGCTGATTGGCCGAAAGTTGCGAAGCATGCGGAATTATTTTGTCCAGTCATGACGTCATATTATGTGTATGGGTGACGTAGGCCATAGCAACGTAGCAACGCGTGCGCACAAGTCCATATGCTGCATGTGTAGAAATACTTCACTTTCTACGGAACTGCTCTTCTGGGTGTAATTCTTTGTGAATTTCTAAGGAAGATTTGTAATTATTTCTCTAGCAATTCTTATTTTCTATTAACAGGTAAGTGCTGGCAATAACTATACCAAGCTTCCGCCTTTTGCGGAACAATTCATTGTTTTGAATAATTCATTGAGGAGTGGGGTCACATTTTGTAACAATTAAAACTAATAATCTCTCCCCGAAATTTCAATTTAATATAAACAGTAATGTACATGTCTTGAACCTCTTTCAGGATGGAATTTTTCACGTGATTCTTTCATAGGCCCTTCGTGTATCACATTCTTTATCATTTCATTTCCCCGGCTTCCTTTGAAACTTTAAATACAGATTCATTTTCTGTAAGGATTTTTTTTTTCTTTTGTTAATTTCTTTTCTGTACTTCCTTGTTTGTGTTCAATGTAGCAAAGATTATAAATACCTTTAGACGTTAAACCTTTATTACTATGCAGTGGTGGGTGAATTTATCAAATTATGAACAGTTTTTGAGTATTTTAGCATCTTCAAGTAAGAAGAAAAATTTATACTGAAATAGATAAACGGAATTTTTACTCTCTCTTTCTCTGTCTTTGTTATCTTCTCTTTCTCTCTCTTTCTTTCTTTTCTCCCCTCTTTTTCTCTCTCTCTCTCTCTCTTCCATCGTCATACCTCAGTATGTTTACTGCACTTCACGGACTGGGTTACTTTCAGAGATGGTTCCGTGGTCTCTTCGAGAAGGACCATGGTTCGAACCTCCTAGATGCCTACTCCAGAGATCCCCCACGTGCAGACCGTGCCTCATACCAGGTACGAGACATATATAGTTTGCTCTCAAATCACAAAATTCCTGTAAAAAGGATGTTTGTTGGTGTAAATGGCCAAAAAAAGAAAATTATATTGTCTAAACAGGACTTTATCCAAGTCATACAGATAAATGTAAGTATATCGTGGGGATAAAAGGATCATGTTGATAGAAGTTGCGAAGAGAACAGTCAATGGAAATATAGTCAGAACAAAAATTAGCAAATTATATAATATAAAGATATAGGGCAGAGAAAAATCAAAATATAAAAAGGGTGACTTTTCTAGAAGATAGAATACTGAGTGAAATGTAAACTTTCTAGTTATTTTAGCAAGAATAAATAATTTATTTGACATATCAAACAGACATCTTTTCATATCGGGGCTTGTCGATCCTCTGCCTATTTCAACCTTGGTGGGAAGTGTGACATGATGCACAACGCTATGGAAGAAACGAAGAACATAATCAAGGTAAATAGCGTTGATCTTTTATCCTTTATTTATCAACTACACTGTTAAAAATATTGACTAAAATTTTAACAAGCACGAGGGTAACTATATGTCCAACCAACTTTGGGCAATATTTTTACCCAATGCGGGAAGCATATTATCCAGTTAGGGTAAAAATAAGCAGCAATTACTTTAGAATGGGCAAAATTTCCATCAAATTGGATAAAAAGAAATGCCCAAAGAAATGCCCTAAGTTGGTTTGACACATAATTACCCTCATGGCACATTTTTACCCGATATTTTTTTAGCGTGTATTCTTCATTTTAGTTATCTTTTAACCCCCTTGGCCTGCATCAAATTATAGCTCGTGTTTGTTTTGTTTTTTTAATCTCTTTGCACCTAAATCTCTCTATCGATAAAAGTTAATAAAAAAAATAATTTTTCATCATTATCTGTCACTTAGCACTTTCAAGTTCCCTTCTTTCCTCTTTAATTTTTTTTCGAAGGGTGCTTTGATTGCAAAAACCAAGAATAACCAGAATACATATTACATTCCGAGAATGCATGGTTTAAAATCGGAAATTATCTTTAAGCCATCAGTCAACCTGGAAGGTCAGGTATCCGAAGATCAGGAACATGACCCACTTCTCCACGCACTGTCTCTTAAACATACAGTAGATCCTATCAGTGTATTTATGCTACTTTGAAAATGTAATCATTGAAGTACATGGCATTCACCGTTTATGACGAATTTGAAAGCTTATCCTCAAAAGAATTTACTCTAATCTCACAATCTTGATAATATCTGATTATTCCTTTAGGGCCTGACGTATGAAATACAGTACCTGAAGGCTGCCTCAACCTTCGATGAGGTAAGGCAATACATTGTGGTATTACTGAGGTACATGGCCATACGCAGCGGAAGCAGTTCCCCCCTTCCCCCCCCCCCCCGATTTTTTATTCATTTTTAATTGTTTAATTCCATTTTCCAAAATATCCATCTAAAGTGTGCACCAAATTTAAATAATGCAAAAGCGCCCTCGTGACCAGCTCGGTCTCTTCAATCCCTCGCTTGCGTGTAAAAAAATCCTGCCTACGGTTTTGCTGCACTCTAAAACTATAGTGCTGAATCACCATTAAAAAGGGTGGAGGAGTGACTACGTTGACAATTTGAACATGCTGGATTCCAACCTTTATAGCGTTTTAATCTGGCATGTTCAAAGTGTTAATCTATACCATTTAGTAAATGTAGTCAGTTCTCGGCCCTTTTAAATGGTTATTTAATATTTTAGTTTTTAGAGTATGAGATAAAAAGATACAACATTGGATAGAAAGAAGGAAGAGAGAGAGAGTGGGATATAGATAGAGGATGGGAGGGAATGGGGGTAGAAAAAAGAGGGGGAGAAAAAGAGGGAGAATATAGAAAGGGGGTGGGGTCAGTGAGAGAAAGAGAGAAGAGAAATAGATTCAAATTAACACAGAGTTTTCACCCAAAAAATTCACCCAAATTGTGCACCAGATCCTTCAATTTAAATTTTAATAATGCAAAAGCGCCCTCGTGACCAGCTCGGTCTCATCTCTCCCTCGCTTGCGTGTAAAAAAAAATCCTGCCTACGGCTTTGCTGCACTCTGAAAACTAAAATGCTGAATCACCATTTACAAGGGCATAGGATTGACTAGGCCTACAGTTTCAAAATGGTCGATTGACAAGTGTGAACATGCTGGATTCCAACCTTCATAAGTGTTGAATCCAGCATGTTCAAAGTGTTAATCTACCATTTAGTAAATGTGGTCAATTCTCGGCCCTTTTAAATGGTTATTTAACATTTCAGTTTTAAAAGAGAGATATGGAGATACCGATAAAGGATAGAAAGAAGGAAGAGATAGGGGGTATAGATAGGGGATTGGAGGGAGAGGGGGTAGAGAAAGAGAGGGAGAAAGAGAAATAGAAATAGAGAGAGAGAGAGAGAGAGAGAGAGAGAGAGAGAGAGGATACAGGAAGGGGATACGGTCAGCGAGAGAAAGAGAGAAAGAGATTCAAGATTCAAATAAACATTTATTTTCTTCCAATTAATTTTAGGATTTAAAAAAATTATTTTCTAAAACTGTACCGTTTATATAACATAAATATCTTACAGCAGAATAAGGAATTTATGGAGGAAGGCGAGTTCCCTGGAGAGGTGGAGAGAGAGAGAGAGAGATCATTAGCTTCTAAAGGAACATTTTATTTATCTCTAGCTTGACACCAAATTTTAAGAATCAAATTGTTTTTCTCGATTTATATTGTTAGGTAACTTTTAAGAATCTGCATGCTTTATTCATTAATGTTTTATTTGCATCTTCGTGGCAGTTGAACGTATCTGCTTTCGACGCTCAGGTTTACGAAAAGGAGGATGAATTGGAACGACTTCGACAGAAATACCGTAAGCTAGAGACAGAACTTAAAAGAGTCAATTCCAAGGTGAGCTCTTTTTCAGTTCTCATGCATCTCAAATAAAACGATAAAACCATATTTTGTTTGAGGTTGATAGGGTTGTACGATACATGCTTCAATTGCTCCACGTCAATTCCGTAAAGACTAACCAAACATTAAGTTTTGACCTGGACCGATCATTATATACCTAACCCTAGCCCTAACCCTATGGTCCTAACCCTATTTCTAGCCTTATTCCTAGCCCAAACTTAGCCTAAAACCCTCTTGTTGTAAACCTATAATCCCAACCTTAAGCCCAAACTAAAAGAAACGCTTTTGCAAATCTAACGGCACCCCTAACCTAAACTTTTCATACTTAACCCCAACCCTAAAACTCCACTTAAACCAAAGAGTTACATAGTTCTCCGTATTTAACTCTATGACTTAAACCCTCTTTCAAACCAACTCCAACACTATAGCTAAACTGAAAACCTCTTTCACACCTAACTTGATTTCTAACCTAAACTAAAAACCCTCTTGCAAGCCCAATCCAAACCCTAAAATCTTTCGCCAACCTAATCCCAAATTACCTTACTTTTTGTCGACTTTGACGAAATAAAGTCTGGAGCAATTTTTTTCAGAGCATAATGTTGGAGCATCGTTTTAAGTCAGCAATATGCTTATTGGTTTCTTCATTTTCATTTTCGTTATCATTTCATCTTTCTATAAATTAAGAGTCATATTGATGTTCCTGCTTTACTCAGCTCATGCCAAAAGTCTACTTCATTTCTTTTTTCATCGTCTTTCCTTTCATATTGCTAAAAGAAACTTGCTTTGCTCGCTACTTACAAATCATTTTTAAAAATGTCTTCACTCACTTGTTGACTGAACCTCCAAAGAAAAAAAAAGGAAAAATACATTTGCAATGAATCTGGCTGTTTGTTTATAACCGTTGCTATTCATCCAACAAGCCTTTAATCGATTTCATTTTTCATCGTCTTGCATTTGTAAATGTTTGTTGCCTACATATTTCGTTTTGATACCATTCTGTCTCCTTCATGAAGCTCTGGCTTGAAAGGTTGCGTGCTAAATATCAGGGACCAGGGTCGTTGGGAACTGAGAGGAGGTGAGAATGTGTTATTTCTTTAAAAACTGACACAATATGGATGTCGCACTGTTAATTCAATTAATTTCAATTCAGTTCACTTCAGTTAAGGTTTATCATGCAAGCTTACAGATACAACAGCAACAACAGAATGATGATACACGAAAATATTCCATGATATTTGGACATGAAATCCATCGCGACTAATATCCGAATTGAGAAAAATATCGCAAGTAAAAACTTATACATAAAGCACTGGAAAAGAAAGAAAGAATGTTAAACATGTTACAATGGTTTCAATGGTTTCAATGTTGTTGTTTTTTTGTCATTTTATTTTCATTTCCGACAAAATAATAATTATAAAAAAATTGAAGAAAAAAAATCAAACATATATAAATGTACATTAATTGTTGTACAATAACATAATAAATGATGCAAATATAGTTGCTTCACTAAAAGAGCCAGATGACATCAATCGAGTTTGTATTACTTACCCATAAAGAGAGAGCCTCAGTCTTTATTTCGTGTTCTAGATTATATTATTAGGCCCTCAGTATACTTCGGTGACAATGAACAAAAAAAAAATCCTCTATTTCAACTTCGAAAAAAAAATAATCAAGATAATGGCAGATTGAATATATTTTCCCCCGAAATGAAAGATATTACGTGGAATGTTCTGTATTTTGTTTTATTTCTAATTTGGGCAAAATATCATTTTATTTACTAACTTGTATTATGTCACAGTGGAATTGGAATAAATTGTATTTACTATTCTCTTTCTGGTCTTCCTAACAGAAGTAGATGGATAAAGGAGAGAGATGATTTGTTTTGATTTTTTTTGTGTGTGTATGTGGCATTGTTGGTGCATAGCTATGACAGTGGTGAATAGCTCGAGATGCATAGCGATGAATAGGTGCAAAGTGATGAAAAGAAGTAAAAAGTGAAGTTTAAGTTTTTTTCTTCATTCATCTATTTTATTATACTTATTGACTGATTAATTAATTCATTGTTTCTTTATCAATCAACTTGTTATTTGTCTATTTGTTTATTCATTCATTCATTCATCCATTTACATCCATCTGCAAGAATATCATTACATAAACAGGATAAAAACAGAGAGCACAAATGTTGTTGTATATTTTAGTCCTCTGACAAATTAGAATGATTCCCCTCACGGGCGTAAATCCGTTTTGAGGAGTGGGGGGGGGGGATGATAGACTTTTTTGCCGGAATTTCTTGCGTGAACTCACACTTAAGTATACACACTCACACGCAGCCTTACTAACCCGAGCAGACCCCCCCCCCACACACACACACATATAATTTTTTAATTTTGCGAGCGAGCGATAAAATAATAACTTTTTTTGGTTTTTAAGAGAATATCAAATGAAAATTTCACTATATGACCGTCATTTATGACATTTTTATGAAAAATTTCACGAACTGATTAAATACAAATTAATTTTTTCTTAAAATGAGGGGGGATATTTGTATACGCCATCCTCCTCTCAAAAATGTGTGGGGATATATCCCCATCTCTCTCCCCCCCCCCCCCCCCCACGGGATTTAAGCCAATGATTCCCCTGTCCATTTTAACACCATATTCATTCAACTTCATCATAGTTCACATGTACTAAGAATCCTGGTATGTGCACGTGCAAATTTCCATTTGGTCACCCGTCATTTGAAATGGTCAGTGCTCAGTTTCCACAATATATTTTTTTCTCCAAATATTTTCGTCAGATTTCTTTCAAAAATGTCTCATCTGATGACCCTCTGAAGAATGTTTAATGACCAATTTCGCACAGAATTAACGTGTCCATCATATAGAATTGAGCCCCCACACGCCGATGTCTTAAGCAATATTATGGTAGTTTTTATCTTTATACCTATTTATTTGTTTTGCACTTTCCTTCAAAAAGGGAAAGCCAACGTCCGTCGTCATCTTCATCGAATAATGGCTACCTCGATGAGGACATCAGTGAAGAGATCGACATCAGAATCAACAACGCTAGGGACATCGTTGCTTGGGACAGCAGAGCGAAGATTGAGTCTCTCTTCATCGGCAAGGGCGCTTATGGTCAGGTCAGCGTATACAGGTTAGTGGAGAATACGAAACAAGAAATACTTTGGTGAAAGCAATTCGCCCCTATACCTCTGCTTTAAAGAGGAATTGCCTAGCAACGAGAGGAGAGCCCTAGTGAATAAATTTCGTAATTTCCTTTGTTAATGCATTTACCCTTGGACACGTTAGACATGTCCTGGTTTAAACTTTAAAAAAATATGCTCTTCAAATAACGCTATGCCTCAAGTCGATATAACGATATTGACCTTTTTATTCTATTCTTTCTTACTTTCTTCCTTTCCTAATCATTCTTGTTTTCTTCTTCACCTTCCTCCCCCTCCTCTTCCTCCTCCTCCTCCTCCTCCTCCTCCTCTTCTTCTTCTTCTTCTTCTTCTTCTTCTCCTCCTTCTTCTTCTTCGTTTTCTTCTTTTTCTAATTCTTCATTATATTCTCCTGATGCTTCTTCTTCTTCTTCTCTTCCTCCTTCTTCTGCTTCTACTCCTCCTCCTCCTCCTCCTCCTCCTCCTCCTCCATCTTCTATTGCAGTAATACATTCCATCGATCACTTTCATAGCATCTCATAATTCTGTGTTTGAGAAATTCTCCGAGCACTAACTTATTTACAAGCCTCTTGGCATTGTATTAAAAAAGCTATTCGTCACTCTCTCTGCACATTTCCCTGGTATACTGCATGTAGGTACAAAAAGACCCTACAACCCATCGCCGTCAAGCAATTCATCCTCAGCCCTGAGGAAGCCACCTCAGAAGCCATTCATCAAGAGATCCACCGCGAGGCGAACGAACTCGCCGCGTTGATCGGCTCCGACTTCTTCCCACGGTTCTACGGCCTGGTCAGACTCTCCCGAGCTCATTACAAGCTGGCCATGGAGCTCGTCGGCGACCAGAGGACGGGGAAGACGTTGCGCATGTCTCTAGCATTGGGTTATCAAGGCCTGGTCGAAGGTGAAGAGACTTGGTTCAACATCGCCCTCGATGTCGTCCATGGGATGGCTGAGCTGCACAGCAGGAAAAGGCTACATAATGATTTGAAGGTAATACCTTGATGATATGTGTTTGTTTTCTTGTTTGCTTTTGTTGAAATTCAGGTGAATTCCAAATATGTCTATTCATCATGTTCATCACACCGGAAGACAAACGAGTGAAAAGGAGTATAGCAAAATGTCCCAAATCAAGAGAGAAAAATAATACACGTTGGCTCCTGTACATCGATTTCTCCCGCTTCTTATTTCTTTCTTAATTTTCTGTAATTATTATTTTACTTAATTATCTATCCTCTGCTATATAATTTTGCTATTCACCGCATATTTATTAATATTACCTATATCTCTCTTAATGGGAGCTAATCATTTACAAGCTATGCTTTTTGTGTAAGCTCCCCACATGTTGCATTCTCTTCTTTCTGTGCTAATCCTTTCTATCTCGAAACTTTCTACCTTTTAAACCGTACATACATTTGATTTGAGTTCTTTACCATTACGTTTAGAAATTGACACTTTTGTAAAATCTGAATTGTTTTTTATGTAAAAAGTGGAACAGATAAACTACAAGCTTCAAACTAAATTATTTTCCCCCTCACATCTTTCATAATAGGATCTCATATGATTTTATTTGATTTAATATTTGATTTCATTGCCTTTCATTGTCGCCCCCCCCCCTCTCCCACTATCTGTTCCTATCTATCTATTTTTCTGTCTCTCCTTTCACCCTCTACCCTCTCGATCGGCCCTTCAGCCTGATAACATCATGTTATTCCGATGTCCAAGACGCTTCAGGTGGGCAGCCAAGATCATCGACTTGGGAATGATTTCGACCTTCGAACGAGCCAGGATCTTCTTCTTTGGCGACGAGGAGGAGACACTGTACAGGACCGGTGAAAACTACCTCCACATGGCCCCCGAGGTCGTTCTCGGAAGAGCGCCGACATCGGAAAAGACAGACGTCTTCTCTCTGGGATATACGCTGAAGAAGATTGCAAGGCGGAAGGGTGTGGCGTGCCTTGCCATCATTTCGAGAGCGTGCTTGGATGTCGAAGCCAGCCACCGGCCCACCATGGAGGCTGTCAGAGAGTACCTGGATGATCTGAGATCGAGAAGGAGGATGAATGTTGCCTGAGGAGGACCTGACGTGAAATTGTAAGAGTGTCACTTAACGACTAAGATCGCTTATAAGGGTAGAAATGCCGAACTGAAGAGAAAAGTGTATGCACACCAACGAAAGCAGAGCCCTTGTGAAATCAAATTCTTGTAATTCATTTTTCTTAATTCATTAAACCATGGATATAGGCATGATTAAATCATACTACTTGTTTGACATGTCCTGGTTTAAATCAAAACAATATTGCACTAATCACAAAATCACCTATTTGATTCTATGACCTAATGAATCAGAGGGGGCCTTTTTTAAGAGACATGGATTTGCGATTATTTGAATTAAGTCGAAATAACGTTTCAACAGTTTTCTCTTCTCTATTTCTTTCCTTTCTTTCTCTCTTTCTTCCCTTTTTTCTTCCCGTTCTTTCCTTTTTCTTCCTTTTTTCTGTTTTATTCTTTCTTTATTACTTCTTCTTCGTCGTCTTCTTTTTCTTCATCTACTTTTTCTTCTTCTTCTTCTCCTCCTCCTCGTTCTTCATTTTCTTCTTCTTCTTCTTCTTCTTCTTCTTCTTCTTCTTCTTCTTCTTCTTCTTCTTCTTCTTCTTCTTCTTCTTCTTCTTCTTTTTCTCCTTTATCTTCCCCCTCTTCCTCCAACCTCTTCCTCTTCCTCCTCCATCTTCCTTTGCCGTATTGCATTCTATTCCACATAAAGCCGTTCGCTTGCCCACATAACTGTATAATACTGTGCTTAAGAAATTTTCGCAGAATAGCAGGGTTCTTTCCCGTGAAATAGAAGAGGGAAAACACATTGTAACTGTTAGTCAGGGAGTTAACCTATCAACAGCAAAGTCTCTGTCTGTAATTTTCTTCATATCTTAGGCTTAGAAAGACCCTACACGTTCGCCGCCGGCAAATTCATCTTCAGCCCCGATGCAGCCACATCAGAAATCATCCATCGCCAGATCCACTGCGAGGCAAATGGTTCTCGCCTCCGTTCTTCCCGCAGAATTTCGGCCTGTTGAGAATCTCCCAAGATCACTGCATACTCGCCATGGAGGTCGTCGGCGATCAGAGGACCGGGAGGACGTGGTAGATGTCTCTAGCCCTGAGTTATCAAGGGGAGGAGGCGTGGTTCAACATCGCCCTCGTTGTCGTCCCTGGGATGACCGAGCTTACTGGAAGAGGCTACTTAATGATTTGAAGGTAATACCTCAATATTTTTTGAAGCAATCGAATCCTAAGTAAATGATTGTTGATTTATAAGTGCTCATGACAGTAGAAAGGAGTCTACCAAAAGTAGGAAACATTATTATCATGAGAAATTGATAATAATAATAAAATAATATAATAATATAATAATAATAAAAAACACTTTACATCGATTGTAAAGCCATGTCCTGAAAGTAATGTTGTAGAACGCTCTGTGAAAGAGAGGAGGAAAACACAATGTCGTCAGCGACTCAACTTATCAACAGCAAAGTCTCTGTGTTTTTCCTGACATCGTAGGTATAGAAAGACCCTACCCGATCGCCGCCAACGAATTCTTCTTCAGCCCCGATGCAGCGACATCAGGAATCATCCATCGCCAGATCCACTGCGGGGCAAATGGAGGTCGTCGGCGATCAGAGGACCGGGAGGACATGGTAGATGTCTCTAGCGCTGGGTTATCGAGGGGAGGAGGCGTGGTTCAACATCGCCTTCGATGTCTTCCATGGGATGACCGAGCTGCACTGCAGGAAGAGGGTACTAAATGATTTGAAGGTAATACCTCGATATTTTTTTTAAAGCAATCGAATCCTAAGTAAATGATTGTTGATTTATAAGTGCTGAAGGAAGTATAAAGGAGTCTAGCAAAAGTAGGAAACCAAATTATCAACAGAGATTATAATAATAATAAAAAAAAACACTTTACATCGTATTTGTAAAGTAATGTCTCTGAAAGTTATGTTTGTAGAACGCTCTGTGAAAGAGAGGAGGAAAACACATTGCAGTCAGCGAGTCAACTTATCAACAGCAATGTTTCTTTCTGTATTTATCCTGACATCGTAGGTGTAGAAAGACCTTACACTATCGCCCCCAACGAATTTATCTTCAGCCCCGATGCAGCGACATCAGGAATCATCCATCGCCAGATCCACTGCGAGGCAAATGGTTCTCGCCTCCGTTCTTCCCACACCTTTACGGCCTGTTGAGAATTGCCCAAGATCATTGCATACTCGCCATGGAGGTCGTCGGCGATCAGAGGACCGGGAGGACGTGGTAGATGTCTCTAACGCTGAGTTATCAAGGGGAGGAGGCGTGGTTCGACATCGCCCTGGATGTCGTTCATGGGATGACCGAACTGCACAGCAGGAAGAGGCTTCATCATGATTTGAAGGTAATTTCTCGATACTTTTTAACGAGTAATTGAAACCTAGGTAAATGTATCTTGATTCACGAGAGCTTAAGAATGAACAAGAATAAAGGAGTCTAGCAGATATAGGAAACATAATTTTATCAAATAAAAAACACTTAACATCGACTGAAAAGTCATGTCTCTGAAAGTTATGTTGTAGAAAGCTCCTCACCCACCCTCTCTTCCTCACATGCCCTCTTTCTCCCTATATCTTTTCATTTCATTTATCATACACTAGTCTTCTTCCTTTTATTTTTTTTTCTTTATTTAATCTCCCCAATTCTCTTTAACTCGATTCTTTTTGCTTTCCTAAGTATGTTGCTGTTTCATTTCCCTCATTTTGTTTTTTCATTTGATCTTATCTAATTTGATTTCATTTGTGAATAACGATTTTTGATATAATTTACTTTCAATTTGTATTCATCACTCTCTCTCTTTTTCTCCCACTCTATCTATCTTTCTGTCTTCTTTTTCATCCCCCGCTCATCTCGATCGGCTTTTCATGTTCTTTAGCCTGATAACATTATCATTCCGATGTCCAAAAGTGTCAAGTGAGCAGTCAAGATCATCGACCACTGGATGATCTCGACCTTCACTTGCAGCAAAATCTTCTTCTTCTGCACCGACGAGAAGAAGACTATGTACGTGATCGATGACAATTATCAGAATCAAAGGAATGCTTACTGCAATAGCGATAATGAAAGGGGCTTCCAAAAGATTCTGATCAGAAAATGGTTGGCCCTTGGAAGCGACAAATTGAGAAATAGACGTCTGCTACAAAGTGAGAAGGAATGATAAATTGAGAAAAAGACGTCTATTACCAGGGGAGAAATAATGAAAAATTGAGAAATAGACGTCTATTACCAGGGGAGAAAGAATGACAAATTGAGAAATAGACGTCTGCTACAAAGTGAGAAGGAATGATAAATTGAAAAAAAGACGTCTTTTACGAGGGGAGAAAGAATGACAAATCGAGAAATAAACGTCTGTTACCAGGAGAAAAGGAACGACAAAATTGAGAAATAGATGTCTTTTACCAGCTGAGGGGAGAAAGAAATGCAAATTGAGAAAGAGACGTCTGTTACAAGGGGAGAAAAAAATGACAAATTGAGTAATAGACGTCGGCTACCAGGGGAGAGGGAATGAATAATCGAGAAATTGACGTCTGCAAGCAGAAGAGGAGGAATGCCAAACTGAGAAATAAACGTGCATTACCTAGGGAGAAGGAATGACAAATTGAGAAGTAGACGTCAATTACCAGGGGAGAAGGAATGACAAATTGAGAAATAGACGTCAGTTACCAGGGGAGAAGGAATGACAAATTGAGAAATTGACGTCAATTACCAGGGGAGAAGGAATGACAAATTGAGAAATAGACCTCTGTTACGAGGGGAGAAGGAATGACAAATTGAGAAATTGACGTCAATTACCAGGGGTGAAGGAATGACAAATTGAGAAATTGACGTCAATTACCAGGGGTGAAGGAATGACAAATTGAGAAATTGACGTCAGTTACCAGGGGAGAAGGAAGGACAAATTGAGAAATTGACGTCAATTACCAGGGGAGAAGGAAGGACAAATTGAGAAATTGACGTCAATTACCAGGGGTGAAGGAATGACAAATTGAGAAATTGACGTCAGTTACGAGGGGAGAAGGAATGACAAATTGAGAAATAGACGTCTGTTACGAGGAGAGAAGGAATGACAAATTGAGAAATAGATGTCTGTTACGAGGGGAGAAGGAATGACAAATTGAGAAATAGACCTCTGTTACGAGGGGAGAAGGAATGACGAATTGAGAAAAAGACGTCTGTTACGAGGAGAGAAGAAATGACAAATTGAGAAATAGACGTCTGTTACGAGGGGAGAAGGAATGACAAATTGAGAAATAGACCTCTGTTACGAGGGGAGAAGGAATGACGAATTGAGAAATAGACGTCTATTACCAGGGGAGAAAGAATGACAAATTGAGAAAAAGACGTCTGGTACCAGGGGAGAAGGAATGACAAAGTGAGAAATAGACGTCTGTTACCAGGGGAGAAGAAATGACGAATCGAGAAATGGACGTCAATTACCAGGGGAGAAGAAATAACGAATCGAGAAATGGACGTCAGTTACCAGGGGAGAAGGAATGACAAAGTGAGAAATAGACGTCGATTACCAGGGGAAAAGGAAGAACAAATTGAGAAGAAGACGCCGATTACCAAGGGAGAAGGAATGACACCTAGAGAAAAACACGTCAATTACCAGGGGAGAATAAAAATGACAAAGTGAAAAATAGACGTCCATTACTAGGGGAAAAGGAAGAACAATGTGAGAAATAGACGTCCATTACCAGGGGAAAAGGAAGAACAAATTGAGAAATAGACCTCTATTAGCAGGGGAGAAAGAATGACAAATTGGGAAATAGACGTCTGTAAGCAGTAGGGAGAAGGAATGAGAAAATTGACAAATAAACGTCCATTACCACGGGAGAAGGAATGACAAATTGAGAAATAGAGGTCTGCTACCAGGGGAGAGAGAATGACAAATCGAGAGATAGACGTCTTTTCCAGGGTAGAAGGAATGCCAAATTGAGAAATAGACGTCGGCTACTAGGGGAGAGGGAATGAATAATCGAGAAATTGACATCTGCAAGCAGAAGAGGAGGAATGCCAAACTGAGAAATAAACGTGCATTACCTAGGGAGGAGGAATGACAAATTGAGAAATTGACGTCAGTTACCAGGGGAGAATGAATGAGAAAATTGAGAAATAGACGTCGGTTACGAGGGGAGAAGGAATGACAAATTGAGAAACCAGACGTCTTTTACCAGGGGAGAAGGAATGACAAATTTAGAAACAGACTTCTTTTACCAGGGGAGAAAGAATGACCAATTGAGAAAAAGACGTTTGTTACCAGGGGAGAAGGAATGTCAAAGTGAGAAAAAGACGTCTGTTACCAGAGGACAAGAAATGACGAATCGAGAAATGGACGTCAGTTACCAGGGGAGAAGAAATGACGAATCGAGAAATGGACGTCAGTTACCAGGGGAGAAGGACTGACAAAGTGAGAAATAGACGTCAGTTCGCCAGGGGAGAAGGCATGACAAATTGAGAAAAACACGTCAGTTACCAGGGGAGAAGGAATGACAAAGTGAGAAATGGACGTCTGTTACCAGGGGAGAAGGGATGACAAACTGCGAAACAGACGTCGATTACCAGGGGAGGAGGAAGAACAAATTGAGAAAAACACGTCAGTTGCCAGGGGAGAAGGAATCAAAAATTGAGAAATGGAAGTCAGTTCCCAGGGGAGAAGGAATGACAAACTGAGAAACAGCTAGACGTCAGTTACCAGGGGAGAAGGAATGACAAATTGAGAAATAGACGTCAGTTACCATGGTTGAAGGAATGACAAGTTGAGAAATAGATATCTGTTACCAGGGGACGTCCATTAGCAGGGGAGAAGGAATGACAAATTGAGAAGCAGACGTCTGTTACCAGGGGAGAAGGAATGACAAATTGAGAACAGACGTCAGTTACAAGGGGAGAAGGAATGACAAAGTGAGAAAAACACGTCAATTACCAGGGGAAAATGAATGACAAATTGGGAAGAAGACGTCGATTGCCAGGGGAGAAGGAAGAACAAATTGAAAAAAAGACGTCTATCACCAAGGGAGAAGGAATGAAAGATTGTCAGTTACCAGGGGAGAAGGAATGACGAATTAAGAAATGGACGTCAGTTACCAGGGGAGAAGAAATTACAAATCGAGAAATGGACGTCAGTTACCAGGGGAGAAGGAATGACAAAGTGAGAAATAGACGTTGATTACCAGGGGAAAAGGAAGAACAAATTGAGAAGAAGACGCCGATTACCAGGGGAGAAGGAATGACAAATTGAGAAATAGACGTCAGTTACCAGGGCCGAAGGAATGACAAATTGAGAAATAGATATCTGTTACCAGGGGATCTCCATTACCAAGGGAGAAGGAGTGACAAACTGAGAAGCAGACGTCTGTTACGAGGGGAGAAGGAATGACAAATTGAGAAATAGACGTCAGTTACCATGGTTGAAGGAATGACAAGTTGAGAAATAGATATCTGTTACCAGGGGACGTCCATTACCAGGGGAGAAGGAATGACAAATTGAGAAATAGACGTCAGTTACCAGGGCCGAAGGAATGACAAATTGAGAAATAGATATCTGTTACCAGGGGATCTCCATTACCAAGGGAGAAGGAGTGACAAACTGAGAAGCAGACGTCTGTTACGAGGGGAGAAGGAATGACAAATTGAGAAATAGACGTCTGTTACCAGGGGAGAAGGAATGACAAATGGAGAAATAGACGTCTGTTACCAGGGGAGAAGGAATGACAAATTGAGAATAGATGTCAGTTACCAGGGGAGGAGGAATGACAAATCGAGAAATAGACGTCGGCTACCAGGGCAGAGGGAATGAATAGTCGAGAAATTGACATCTGCAAGCAGAAGAGGAGGAATGCCAAACTGAGAAATAAACCTGCATTACCTAGGGAGAAGGAAGGACAAATTGAGAAGTAGACGTCCATTACCAGGGGAGAAGGAATGACAAATTGAGAAATAGACCTCTGTTACGAGGGGAGAAGGAATGACGAATTGAGAAAAAGACGTCTGTTACGAGGAGAGAAGAAATGACAAATTGAGAAATAGACGTCTGTTACGAGGGGAGAAGGAATGACAAATTGAGAAATAGACCTCTGTTACGAGGGGAGAAGGAATGACGAATTGAGAAATAGACGTCTATTACCAGGGGAGAAAGAATGACAAATTGAGAAAAAGACGTCTGGTACCAGGGTAGAAGGAATGCCAAATTGAGAAATAGACGTCGGCTACTAGGGGAGAGGGAATGAATAATCGAGAAATTGACGTCTGCAAGCAGAAGAGGAGGAATGCCAAACTGAGAAATAAACGTGCATTACCTAGGGAGAAGGAATGACAAATTGAGAAATTGACGTCAGTTACAAGGGGAGAAGGGATGACAAATTGAGAAAAACACGTCAATTACCACGGGAGAAGAAATGAAAAATTGAGAAATGGACGTCAGTTACCAGGGGAGAAGGAATGACAAATTGAGAAATGGACGTCTTTTACCAGGGGAGAAGGAATGAAAAATTGAGAAATGGACGTCAGTTACCAGGGTAGAAGGAATGAAAAATTGAGAAATGGACGTCAGTTACCAGGGGAGAAAAAATGACGAATCGAGAAATGGACGTCAGTTACCAGGGGAGAAGAACTGACAAATTGAGAAGCAGACGTCTGTTACCACGGGAGAAGGAATGGAAAATTGAGAAGCAGACGTCTGTTACCAGGGGAGAAGGAATGACAAATCGAGAAATAGACGTCGGCTACCAGGGGAGAGGGAATGAATAATCGAGAAATTGACGTCTGCAAGCAGAAGAGGAGGAATGCCAAACTGAGAAATAAACGTGCATTACCTAGGGAGAAGGAATGACAAATTGAGAAGTAGACGTCAATTACCAGGGGTGAAGGAATGACAAATTGAGAAATAGACGTCAATTACCAGGGGTGAAGGAATGACAAATTGAGAAATAGACGTCAGTTACCAGGGGAGAAGGAATGACAAATTGAGAAATAGACGTCAGTTACCATGGTTGAAGGAATGACAAGTTGAGAAATAGATATCTGTTACCAGGGGACGTCCATTAGCAGGGGAGAAGGAATGACAAATTGAGAAGCAGACGTCTGTTACCAGGGGAGAAGGAATGACAAATTGAGAACAGACGTCAGTTACAAGGGGAGAAGGAATGACAAAGTGAGAAAAACACGTCAATTACCAGGGGAAAATGAATGACAAATTGGGAAGAAGACGTCGATTGCCAGGGGAGAAGGAAGAACAAATTGAAAAAAAGACGTCTATCACCAAGGGAGAAGGAATGAAAGATTGTCAGTTACCAGGGGAGAAGGAATGACGAATTAAGAAATGGACGTCAGTTACCAGGGGAGAAGAAATTACAAATCGAGAAATGGACGTCAGTTACCAGGGGAGAAGGAATGACAAAGTGAGAAATAGACGTTGATTACCAGGGGAAAAGGAAGAACAAATTGAGAAGAAGACGCCGATTACCAGGGGAGAAGGAAGAACAAATTGAGAAAAAGTCGACAATTACAAGGGGAGAAGGAATGACAAATTGAGAAATAGACGTCAGTTACCAGGGCCGAAGGAATGACAAATTGAGAAATAGATATCTGTTACCAGGGGATCTCCATTACCAAGGGAGAAGGAGTGACAAACTGAGAAGCAGACGTCTGTTACGAGGGGAGAAGGAATGACAAATTAAGAAATAGACGTCAGTTACCATGGTTGAAGGAATGACAAGTTGAGAAATAGATATCTGTTACCAGGGGACGTCCATTACCAGGGGAGAAGGAATGACAAATTGAGAAATAGACGTCAGTTACCAGGGCCGAAGGAATGACAAATTGAGAAATAGATATCTGTTACCAGGGGATCTCCATTACCAAGGGAGAAGGAGTGACAAACTGAGAAGCAGACGTCTGTTACGAGGGGAGAAGGAATGACAAATTGAGAAATAGACGTCTGTTACCAGGGGAGAAGGAATGACAAATGGAGAAATAGACGTCTGTTACCAGGGGAGAAGGAATGACAAATTGAGAATAGATGTCAGTTACCAGGGGAGGAGGAATGACAAATCGAGAAATAGACGTCGGCTACCAGGGGAGAGGGAATGAATAATCGAGAAATTGACATCTGCAAGCAGAAGAGGAGGAATGCCAAACTGAGAAATAAACGTGCATTACCTAGGGAGAAGGAATGACAAATTGAGAAGTAGACGTCCATTACCAGGGGAGAAGGAATGACAAATTGAGAAATAGACCTCTGTTACCAGAGGAGAAGGAATGACAAATTGAGAAGTAGACGTCCATTACCAGGGGAGAAGTAATGACAAATTGAGAAATAGACGTCTGTTACCAGAGGAGAAGGAATGGCAAATTGAGAATAGACGTCAGTTACAAGGGGAGAAGGAATGACAAAATGAGAAATAGATGTCTGTTACCAGGGGAGAAGAAATGACAAATTGAGAATAGACGTCAGTTACAAGGGGAGAAGGAATGACAAAATGAGAAATAGATGTCTGTTACCAGGGGAGAAGAAATGACAAGTTGAGAAGCAGACGCCTGTTACCAGGGGAGAAGGAATGGCAAATTGAGAATAGACGTCAGTTACAAGGGGAGAAGGGATGACAAATTGAGAAAAACACGTCAATTACCAGGGGAGAAGGAAGAACAAATTGAGAAAAAGACGTCTATCACCAAGGGAGAAGGAATGAAAAATTAAGAAATGGACGTCAGTTACCAGGGGAGAAGGAATGACAAATTGAGAAATGGACGTCAGTTACCAGGGGAGAAGAAATGACGAATCGAGAAATAGACGTCAGTTACCAGGGGAGAAGAAATGACGAATCGAGAAATAGACGTCAGTTACCAGGGGAGAAGGAATGACAAAGTGAGAAATAGACGTCGATTACCAGGGGAAAATGAATGACAAATTGAGAAAAAGACGTCTATTACGAGGGGAGAAGGAATGACAAATTGAGAAAAACACGTCTGTTACTAGGGGAGAACGAATGACAAATTGAGAAATAGGCGTCCATTACCAAGGGAGAAGGAATGACAAATTGAGAAAAAAGACGTCTATTACCAAAGACGTCTATTACCAAGGGAGAACGAAGGGCAAATTGAGAAAAAGACGACTCTTACCATTGGAGAACGAAGGACAAATTGAGAGAAAGACGTCTGTTACCAGGGGAGAAGGAAGGACAAATTGAGAAAAAGACGTCTATCACCAAGGGAATGAAAAATTGAGAAATGGACGTCAGTTACCAGGGGAGAAGGGATGACAAATTGAGAAATGGACGTCAGTTACCAGGGAGAAGAAACGACCAACCAAGTAAAACAAACATTATGTCCGCAACAGGAGCCAAATAAAAACGATTGAATCATTCTTAATCCCCGCAAATGAACAAAGAACGAAAGACAGAAAGGAAGAAAGGAAGGAAAAAGAGAGAAAGAAAGGAAGGAAGGGAGAAAGAAGGAACGAAAGAAATAAAGAACGAAACAACCAACCAAACAATCGACCGTCAACAGCAGGAGCCATTTGGAATATGACCCATTCATTCCTTTTGATGCTGTAAAATCCCGTCGGCCGACCCATCATGTTTTGTGATCTCAATTTTGATTAAAGGATGAAGTAAAAGGCTAAACGATCTATCTTACCTCTTTTTCTACTTGTCATTTAGAAAGTATTTGATTCGGAATTAGTAATTGTAAAACAATGGAAATAAAAATCGGAGAGTGGTTGTTATGTCCATGTACAAGTATTTTATTGATAAATTCAAAGCTTTCAGACGGTATACATACTACCATTTGAATTTCTTTCAAAAATCATCCTGCTAACGAAAAGTGAAATATCAAAGCAATGAGTAAAATATTGACTACATAACGCTAAGAGACGATTAACATTACGAAAATAAAGAAAAGCTTTGAACATCTTTTTTGTCACAGTGCTGACGCAAGAACGAACTTCAAGTTTTTCTCTTATTTACATATAACTAAGCAGAGAGCATGATCAAAACTTTAAGTATGTCTTTGTCCACGTCTACGTAAAGACTACCTACATTTACAAGAAATACTGTCTACTGTGATGACGTATGAATTCATGCAAGAAAATGAGAACAAAATAATAGAAAAGCAACAGAAATATATTTTCACTGTAAATTTACATGTATATTACACTGTACATAAAAATTACAAACGTCTCGAGCTTGTACCATATTACACTTCCAGTTCCAAATGAACGTAAATGTGAAAACGTATACCCTGGTCATTTTATTCCCCAATATCAATTAGTTTTCTTTTATAGTAAATCTTGTTTTTGAACACACCAATTCGTTGGCGTGTCCATCGGCTTTTTTTTTTTTTTTTTTTTTTTTTTTGGGGGGGGGGGGGGGGGGGGGGGGGCTATGGGGTCAACAGATGGACCCTTTATCCTCCAGGAAAATAATACCCCCCCCCCCCCTGCGCTGATAATGCTATACCTCTATTGATTATGATGTATTAGTAAATTGCAAGAAAGTGAATAATTCATTATTGGCTGCAAATTTTGGAAACCAGAAAACGAAATATTTGTAATACAACATCGTTTTAAAACCCAAATTATTATGACTTATTGCATGGAAAGCATTGTTGTTGATGTTGACGTCGTCGTTGAGTGCATGTGTCGACATCGTCCCAGCTATGACTGCACGAAATTCTCCATAGAGCGGGATTTTATCTAAACAAAATATGAAAGACAGACAAAACAAAAATGACAAAATTGCAGGCAATACTTGCAAAATTTGTTTTTGATGTTAATTAGAGGGAAAAAATGTTATATGTTTGTTTATTTACGATATTTCTGTGTTATATGTCTTGTGTTATATTGGAAATAAAACCTGAACTTGAACTTGAACTTATATGGACAGAACCAGGGCCATATGCAGAATTTTTTCCGGGGGGGGGGGCAAGACACGTAAAAATTTTCGAAGAAGCTCAAAAGCTAGGGAACGAAGCGACCGAGCTGGTCACGAGGGCGCTTTTGCATTTTTTAAAGTGATACGAAGGGATTTGGTGCACACTTTTCGTGGATTTTGTGAAAATTTTCAATAAAAATAATGTAATTTTTCAAAATTTCTGGGGGGCAACTGCCCCCTGCCCTCTGCTGCGTACGGCCATGGACAGAACCAGTGAAGGCTTAACCAAAAGAAGAATCAAGAAAATAGAAAAGAATGCAGATGACGTTCAACAAGCAAATTTAGAAAGAAAAAAAAGTCTTCTTCTTAATGCCCCTCGTTTGAAATATTCACATCGTGATGGAGATACATTATGTTCAGAAGGGAAGATGGAGCAATATGGCTAAAGCATAAACTTAATTAAGGAATGTTTCTCTCTCATTTCTTTGTAGAAGATGAATATGCATGTTCTAATTATCATTTTTGCATTTAAATTATAATATCCTGTTCGATATAAGAACTGTACTTTCAATAAAGCCCACCGCACACTATACGATCCGTCTGCAGTCCGATTTTGGAAAAAAAATTGTTATAGCATTTTTAAAGGAATATGCAGACGTAAAATCTTAACGAGCAAAGTTCCGAATAGTTGTATGAATAATAAAATCGAAATTCCGGGCTATTGTAGCCTCCCTGAAGGAATAAAAGCGAACTCAGTTCCGAATAGCCGTGATGTCATAGTAAGCTTGCGATTGGCTATGATTTGAAGCCGATTTGGCCTTTACTCCGACCACAAAGCAGTGCTTGCTGTTAACCAAAATTCGATTTTAGTATGCCTATCACATGATCATTATCACCCCCCCCCCCCCATTGACGTCATCATTCTGGAGCTTTCCTTACGCTTTTGAATTTCTGCTTCTTGTATTGAACGATGATGAAAGTCACCACAGCGCCGATAAAGAGCCCACCACCAACGGCTATGAAGGCGACGATGATGCCCAAAAGAACATACTGGGGCACCAACACGTCTGATATAAAGAAATCAGCGTTGTATTCGTCTACCGTCGAAGACTAGGGGGTAAAAGAAGAACGAGAAAATGATATGATATGAATAAAGACTGAGGGGAGTAGAAATATGAAGAGAGAATATCATGATTGATATTATTTTTTTAGAAAGACGTGAGTTAAATTCCATGTGGAAGATAATAAACAGTTGAAATAAAAGCATTGTGATTTTCCTGATTTATTCTTGTCTTATGTTTAGATTTCCACATATTAATATCGGATATTTATGATAATTATGGAAGACAGATTTAAGTAGATGAAAAAGGAAGGCGAGGGGAAGAAGGAAATATGAAGTTATTGGAAACATACATGATGAAGTATTGAAGATGAAGCAGAACACTATAAGAACGAAAGGAAAAGAGGACAAGTTCAGGAGGCATTAAAGGGGGAAAGAGGATGATAAAAACAAGAACAGCAAGGAATTTAAAAAATGAAGGCGGCCAAGTAATGGATATGAAAGTTTTGACGAAAGTAAAGAAAATCCAGAGAAAAGAAATAAACACAAACGCGAAAAATTTTGCACGAGCCTGATATATCTAAAATGATTTATCTAGTTTGAGTGATAACTAAATTTCTAGCATTATTTCAGGATGATTTAAGGATGATAAGATGATGATTTATTGCCCCCTTCGTCTTCTAACTGAAACTATACATAACTTTCCCCGGAGTACTATGCTTTTGCAAGACAGCAAAAAGTTGAAATTCCAATGAGTCTTTTTTTTTAAATGTAATTATCCCGCTAACACATCAACCGGGTCCTCGGTCCACTGGATATCATTTTGGGTATCATTTTGTCACTACTGATTCGATTGTTTTTATCTACTCCTGTTAATATGTTCATCTACAACTTACACAAGTTTTGTTTGTAAATTGTATTTTCCTTGTTTATATCTATTGTTCAACGGTCTCGCTGAAAAACAGCTTTTAGCTGAATGCGGGCACAATTGTATATTGTTTTTATCCGTGAATAAATAAAATAAACAAAAACTAAACAAACAAACTAATCGACGAGCCCTCAAGCCAAAATTTTGGGGAAATTCCCCAACCACCCCCCCCCCTAACCAGTCCGGCCCTGACCAAAATACTTGTGTTATTACCTCATTCAGCCATAGCATTGGAAAGTAGGCTTCTTTTACCATTCTGGCATCTCTGTAAAGAAAAACAGTTGAAAAGATTTTGATCATATAAACACTATGAGGCCTTGGTCGTGGAATACCTCAGACTAAGTGACTTATCAGTACAATTATAAGAACTTTGAGGGCTTCTCCCCCCCCCCCCCCCCCCCTCAAAAAAAGGAAGAAATCATGACCAAGGAATTTTTTCAATAATTGTTTGTATCTCTTCAACATTGTCATCAGATCATTGCATCGACTTCATTTTTGCTTGTCAATAGCTGGACCCCCCTTTAAGTTTTTGTAGCCCATGCAGCCTCCCAATATTTGGTTCATTACGCCACTGGATAGGAAGAATATTTAAAAAAAAAAAACATAACAAAGTGCTTGCTCCCTCAATAAGCTGCACAAAAAATTACTCTCCACATATCTTTGAGGACCCAGATTCAATATATCAGCTATGTCTCTTTTGATAAGGAACAGTTCCATTCACACGCTGATTACTTAGGTATTTCTGCAGTAGGAATGAGTTTGGTATAGACAATCATCAGTGTTGTTGGTGTGTTAGATTAATATCAAGATGAAGTGAAAGGAAGATCATTTCTGTTAAACTTACGCCATTTGTAGCATGGGACCGACCTTCACGTTGACTTGAAGACGGTTCATAACTTGAAATGCAATTCCGGTCAACTGAATGAAAAAGATTATACTGTCAAATTATAGAATATGCTATGATATTCATAATTTATATACTAGTATTACATCGGGCGTAGGCGCCAAACCAGAGAAAGATCTCCTACTTTTTTTTTTCTTTTTCCCCCTTTTTTATTTTCCGATCCTTCTTTGAGACAGTCCTCACCCCCCCCCCCCCCCACCCTTGATTAGGTGTCTTCGACGCTTTGCTAAGCTCTATAGATATACCGTATACCATGGCGTAAATCCGGGGGGGTGGGGGATATATCCCCCAATTTTTCGAGAGGGGGGGGGAGGATGGCGTGTACAAATATCCCCCCCCCCCCTAATTTCAAGGAAAAATGATATTGCAATTAATCAGTTGGTGAAATTCTTTATTAAGATGTCATAAAGGACGGTCATAATTATAGTGGAATTTTTATTTGAAATGTTCTTAACAACAAAAGTGGTTATTTTTCGCTCGCTGTGTGTGTGTGGGGGGGGGGGGGGGGTCTGCGCAGGTGAGTGAGGGTATATGTGTGTGTATACTGAAGTGTGAGTCCACGCAAGAAATTTCGGCTAAAAAGTCAATCATCCCCCCCCCAAAAAAAAAAAAAAAAAAAACCCAACAACAACAACAACGGATTTACGCCGGTGCCGTATACGGATGATGATTATTTCTCATATTAATGTACCTTCTCTCTCGTAAAATCACAACGTACAGCCTAGGCAAGACATGTTCATCAATTTCAGCCAACTAACAATGGCAAAATGACAAGAAACATTTTGAAATTAGAAATTCCATTCCTTCTTGTATATCTCCAATATTGAAATATTATTAATTTACACTGCGAATAAAGCCCTTTCGACTTCAATCATTTATTAGTCTTTCATAACCACTGGTGTACGGAGGGGGGGGGGGGGTCTGCTGACCCCCCCCCCCCCAGAAAAAAATAAAATCACGACTAAAGTCTTTTAAAAAAATTAAATTATTGTTTTGTGCCTTAAAAGTTATCATTGCATCGTATTTTCTTTAACATGTAGCCAATTGCAAAGCTTTTAATATTGTTATTCTTTATTTTTCTTGAGGACCTTTTTCGATCAATTTCTTTTTACTTGTCAGCAGCTAAACCCCTATTGATTTTCTTATAGCGCAGACCCCCCCCCCCCCACCCCCCCCCCCCAAAAAAAAAAATTATAATAATAATTTTCTCATTGCGCCACTGTTCATCATAATATACATCATCGTTTCAATTACCATCTCGACATCGAATGACGTTTCGTGCTCTGATCTGACAGGATTCATACCACTCACAGCTTCGAAGAGTGAAGGATCACCGAAGAGAAAATGAGGAGACGAAAAGTAGATCGGTGCGTTACCAGCTAGACGAGGAAAGAACATTAGAAATATGAATATTCATTAGGCAATGCACTGATAAAAGAGGATTTGTGTGAACACACGGACGAAGGAGAAGAGAATGATAAGGAGAGATTGCGGATCAAGGAAAACGATCAAAACTAGAAGAAGAAAGAGATAACAAAAAGAAAGAAAATATATAATTCGTGTGCCAAAAGGAATGATAAAAAGCAAAAAGAGGAGGAAGAACATGAAAATGACAAGAGAGAAATTTACAGCGGAATGGGAAGATGAATAATAAGATGAAAGAAGTAGAAGGAAAGGAGAGAGAGATGAGAGAAAAGATGGGTGAGAAGGAAGTGCATGATGAAGAAAATTATGAAAATATAAAGTTGCTAGTAGTGTCGAAGAAAATAATAATAATGATAATAATGATAATGGTTTCTTGTATAGCGCTTTGGGGAGCGTTTCATCAACATTTGTTGTCTGACAAGTTGTCAGATCTAACATCTTTTCTTGATTTTGATTGGCTGAGAAGCATCGTTACTATGGCAACTGTCGGATAAAACAGACTTTGTCGGATAAAACATCCGACAAGTCCTTTCATGAAACGCTCCCCAGGTCCGTCACGTCGTGACGTTCATGGCGCTCCAACATTATTACCCCCATCATCATGGTCATAGCTTATAGCGGCCTAAATAAACGTAGCGCTCTATATAGCATATCGAGTCCCCATTTACACCTGGGTGGAGAGTGGCAAACGTGGATTAATGCCTTGCCAAAATACGTTAGTGCCGGGCTGGGATTCGAACCCTCAACCCTCTGATTGAGAGTCAAGTGAATGAACAACTGGGACCCATATATCACATCACCCCCACGACACGAAAGAGAGGGAGAGAACGATTATAAGAAAAGGGTGAAGATAATGGTGGGGAATAAGGGTCCAAGTAGAATCAAGAACACAAGACGCAATGAGATAAAACAGCAGGGGAGCGTTTCATGAAGAGTCTTGTCGGTGATTTTCACTGACTAATTTGGTGTCAGCCAATCAGATGCGAGGATTTTCAGTAGCTTTTAACAGTTGTCAGTGAAAATCACTGACAAAACTCTTTATGAAATGCTCCCCGGAATAAAAACAGAGTAATGGCAGGAGAGAGGTTTATGACGTCAGCCTAAAGGATATGCATCGAAAAGATGATTTAGTGAGTGCCACTGTGATTGATAGAAAATTGATATTAATGAAAAGGATATTCGTAAAATGATGTCTTGCTTACCTTGGCAGGTGGAAACATTTAGAAGACCGTTCGGCACACAGGGCGAGTTACCCGGTGGAGTACAGAAACCTTGGTTATCCGGATAGTAAGAAACATTTGCATAAAGTAATGCTGGAACCGAGAAGTGGGAGACTGGAATGCCTCGAATACTACCCGAATAATCGTAAGAGAGAAATCCGGCTCTGAAAAAAGGCACAAAATGAAGAAGATTTTCAATGGTAGAACTGCCTAAATAAAGTTACAAAACAAGGAAAGTATATTACGGATCTGACTGGAAATTGGCAAAGGTCGAGGAACTTTCGTGAAAAAAAAAGGTGAGAATTTCAAGTCATTTAAGAAAGTGGTATTAGAGGAGTAAAATTTAGATCTGATGAGCAGTAGACCTTCTCAAACAGCTTATTGGCATAATTCATTTCATTTCTTCACAACTTTATCTGTTAGCGATAGATTTATTCATTATCAGTTATATCAGAGTGCCATCTGGAAAAGTATCATCACCAGCCAACGTCATGTTAACTGTGAATCGGGTGGAAAGATGTAGCGAAACCAAGCATAAAGAGTGAAAAAAAAAGATTAATGTAATCACCACAAGACTACTGCGATTTGTTATAATGTTTTTTTTTTATATGACGCCGAAGTATTATATTCGGATTCAGTCAGTAGGGTACTATGTCAATTACTCTGAAAGATACATTCAATTTGTCTTATGGATGATGGTCAGGTACCTGTCGTCAACTCTTCCGTTCCGCCCAACGGCTTTTAGTACCATGCTGCCTAAATGAAATTACAGTCCTTATTAAAAGGTCTTTCCCCTTCACACCCTTCTCCTCCATTATTTTCCACCTGATATATTTTGTATATCTACCTGCAAAGATCATCCACAAATACATAGAGCTGATCTTCTGGTGTAAGGAATGGTCGAAAGGCTGTTCCATCTGTAATGAAAAAAGAAGCAAGCCATTGAAAGAAGACAGAATGAATACTGAAGGTCTGCAAAATGGTTTCTTAACGCTATTTTTCCCCCAACAAGATTTCGTATGCTTTTGTATGGTTTCATGTTAATAAATTTCAATCTATTATAGCATACAGCAACAGTTAGTATGATATTCTCTGTTGCTGATCTCAAAGAGAGGGGAGAATCATAGGCTAGAGAAGAAAGGTTTTGTTGGTTTGAAATAGTATGCAATACTGAAAGTGCCACCGAGATGACGAGATAATTTAGGCCAAGAAGACGAGAACACGTGTTAAAACACGAGATGATGAGTTCCTGGAACTCGGCAAGTCGACTTGTTTGGGACGAGAAGACGAGATAAAGAGTTATTTGAACTCGGAAAGTCGACTTATTGGAACTCGGCAAGTCGACATGTATGGGACGAGAAGACGAGATGACGAGTTATTTGAACTCGGCAAGTCGACTTGTTTGGAACGAGAAGACGAGTTTCAGTAACTTGTCATCTTGTATTCTCGTCCTAAACAGGTTAACTTGTCGAATTCCAAGAACTAGTCATCTTGTCTTTTTTCTCGTCTTCTCGTCTTCTTGGTCTGAATTATCTCGTTATCTCCGTGGCATTTTAAAGCTTCCGTAGTCGAGTTCATCTGTTCTGGAGACGTTGGAGTCTGCCATGCCCAGGTGGCTTTTTCATCACCATAGTCTAGTCAATATAATTATATCTTTATATTATTCACCTGTTCCATTTATCATGTTTGCATATTCATCCGACCACCATGTGAGTGACGTCATTCCATCGTAAGCCTCGACTTCACCTAGTTGACTGATATCAGCCTTCCCAGTGTTCACCGTCCATGTCGCTTCCGCTGTGGCGTTGCTCTGGTGAAAGTTCGGAAAATTAAAAAATATACATAATATCGACCAACCTACATACATATAGGTCTAGATACGTTTATACACCATTTGTACGCTTAATTTTGATGTCCGATCCAGAAAAGTTTCTTATTCCAAACATCTTGGAGGCGGTAGTATGGGATGGGTAGGATGAAGGCCAGTGAATTGGAGGAATAATTATTTTTCATGGGTTGAAGTATCTTCCTTCTGCACTTCTCCTTCCCTCTCTAACTTCTCCCTTTCCTCCCCTCTCTCTCTTCTTTCTTCCAACTTCCTCCTCTCCCTTTTTGATCGACATGCAATTGGACAACTGGGAACAGAACATAAAGAAGTGGAGTGGATTAAAACTGCAAGAGTGCACCAAAATGGCAAAAGATAGAGTTATATGGAGATATATATACTATCAACCTCCGAACCGGCAGAAGATACTTCGAAAGATAGAATTGGAACTTATACCAAGCCTCTTATACGCCAGTGATGACTGATATGTATATATTCGTTCTGCAATTTTACAACGCTTCTAAACACTCTACCAGTTGTATACCAATGTTTATATGCGTTTCAAAAGGTTTTTTTCTTTCCAGCGGATGAATCCGTATAACCGATATTATACTCACACCCATGAAGATGCCAAATTCTGTGCTGACACCGTTGAGGAGTGGTTCCAAAGCTTTGAGATAAGCATCCTCGTATCCCCAGAGTATTCCCGCTACCGAGACCTCAATGACGGTAGTAGCCCCTGAGAGCTCGTTCAGCAGATACTGAAGAGCCTCCAGTCGAGGATCAACCCTGAACAGGTTGGCCAATGTCTGCAAGATATATTTTTAAAAATGAAGAATTGCTAGCAAGGCCTCTAATTAATTGTACATTAATTTGTAAATCTAGTAAGCCAAAGGCTTATAATATAATCACTAGAAAAGAGAATACAAAGAATCCCCGTCAACGCCGCTAACGGGATCTCTATGACTGTAATAACCCCTATGAGGGATCGTTCAGAAGATACTAAAGGGCCTCTAGCCAAGGATCAACCTTGAACAGGTTGGCTAATGTCTGAAGGATATAAGAGAAATTCAGATCCAGATAAAGAATTTCCATAAAGTTCTCTTCAGTAGTAAGTGCGTATGATAAGTCTGCAGGCTTGCAGTGATCATAAGTTAATTGATGAAATTTGTCGTAGCTTTTGGTTAATACTGTAGGCCTTGTGGGTTTGAAGGCAAATCTGCTAATCTTTGGTTCCTATTACGATATTGTCATTCACCAATCACCGATAAACCACACAGCAATGAGGGACGGTTTATGAGAGTAATCAAACATGTCAAACTAGTGTTAGCATCAAGTGTCGGGTAAACATACACGTCTAGTTTGTTCAGTTTCCAAGCTAGGGAAGCGAGGAAGTAAATGTAATGATTTTTTTCCCATAAAATGATAGCCCCTTCTTATACACCTGTAATAAGGTTGGAAAATTTACATATAACATGTGGGTAACTTACGATAGCTGGTAAATTGACGGTCCTGAATGTATCCGTATCAGGTCCAACAGATAACTCTGGTCTGAAGACGTATGTTGTCTTCGGTTTGAAGGACACTGTGGAGTTGGGATTGAATGTGATGTTCTCCTTATCACGTAACTCTCTAGAAAGGGCGAAAGACACATAATTTACGTCAGTTATAGTGGACGAACATAATTCTTCACACTTTTCTTTCCTATGTGCTAAGAAAACTATTATCCTGGACTCATTAAACACAGAGCATATATACCAAATGATCTTTATAATGTTTATCCGTTTTCAACTGCTGCAGGCAGGGGGGGGGGGGGAGGGGGGTGCGCGGGTAAGTTGGAGACATACATAGAAACAGAGGGAAAGAAAGGACCGAGCTCGGGGGAGCGTTTCATCAACATTTGTTGTCTGACAAGTTGTCAGATCTGACATCTTTCCTTGATTTTGATTGGCTGAGAAGCATCGTTACTATGGCAACTGTCGGATAAAACAGACTTTGTCGGATAAAACATCCAACAAGTCCTTTCATGAAACGCTCCCCTGATGTATGGAAACCGCCGTTTCATCGTCTTGCCAAGTTGTCGTCACCAACTCCCTTTATTTTTCTCACTCTCTTTCCCATCATTTCTTATCGGCTACCCTCATCCCCATGCATTAGCTACGCTATCCCTGTTTGGAGAAATGAATTAATGAAATATGTGTGGCAACGTCTCATGTATCTATTTGAAAAACCTGAGTGTATCTATCCAGTATTTTTTAACGTATTATTATAACTTTAATATCTTTCCATGTCTTCTACTATACTGTTTGTTATTTGCTCTCACCCTGATCATGCTATGTGTTAATGTGATGAACCATGCCGAAATAAATTAATGAATGAATCTGTAATAATGATAAATAAGTGAATAAAGAAATATTCACTCATATGTGTATGGCCCTTTCTGTTCCATGTGAGGTACACCTCCCGTAAGGAACTCTTCGGGATTAGTCAGATCCCACACCCAGAACTGCATGTAGACCGGTGTAGGGGGTCTTAACCAAGACTCATACGCAACCGTTCCAGGCTGAATGGCGACATCCTACAAAACAAAACAAGACAATGAAAAATATCATTATTCATTTCATACCCGATCATCACGACTATAATAACTTAAAACGTTCTTCATGTTATAGTATTACATTCTTTTTGATATGAAGGCCTTCTTCTGAGTCTATGTTCTTTATCATAATTTTGTCTTCTTCTCATGGGTTTGTACTTTTCTCCTTCCTCTTCTCCAGATTTCTGCTTCTGTCTTCTTCTTCTTCTTCTTCTTCTTCTTCTTCTTCTTCTCTCCCTATTTTCCCCTCTCCTACCCCTTCTCCCTCTCCCTTCCCTTCTCCCTCTCCCTTCCCTTCTCCCTCTCCCTCCCGATCTCTCTATCCCCCTCTCTCTTTCTACCTCTCGACCCTCCCTCATTCTCCTCTCTTCTCTCCTAACACGTCACTTACCTGTTCGACGAAGTATGCAATGAGATTGTTTCCTACAGGTATAAGCACACAGCCTAGGATGAGGAAGATGGCCCCCACGGTACCCGTGACAGCTACCTTCGTCAATGTCGGCTGACACATGCTTGTCGATGGCCGAATTTAATCTCGTTCAGATCGAAAATGTTCTTTCAGGGTAAAGAATTCTAGTCTTGTTTGAAGATGTGGATCCAAAAATTCAGTAATCAATATCACGCGACACTGATTTGATAGTGTAGTTTGTAGAATCTATACTCTCCAGTTTACTTTTAGAGGAGAAAATCTGTTCCATTCTACAGAGGGATTAAAAAAATACATCATTAGATGTAGAATAGAAATTTTAGCTCTGCAGACATGGTAAATGCCGTTTAATTTATTTTCTATAAACATGATTTTTAAGTTACTAATTGAGGAAAACAAAATCAGTATAACATAAGCCTGGGTCCGAATATATGCGTTGCAATATTTATTGTGTCGAATCATTATACTATCCATGAACAACAACAAAAAAAAAAAAAAAACTCACGTCAGCTTTTACTATCACTAGTATTCTAACTTTGTCTGAAGGGATCGCTCAGAAGGAAGTGAGAATTACCTTTGCCGATTTCTTCAGAATGCCAATTTTATCATCAAGTACAATATCATGATTTCCAACTGAGCATTTCACATTTTTCTGCGATCTTGGCACGACTTCCTTTAAAAGGCATTTCATTTCATCTTACTGTAATTACAGTCGATGCACCTTTACTTCAAATTTCATGAAAAAATATTGATACTGAATGATAAAAAGTATAAAGGGATAATCCCAAGTATTACTTACCAAAGGCGGTATCCAACGCAAGTTCTTTCCTAATTAGAGTGTTGTGATGGGTGGTATATAGGCAGCTCTGCTACATTATCGGTCAATATGACCTTTGGTTCCTGAATTAATCAAAAATAATGCTCCTACACGGGTTGAAGAAAATCATTCTACTATAAAATTGACAATTTATCACTCTGGTTTGAGCTTGAACTTCACAGCTTAGCTTGCACTTCAAAAGCCAAATTCAAATCAAGTGGAGAAGTTCTGTAGATGTATGTTTGTGGCTTGACTTGATTTTACGCCAAGTGATAAGATTGGAGATAGTTGGCTGTTTGTTTAGTGTCAAGCAGCGACTGTGGGTCCTAGAAGTTATAAATAAAATCTCATTGACCAAATAGATAACTGATCAACTATCAACCCATTTAACATAGATTAATAATGTTGAAGTTCAGACAACACAAATCTTGGAATTTGGACAACTACCCAAGTCCATATACCAACGTCGGACAGCTATTCCTGAACATCTATCCCCCGGGACTGCACCCTATACAGGACAAATACAGTCATCTGGGTTATTACCCCGGCAACTATACACCCCTAAGATGTATGACTAAATTCCCCCTTGGACAAGACAGTGTTTAAGAGATGAGTATGAAAATTCAGACAACATAAACTTTGTATTCAGACAACCACCCAGTTTATATACCGGTGACAACCCACTTCACCGAAGGCCCGCGAGGCCGAAAATAGCAAATTGTAATCTATAATATCACACCGTTCTGACCAATTCCTGTGCCAGAAGGAAGTTTAATAATTATTAAGGGGCACCGAGGACTAAACATGCTAAAGGAGACATAATTATTTCACATACCGATAGCGCATTATTTCTGATGAAGGAAAATACGATACGAGAAACCCCTATTATACCAACGTCGGACAGCTATTTCCGGACACCTATCCACTGGGACTATATACACCACTTGGACAAATACCTCTGGGTTATTGCCCACTCTAAATTCCCCCCTAAGACAATATTAATTCTGTTGTCATTCCTGCAAGGATCGAATCGAACGATAATGTTTGGTTTTATATATATATCTTTTTTTAAGAAAAAAGTGCTACCGGTTTTGCACCATTTTAACAATTTTCTCTGTGCTTATTTGACAAGATCTTGCTCTGTCAATGAATGATTGTTCTTTTTTGTAAGGCATCAATAGGTTTTAGTATTAGTGGAAACATCCTCAGCAATGTTCATTTTCATATATAGATACCGGTATTGAGTATCATAAAAAATAAGCTTCGATTTGGATAGTAACCGCTTTGATGTGACATTATCCAACATAATTCATGCAAACTCATAAGAAATAAGATGACTTTTCATACTTTATTATTCATTTTGAACATGAACAGTTTGTATTTTGACAGTCTCGGGTCATAACAGGTAATTAAGTAAAGTTGTTTATCTAGGACGGGGTGTGTGCCGGTGTGTGCGGGCAAGGTATAGTTACTGACTTGTAGTCTAAATCGGTCAGAAGACACACTTGGAGTTTGGACTCTTGAAGGGACACTTAAAGTTGCGTGCTTATTTAGCCGCTACTCTTGAGATAATCGTACCTTTTTTAAGATTATGCATTTTCTCAGCTAATTAAGCATATCATTAAGTCTTATCTCTTTGATTAGAATGGCGAACTTTGGTATAGACATCGCCCCTCATTATGCAGGTGAACAATCTTTTGTCAGTTGTGCGAGATATTGCATTCTCAAGTCAAAATGAAGTGTCGTGTTTTCGGGTGTGCATTATTTCATTTCATTTTCAACAATCAAAATACAAAGTTTGATGTACATACCATGGAATAATATGAACAATAATTGCTGTTGCATGGCACGATAACATTAAATAACAATTATTCATATTTGAATTTATATCAAAAGAAAATCTCATGCGAGTAGATTAGGTTGGACAGATAAAAAGACAGGTTGTAGATTGTATTTGTATTTGTATTTGCATTTATTTGAAACATCATTCACATCGGTATGTAAATATTCTGTTTATAATACATACAAAACAATATTTTGAAAAGAAAACAAAAGAAAAATCATGAAATTACAAAAGTTATATACAGATAATATGCAGGGAAATGGTCTGCTATATTATAATGAAACGAAAACAAAACAAAATATATAATGCCTTCGAAATTCCCCTCTTAAGTAAATGATCAATGTGAGAAATCTTTCGAAATGATCAATGATATTTTCCTCTTCAAATTTCATAATTTTAGCAAATTGATCTACCTCACCTACGTCTTTAAATTCTACATATATTTCATTTATTTTATCAAACAGGGCCTTCCTTTCTATATCATATTGTGTACAATCCATTGTATTACGTGAAGTTCATCTCCCACGTTTCCCATATTGCAATCATTACATATTCGTAAATGTGAGGGGATTTTTGCTGGGCGTCTATGCCCTCCGGTTCCTATTGGTAAATTGTGAGAGCTGATTCTAAGTCGACATGAATTTGTTGTTAATTTGGGTTTTAACATGTAATAGGTACTTCTCTGTTTAAATCTCTTTCTTAAATAATCTATATGTTCTCAATTTATTTTGTTCGTTATCATTTATTGCAGCCACCATTATCAAAACATTCCTGTGAGAAATCAATGTGAAAATCAAAAGACTACGACAGCCCCTTTAAGTATCATCTCAGGCCAGTAACAACATAATAGTTACAGGTCTGCCATATTTCTCTCCTGCTTCAACTAATTAATGAACATACGACAATCTTGAAGGAAAATCTAATATGTCTGATTCTCATGATGTTTTACGCACGTTGCACTAGTGTTTTGGTTGTTTATGAACAACTTTAGAGTGACCGTGAACTGAAACCGACATTGGAGAATTTTGTATGAAACTTTCATGTTCAGTTCAGTTTGTTTGTTTGTTTGTTTTTTTTTTGTTTTGATTCGTCTTGTTTCATTTTTTTTATTTGGTATTGTTTAGGAAACAAGATGCAATTGTGCATATTTCAATCATTATCTTTTTTTTTTCTCTTAGGGTATTGCATTTGGACTAGAAATATGTGATAATTGCTTGACCTTGCCATTTTTCCTTTTATCTCTCTCTCTGTCTACCCTCCGCCTTGCCCCCATTGCTTCTTATTCGTTTGTTGTTCCTGTCTCTGTTTTTTTTTTTTAAGTTTCAGTTTCGTTATCTGTCTATTTTTCTGTTTCCGTCTAAGCATTTCGTTTACATATCTCTTTCACTTCTCTTTCCCAGATCTTGTTGATTTCCTAGCCAAGACGTTTAAAATATCCCCTGATCCAGCCCCTGATCTAGCCAAAACTAATGTAGAAGCGCGTTCAAGTGCGCCATCTCATGTCATAAAGGGATTACAAAATGGTATTTTTTTTTTTTGGATATATGATCGGGAATAGAATTCTAAGAAGAATAACATTAAAAATTTGATGATTTTTAATCGAAATCAATGCGTTTTGGCTAATTTTCTCGTAAAAAGTCAAGAGTTGACCAAAAAATTTGAGTATGAGGTATGACGTAAAAGTGGGTACCCAGCTTCGCGCATTGCAGTTGTCCTGCGCGCTAGACTGTACAATATGTATTATACCTTGCGCGCATTTTGCTAGAAGTGCGCGACAAGGTACCCACTTTGACGTCATTTTGACGTCAAAGTGGGTACCCAGTTGAAACTGGGTCACAGCTGAGGGGTCAAAAATATCCTGAAATCTTACCACATTTTGGGGTTTCCTTGGCAACACGACTTTTTAAAAAACTTTAGGCAGATGATTTTCTGCTAATAAAATCATGCTCTTTAAAATGAGCTAACATTGTTTCAGCATTGGGTAGGTAGGCAATATTTTGGAACAAGTAGCGGGCTGCGCACGGCACTACGTGAAGAAAATGTCGACTAGGTAAGACCGCCCCTAATGAATATGCATAAGTCCATGGCGGCGCTCGGCTCACTGCATAGCTCTTCATCTGAATTAGATTCAAATTTCTTACCTGTTTGGCCTAGCATGGAAGTTTGAGGAACATGCAGAATGCAGCTTGGAACTAGTAAAATGCAAAAATTATTGATGCAAGTAATCGTATGAAGTATGACGTCAAAAAATACCATACAAACGATACCAATATTAGAACACGCAAGATTTGCGTTGGAACCATTCGGGAACCACGCACTGTCTCCAGTGCTGGAGAGATGAATGGTTCAAAAATAATAGAGTCACAACAAAATAACCTAAAAGTTCAAATCTGCATTCTCCGAGATCCAAAATTTCTATCGCGGTATTGTATTGTTTTGACTACATAATATACTTTCATTGATTAATTGCATTTTACCTGTTCCAATCTGCATTTTGCAAGTTCCAAAATTCCTTTCTTCGCATTGTATTGATTCGACTATACTGTCTTGACTTCACACAAGTTTGCCTCAATTTAGTTACTGCATTTTACCTGTTCCAATCTGCATTTGACAAGTTCCAAAACTTCTATCTTTGTATTGTATTCTTTAAACTACATAATATACTTTATTGAGTTATTGCATCTTAACTGTTCCAATCTGCATTTTGCGTGTTCCAAAATTTCTATCATCCTATTGTATTGATTCGACTATACTTTATCAATGTTTTGACTTCACACTTGCCTCAATTTAGTTACTGCATTTTACCTGTTCCAATCTACATTTTGCAAGTTCCAAAACTTCTATCTTTGTATTGTATTCTTTAAACTACATAATATACTTTCACTGAGTTATTGCATTTTACCTGTTCCAATCTGCATTTTGCGTGTTCCAAAATTTCTTTCTTCGTATTGTAGGCCTATTGATTGTATCGTATCAATGTCTTGACTTCACACTTGCCTCAATTCTGTTGCTGCATTTTACCTGTTCCAATCTGCATTTTGCGAGTTCCAAAACTTCTATCTTTGCATTGTATTCTTTAAACTACATAATATACTTTCACTGAGTTATTGCATTTTACCTGTTCCAATCTGCATTTTGCGTGTTCCAAAATTTCTATCTTCCTATTGTATTGATTCGACTATACTTTATCAATGTTTTGACTTCACACTTGCCTCAATTTAGTTACTGCATTTTACCTGTTCCAATCTACATTTTGCAAGTTCCAAAACTTCTATTTTTGAATTGTATTCTTAAACTACATAATATACTTTCATTGAGTTATTGCATTTTAACTGTTCCAATCTGCATTTTACCTGTTCCAAAATTTCTTTCTTCGTATTGTATTGTTTCGACTATACTGTCTTGACTTCACACATGCCTCAATTTAGCTACTGCATTTTACCTGTTCTAATCTGCATTTTACAAGTTCCAAAACATCTATCTTTGTATTGTATTCTTTAAACTACATAATATACTTTTATTGAGTTATTGCATTTTAACTGTTCCAATCTGCATTTTACCTGTTCCAAAATTTCTTTCTTCGTATTGTATTGTTTCGACTATACTGTCTTGACTTCACACTTGCCTCAATTTAGTTACTGCATTTTACCTGTTCCAATCTGCATTCTACAAGTTCCAAAACTTCTATCTTTGTATTGTATTCTTTAAACTACATAATATACTTTCATTGAGTTATTGCATTTTACCTGTTCCAATCTGCATTCTACCTGTTCCAATATTTCTTTCTTCCTATTGTATTGATTCGACTACACTGTATCAATGTCTTGACTTTACACTTGCCTCAATTTAGTTATACTGCATTTTACCTGTTCCAATCTGCATTTGACAGGTTCCAAAACTTCTATCTTTGTATTGTATTCTTTAAACTACATAATATACTTTCATTGAGTTATTGCATTTTAACTGTTCCAATCTGCATTTTACCTGTTCCAAAATTTCTTTCTTCGTATTGTATTGTTTCGACTATACTGTCTTGACTTCACACTTGCCTCAATTTAGTTACTGCATTTTACCTGTTCCAATCTGCATTCTACAAGTTCCAAAACTTCTATTTTTGTATTGTATTCTTAAACTACATAATATACTTTCATTGAGTTATTGCATTTTAACTGTTCCAGTCTGCATTTTGCGTGTTCCAAAATTTCTTTCTTCGTATTGTAGGCCTATTGATTGTATCGTATCAATGTCTTGACTTCACACTTGCCTCAATTCTGTTGCTGCATTTTACCTGTTCCAATCTGCATTTTGCGAGTTCCAAAACTTCTATCTTTGCATTGTATTCGTTAAACTACATTATATACTTTTATTGAGTTATTGCATTTTACCTGTTCCAGTCTGCATTTTGCGTGCTCCAAAATTTCTATCTTCGTATTGTATTGATTCGACTATACTTATATCAATGTTTTGATTTCGCACTTGCCTCAGTTTCGTTTCCCCATTTTAGCTGTCCCAGTCTGCATTTTGCGTGTTCCAAAATTTCTGTCTTTAATTGTTTTGCATTATTTTCACTAAAATCTAGCATTTTACCTGTTCCAAGTTACATCTTGCTAGTGTCAAGATTTCTATTTTCGTATCTTGTAACTTAGCGTAGGGTTGTGTACTATACTTATTCACAGTAACACTGGGCGTATCAAGCTTGCCTGCCATACCAGCACCAGTCCGAGATCTTATATCAGGCATTATGATTCTTTACGATGAAAGAGGTACAATAAAAGTACAAAATATGTCTAGCAAGTAGCAAGTTTCACTTACAGACCATATTCCAAAGCGCCCTCTACATAATATACTTCTATTGAGTTATTACATTTACCTCTCCCCCCCCCCCCCCTTCCAGTGTTCCACTGTCCTACACGCACATGATAATTAACAAGTTCTTTCTTGAAAAGATGTTCTTAAATAACTACCGGGTTAACACTTTCACTCCTTTTCAGAACCTTGCACACCTTACAAGTGGTCTATTTCTTCAACTAGAAATTGTGATAGGATTGGATGATATTTAGAATTTAAATTACTCCTGATTGGGGTAACAAAATGTCTCAATTATGAGCAGTGATATATAATTTACTAAGCTGTGATTGCCCTCTGAGTTTGAGAAAAGGCCTGATCACTTAGCGATTGAAGTGATGTCATACTAAATGGTAGCCAATTTGGTTTTTTCTATGACAGAAGTCCATTTTAAACAGGTGCTCAAATACAATCTACATATTGTAGATCAACAGCTGCTCACATCGCAATATCTTTCGAAATTTAATTGTAAGGTGAGCGTGGTCTATTTTGATCACATACTAGTACCTGATTCTCCCAAAAAAAAAAACCAACAACAACACAAAACCAGACGGTAACATTTGTTGGAAGATTTTATTCCCAAATATCATTATGTGACATTTAATTATGGGAACATTTAACAATATACTTTTCACCTTCATTTGGAAAGCAGACATATTTTGTATGTTGTTATGAGTGCACATTATATCACTATCTTTTTTTACTCGCAAATTTATTCATAAAGTCTACCACCTCATGTAGTAATTAGAAGTGGACATAGCATAATTCACAAAAACAAAGAGGAGTGTATACACATGGGCAGGTTCTCATTCTGTGTATTCTGTACAACATTACAAATACATGATTGACAACAAAATTTCAAACATATGTGATGTTTATTTGATCAAAATTGGTTAAGTAATGACTGAAATATCAAAGAAATAAACATTTCAGTTTTGTGCGAGGGTACTGGTTGAAAAGTCACTGACATGTAGAACCGATGAGATTTCTATCTATTTGACATGTATACGAAGCACAGTGCACAGCTTTACAGGAAACTACCGGTGTGAGTGCCAGTAGCGTAGCGTAAAAAGTAGTGGTCGATATAATGATATTTGAATTATTTTACTGAAAAGTCACCAGAAATCATAAGTGGAATATCAGGTGATCTCTCTATTGGATCTTTTTATGGAATCTTAGACAATATGAGACTATTTTCAATCAGCTTCATGCCACTTTTCCTTTTGCTATCACTTCTGAATCTTATCTACGGTAAAAAGGTTCGAGTATGCATCATCACTCTGTTTAAATTTGATTGCTTATACGTGCATGTACAAGTTGCATTGGAATACAATTTTGTTCTGACTCTCTCTTCATAGTAATCTATTAAAAAAAACTTAACCTATAATAATGCTTCCTGGTGTACTACTTCATTAGGACGCACTTTTTACCGGTGTCTACAAAGCCATTGGCTGAATGGCTTCAGATCGAGCTTTGAGAAGATCCCAGTGCTGTTATGAAATTTTTAATTACCTTTTATCAGGCATATACCTTCCTATGAGCTGTAATAAGTTCATCTGCAGAAAAAACTGAAATTTAATCCGAGATTTCTGAACATGTTAATGTGCAGCTCTGAAATTTGTACACTAGTGATTGATGTTTGTACACGGCACATTTGCACACAATGTCCGAGGTTGCATGATAGAGAAAAGTTTTTAATGCTTGGCAATTTGTGCATAAATTACTGAAGTGGGTAAAGGGACTGCATAGGAATGGTCAGATTTTTTAGCTGCAAGCTATCATACTGTGTTTGTATGCCATTAGAAAGTAACTTTAGAATGATGACAAAAATGAAATTTTAGGAGCTTTAAAAATGACGGCATATTCCCACAATCCGTCATCTAAAATCTAAACACCTTTTCTTTTCTGTCTCCTAATTTGTGTGTGTGGGGGGGGGGGGGGGAGGAGGGGGCCTGGAAAAATGCTCAGCAAACTTCCTCCAGTTGAACGAAGTATGATCTTTTTCATTGGAAAGGTGTTTAATCTTAGTTTTACGATATATGTAGTATATATATTACCAAATGACAATCATGTAAGAATTAATTGTTGCAAGAGCTAATTTGTACCTTTCATAGCTAGAAGTGCTTACATTTACCCAGGATCAGTTGGGAATGGGAGCTATAACACAAACCATGGGGTACAAATCCATACAGAACCATTGATATGAAATTGGATCAGCAGTTGCTCATCTCAGACACATCATGCCTAATATGATCAGAAATAATGCCAGAAATTTCATATTTTTTGACAGACTTATTTTTCTGACTTATCTGCTTGGAAACCACAAAAGGCGCCAAAAAACATGCAAAAGGCTGAGAATCTACACTGAAAACGAGATGGTCAAATGACTAAAAAGATTAGTCATTCACTACGTCTTATTAGACTAAGAAATAATTAGTCATTTGTTCTCAAACTGACTAATTTTAATTAGTTAATCAAATTATGTCTTATTTGAGAATAATTAGTATGGCATGAGAAAGAATTGGTCCGTAAATAGTCCTACACGGAAATCAGTTAGTCTTACATTAGTCTTTCATTAGTATTTTTTTACTAATCATTATAAATGATGACTTGACGTGGTGCTGAGGTAAGCTAACAGTCATGGGAACTATTTTTCACACATGCATATTCAAATTTTATATATACCTTTTAAAACAAAGGCGGTTCATGACAGCCTGTCATAGGCTGTCATAGGCTTGACTGACATAGCAACAAGTAGTGTACGTAAACTTGATTCCAAGTTATTTTTGTAGTTAATAGACCTGTTTACTAACATATTCAAATTTTATGCATACCTTTCAATCATTGGTTGTTTTTGACAACCGGAAAGCTTGCCAAAGGCTTTCAAGACAGAGCAACAAGATTAGTAATGTTACCCAAGTAGGCAAGTACTAGTGTTTGTTCTAAGGAATATCTCCTCATTAATTTGTCTATATAGTGCAGACGTCCGGTCCAGGTTTTCCTGAGATTATATAAACACTTTCCATTGGACTTCTCAATTAAACACAGGAATAATGCCTGCAGAAATAGGTAAAAAAATATCCCCTCAGGTAGGCCTACAATACGAAGAAAGAAATTTTGGAACTCGCAAAATGCAGATTGGAACAGGTAAAATGCAATAACTCAATGAAAGTATATTATGTAGTTTAAAGAATACAGTACAAGATAGAAGTTTTGGAACTTGTAAAATGTAGATTGGAACAGGTAAAATGCAGTAACTAAATTGAGGCAAGTGTGAAGTCAAAACATTGATAAAGTATAGTCGAATCAATACAATAGGAAGATAGAAATTTTGGAACACGCACAATGCAGATTGGAACAGGTAAAATGCAATAACTAAATGAAAGTATATTATGTAGTTTGAAGAATACTATACAAAGATAGAAGTTTTGGAACTTGTAAAATGCAGACTGGAACAGTTAAAATGCAGTAACTAAATTGAGGCAAGTGTGAAGTCAAGACATTGATCGGATAGTCGAATCAATAGGCCTACAATACGAAGAAAGAAATTTTGGAACACGCACAATGCAGATTGGAACAGGTAAAATGCAATAACTCAGTGAAAGTATATTATGTATCTTAAAGAATACAATACAAAGATAGAAGTTTTGGAACTTGTAAAATGTAGATTGGAACAGGTAAAATGCAGTAACTAAATTGAGGCAAGTGTGAAGTCAAGACAGTATAGTCGAATCAATACAATAGGAAGATAGAAATTTTGGAACACGCACAATGCAGATTGGAACAGGTAAAATGCAATAACCCAATGAAAGTATATTATGTAGTTTGAAGAATACTATACAAAAATAGAAGTTTTGGAACTTGTAAAATGCAGATTGGAACAGGTAAAATGCAGTAACTAAATTGAGGCAAGTGTGAAGTGAAGACATTGATAGGATAGTCGAATCAATAGGCCTACAATACGAAGAAAGAAATTTTGGAACACGCAAAATGCAGATTGGAACAGGTAAAATGCAATAACTCAGTGAAAGTATATTATGTAGTTTAAAGAATACAATACAAAGATAGAAGTTTTGGAACTTGCAAAATGTAGACTGGAACAGGTAAAATGCAGTAACTAAATTGAGGCAAGTGTGAAGTCAAAACAGTATAGTCGAATCAATACAATAGGAAGATAGAAATTTTGGAACACGCACAATGCAGATTGGAACAGGTAAAATGCAATAACCCAATGAAAGTATATTATGTAGTTTGAAGAATACTATACAAAGATAGAAGTTTTGGAACTTGTAAAATGCAGATTGGAACAGGTAAAATGCAGTAACTAAATTGAGGCAAGTGTGAAGTGAAGACATTGATAGGATAGTCGAATCAATAGGCATACAACACGAAGAAAGAAATTTTGGAACACGCAAAATGCAGATAGGAACAGGTAAAATGCAATAACTCAGTGAAAGTATATTATGTAGTTTAAAGAATACAATACAAAGATAGAAGTTTTGGAACTTGCAAAATGTAGATTGGAACAGGTAAAATGCAGTAACTAAATTGAGGCAAGTGTGAAGTCAAAACATTGATAAAGTATAGTCGAATCAATACAATAGGAAGATAGAAATTTTGGAACACGCACAATGCAGATTGGAACAGGTAAAATGCAATAACTAAATGAAAGTATATTATGTAGTTTGAAGAATACTATACAAAGATAGAAGTTTTGGAACTTGTAAAATGCAGATTGGAACAGGTAAAATGCAGTAACTAAATTGAGGCAAGTGTGAAGTCAAGACATTGATCGGATAGTCGAATCAATAGGCCTACAATACGAAGAAAGAAATTTTGGAACACGCACAATGCAGATTGGAACAGGTAAAATGCAATAACTCAGTGAAAGTATATTATGTATCTTAAAGAATACAATACAAAGATAGAAGTTTTGGAACTTGTAAAATGTAGATTGGAACAGGTAAAATGCAGTAACTAAATTGAGGCAAGTGTGAAGTCAAGACAGTATAGTCGAATCAATACAATAGGAAGATAGAAATTTTGGAACACGCACAATGCAGATTGGAACAGGTAAAATGCAATAACCCAATGAAAGTATATTATGTAGTTTGAAGAATACTATACAAAGATAGAAGTTTTGGAACTTGTAAAATGCAGATTGGAACAGGTAAAATGCAGTAACTAAATTGAGGCAAGTGTGAAGTGAAGACATTGATAGGATTATTATTATTATTATTATTATTGGTTTGGCGTCACCTGTGCCTGCATGGGAGGGGAAGAGCGAACTGAATCACTGTAACCCTCAGGTCTCTCCTCCCGATATCACTATTGGGGGTGTGCAGGTGGACCACATACACCGGGGTTTCTCCCTACTCTTATACGAATAGTGCAGTGGGATCTTTAACGTGCAAAGGTGGTGACTCTCCTTTACACGGGACCTCCATTTAACGTCCTATCCGAGGGACGGAGTGTTTTCCACTGTAGCATAGCCTGCGTCTATGAAACAGGGGAGGGGCACGATAACACACAACGTAGGCTTCAGTCATCCGCCTTGGCTGGACTCGAACCCACGGTCTTTTGGTTCGAAAGGCAGACGCTTTACCGACTGAGCCAACTCGCTAGTCGAATCAATAGGCCTACAATACGAAGAAAGAAATTTTGGAACACGCAAAATGCAGATTGGAACAGGTAAAATGCAATAACTCAGTGAAAGTATATTATGTAGTTTAAAGAATACAATACAAAGATAGAAGTTTTGGAACTTGCAAAATGTAGATTGGAACAGGTAAAATGCAGTAACTAAATTGAGGCAAGTGTGAAGTCAAAACAGTATAGTCGAATCAATACAATAGGAAGATAGAAATTTTGGAACACGCACAATGCAGATTGGAACAGGTAAAATGCAATAACTCAGTGAAAGTATATTATGTAGTTTAAAAAATACAATGCAAAGATAGAAGTTTTGGAACTTGTAAAATGTAGATTGGAACAGGTAAAAAGCAGTAACTAAATTGAAGCAAGTGTGAAGTCAAGACATTGATAGGATATATAGTCGAATCAATAGGCCTACAATACGAAGAAAGAAATTTCGGAAGACGCAAAATGCAGATTGGAACAGGTAAAATGCAATAACTCAGTGAAATATATTATGTAGTTTAAAGAATACAATACAAAGATAGAAGTTTTGGAACTTGTAAAATGTAGATTGGAACACGCAAAATGCAGATTGGGACAGGTAAAATACAGTAACTAAATTGAGGCAAGTGTGAAGTCAAGACAGTATAGTCGAATCAATACAATACGAAGATAGAAATTTTGGAACAGGTAAAATGCAGATTGGAACAGGTAAAATGCAATAACTCAATAAAAGTATATTATGTATCAAAACAATACAATACCACGATAGAAATTTTGGATCACGAAAAATGCAGATTTGAACTTTTAGGTTAAATTGTTGTGACTCTATTATTTTGCATTTTACCTTTTCCAACCACTGATCTCTCAACTGGAGACAGTGCATGGTTCCCGAATGGTTCCAACGCACATCTTACGTGTTCTAATATTGGTATCGTTTGTATTGTATTGTTTTGACGTCATACTTCATACGATTACTTACATCAATAATTTTTGCATTTTACCAGTTCCAAGCTGCATTCTGCGTGTTCCCAAAACTTCCATGCTAGGCCAAACAGATAAGAATTGTGAATCTACTTCAAAAAATTCAGATGATGAGCTCGGGATGAGTTGTGCAGTGAGGCGCTGCCATGGACTTATGCATATTCATTAGGGGTGGTCTTACGTAGTCGACATTGGGTGATTTCAAGTTCGGTGTGCGGTGTTGGTGTTGGTGTTGAGAGCGTGGAAAGGCTGCTGAACCGAGCTCCAACACCGACGGTCAGTTTAGAGGGACGATACCGATCTGATCCGATCACCTTATCGATAGCTCAACACCGAGTGACGTCATACGCTAGTAGCGAAAAATCTCGACGATAAAATCATTTCCCCTCAGAATTTCTAATAAATCTACATCTTATTGGATTCGAATTGCATAGTCATTTGAAGAATCCAAGAGGAAAATTATCACTCTTCAAAGGAAAATATATGGTTTTGATTATTCCAAGTTGTTTTGACTGCGAAATGGGTTTAACCACCAACATCTCACGAGTGGCCGTAGCAAAGAGTGCCGTTGCTTCGCGAGGGAGAAGCAGCAATAACATGTATGATTACAACACCAACACCAACACCGTACTTGAAATCATGAATTTCCCAATCCCTAGGGGCTGGTGTTGGTGAATGGGGAAATTTACATGTAAATCGTCAACACGAACCGTGATACTCGGTTCAGCAGACGACATTCAACACCAGAAAGCAACACTGACTACCGGAAATACGTCAAATCTTGCGAGGTCAATTCCAACACCAGCCTGATTTCAAGTTCGGTGTTAAGGCTGGTGTTGGTGTTCTCACAACACCAACACCGGCCTCCAACACCGTACTTGAAATCACCCAATTTCTTCACGTAGTGCCGTGCGCAGCCCGCTACTTGTTCCAAAACATTGCCTACCCATTGGGTACCCCCTATAAGCGAGAAGAGTGAAGTGCTCATCGGTTTCTGACTGAAGTTGGCTTTGTTTTTATCTAGCAATATTATAATGGCGTTGTCTTCATCATCAGTAAGTACAGAACATTATGACATGTATTCTGGTTGACTGTGTGAATTTCATGATTTTGGGATGGTATGTTTTTGAAAAAGATAGGTTCCTCTTAATTCCAAATAAATTCAGCCGGTCCCACATACTGAATTCTAAGTTAGCTGTTAACCAATTATGCCGATGCGATGGTGTCGGAGCAGAGACTGGTGAAAGCGAGTCCCGATCTGCTTTCAAATTATAGTTCCTCTTTCATTTAATGTATTTAGTGAGCATTCCAGGCAAACTCGGAGAATAGGGGACCAGAACGCGCACGCTGTATTCATTTGTGTGCAAGTACATGAAGTAATGCGCCCCAGTGGCAGCGGCGGCAGGGACGCTCTGCACAAGATTCAGGAGTGAAACGTTTGTGAGTTTGACAACATTTCTAGCCAAAATCAAACTGATTTTCATCAATTCGTTGTGTGCCCAGGAGAAGGGCATGAGCGCAAGTGCACACGTAAAATACATTTTCGAGAAAAACGCATTTGAAGTTGGACATCTACTTTCAGCATTTATTGATTTAATCTGCCTTCGTCTTTACCATTGATAAGCAAGATTTATACTTCAGTGATGATATGCTTTCATTTCGTTCTCTGCTGTAAAGAGGTTTTTTAATCATGTATCACTTTACGCCTCGCGTCCTTCTGCCGGGAACAAAAATGCGAAAATGCATGTATCGATTTCCCGGGAGAAGGATGCGAACACGTTCACATCGTTCTGCCGGGCAGGAGAATGCCTGATGCGCGCATTGTTTTGCCCGGGAAAAGGACGCGTAAGGTCTGCTTATGTACAGTTGAATGTGGATTTGTGTATTATATGCGTTAATGTCTAGCACATTTCTCATCTTGCTACGGTACTTTCTTCCACTATTTTGAATTTTGAAAGAAATGCATTACAAGTCTCATACCAAATGACAGTTATGGACTAATTTATTAATCTGTTTAATCCTTAGTAGGCCTATTAAAACTGTAGCCATGCAGGGCATACATCTGTAAAATGCTGAATCAATGAGGAATTATTATGGTTGTTGATCTGAAAACTGATCCCAACATGCCCAAAGCCTTATCTTATCTCCATGATCGTCACACGTCATCATAATCATCAAATTATTATTACTATTACTATGATTACTTTTATTGCCTTTATCACCAGGGATGGTACCAGGCTATCGGGGTATTTTGTTGGGGAGGGCCGGGGGGGGGGGGGGGGGGGGGGCAGATAACTCGTAAGTTTCTTTAATGAATGACTCCAGCTAGGGTACAAAACAGTTGCAACACCCAGGCTTTACCTATTATTTTTTTATTCTTCCTCCTTTTTCTTTTTTTTCTCTTTTGATCACTTGAAACCATGCATTCAGGGGCAGCATCAGGGTATTTTGATGGGGGGGGGGGGCGGTAAGGTGACCCATTTAGGTAATTCTATTCTTGTTTTGAATAGAAAAAAAATAGGAGTACTATTATATAGTGACACAGCCCTCTCTTTCCTCATACTCTTAATTCTTTAATCCCTCTCTTTTCTTCCTTTTCTCCCTTTCGATCACTTGAAAAATCTTGGGGGGGGGGGGGATTTGCCCATTTACCCGCTGTAGTGCCGCACCTGAACCCTCTGCTGCTCTGCCCCTGTCCCCACTCTAATTATCACTTCCGTCATCATAACCCTCATTACAATTAACCAACTCTATTATTACTATCGCCACGTCACCATTGCCATCAGTATCATGTTAATCACTATTTGCATTAGAGTTATTACTATCACTACAATCATCACTCTCACTATCAGCATTACAGTTATTGCCATAAAATTGGGCATCAGAGTAGGAATTACTATCACCACCATCATCACCATTAACATCGACATCATGTTCATCACTATCTCTGCATTAGAGTTATTAGCATATCACTGCAGTTATCATCACCATCACTATCAGCATCACCATCATTACCACTAGAGTAGGCATTGTCATCATCACTATCAAATTATTATCATAATTAACTATTTTGAATACTTATATCATTAAACTGATGCATTTAACGTTAAGTCGAAAGACCAAAATGTAGGTCACAATTTATTACCGGTAATGACATTCTTTTGTCTGTACATTTGAAAATTCAAGCAAATCATCATATACACTCGTAAATTCATTAGCTGCGAGGTCGAAACTATAACATTCAAGTACAAATGCAGAATAGGAGTTTCTGATCTCCATCTTTATATCTCGTGCATGCACTGTATAATACTCTTAGAACACATGTGTCATGTAATACTCATCACCTGTTGATCATCATCATTACAATTTATGTACAATTTGATATGGTCTAAATGAAAGTACTTAAATGTAATAAGTATTCCAAACATGCTTTACAAAGACTTGTATATTTTACCTTTATGATTATCAATACATTCAACAAGGCCTCCGAGCTAAGAATGTACCATTGATATCAAAAAGGACATCTTGGTAATACGTGTATATAACTCTCTGAGTCAGTGAGACAAAAAAGGAGTAATGTGAAATCAGCTATTTACATGTGACAAGTATTTACAGTAAGGAAATCATATAAACCTTGAATTAACTGCTCTAATCATGAAAATCAATGGAGTTCATAATGCATTATGATTAATATTTCCAGCAGTTGTTTCACAAGTGGTCACTTTAAACATCAAACATCCTGAAGGTAAATGTAGAAAGCTAAGTACGCATCTTATGGGGTGTTGCAAGAACGTTGCAATACATAGCAAGTTGCAACTGATTGTCACTGGCCAATCAAAATCATTGTTGCATGCATGTCTTCTTAAAAGGGCAGACCCTGAGCCAATCAGAATGGTTGTTTCAAAATTAGCAATTATTTGCAATTTATTGCAACTTTCTTGCAACACCCCATTACTCATTTCACAATTACACTGAGTATCCATAAGCTGTAACAGTAAAATTCAATGCAGAATTGCATGCATATAATTCCATCTTTATGCAGCCACATAATAAACTACTTTTGTGTTGTGACGGAAATAAATGCCTACTATCAAAGACACAAAGGTAGCAGTTAGGTTATAAAATCAGGTTTATCCCCCCCCCCTACAAAGACAAGAACATTTTCTTCTTCCAACGGTCATCTCAGATTTTGGTGACAACATTAAATAAGTGTGAAACTGTTTGAATATACACACTGGCACCTTGCATAAAAGGAAACAAGCCTGAGATAATATGATATTCCGATTAGGATTTCCCTGGAATTCCTTTGTAAATATTTTAAATGAACTTATAACCTTTACATTTACAATATGCTAGGACCTCTCCACAAAGATCATAGTTCTCATACAGAACTCTTGTTAATATAAAACCTGTGCAGGCCCGTGTGACTTCACATCCTGACCTGAGATCAAACTTGTTATTTGCATCTAAACCCAAGGATGATGATGATTTACTGCATCTTTTAAAAGAATTATGACAAGAAGTTTGAGAGGGCCTACCACAAATATGCATAACATATATGCTTAGGTCAAGCTACATGTATGAAGACAAAGGAATTTCATTTGCTCTCAAAATATTGTTGCCGAAAACTCTCCATGAGGCAAAAGCTAACCGCATCTTTTGAAACAAAGCCTGTTCAGGCACAAAACATTTATACTGAAACTTCATAAACAAACATATAAAATTTTTCATTGTATAGCCTATGGACCGTTCAGACACACATCCTGAGCTCTCAGAAGAAACTTCTTATAGATCCTCTTTTTTTTTTTTACTTCCAATAATAAAAAAAAGCTGGAAGATGAAACGTTCAATAAAAATGCTGAAGTAGAATCCATGACAATGTCAAGGACGATATCACAAGTGGGATCAGAGTCCATAGAATTCAAACTGGGCTAAATATTCACAATGATATTGAAGAAAAAGTTGATGACAAAGTCTATGACAATGTCAAAAACTATGTTGAAAGACGTTGGAATAGCACTCCAAAATGAATAGTATCCACTTTAATGTCCAAGTTGGAGTGGAAAGCAATCTCCACATTCCACAGGTTGTCAGTTGGTCACCATACAAAGATTATAATAATAACAATATTATGAATTTGTATAATCTCTCTGAGATGCATCTAAGCACTTTACAGAAAGAACAGCTTGTGTTTGTTAAAACAGGAAGTATTTTGTTTATGCTCATCATGAACATAATACTGTCGTTAGTAGTGAACAGCCGTCGCATATATACGCTGTATATATAGAACGGTACAGTGAAAAATACTCTAAACCCAACATGATCATCCACACAGTAGATACAGTATGTAACTGTTAATTGCAGTTACAAGAATATTTTGATTGCTCCTCTGAACTGGGATAATACCTTCCCAAAAATTATGCAGTTTCCATTTGCCAAGAGCTGACTCCATCTTTTGACACAATTACATCCTGTTCAGACACAAAACATTTATATCAATACTCGATAAAGAAGCATCATATAGGATTTTTATGGTGCAGCCTATGGACCATTCAGACCCACACATCCTAACCTCTCAGAAGAAACTTCTTGTAGATGCGCATTTTTTTTTTTTACTTCCAGTAATAAAAAAAGCTGGAAGATGAAATAAAAATGCTGAAGCAGAATCCATGACAATGTCAAGGACGATATCAGAAGTGGGATCAGAGTCCACAAAATTCAACCAGGGCTAAATATTAACAATGATATTGAAGAAAAAGTTGATGACAAAGTCTATGATGATGTCAAAATCTATGTTGAAAGACATTGGATGGCACTCTAAAATGAATAGTATCCAATTTAATGTCCAAGTTGGAGTGGAAAGCATTCTCCATAGGTTGTCAGTTGGTCACCATGCAAAGATTATAATAATAATAATATTATGAATTTATATAACCTCTCTGAGATGCATCTAAGCACTTTACAGAAAGAACAGCCTGTAATTATTAAAACAGGAAGTATTTTGTTTATGTTCATCATGAACCTAATACTGTAGCTTGCAGCCATCACTTCATATGTATATATAGAACGGTTAAGTGAACAGTGCTCCAATGTAATGTATAAGCACAGTATGTGGAGTATGTATGAATGTAAAACTGCTAATTGCAGGTACAAGAATATTTTGATTGCTTCTGAACTGGGCTAACCTTCCCAATGAAAAATTCATGAAATGTAAAGTGTATCCAAGAATAACTTGTCATTTAACATTCATCAAAAATGTTTTCAGTAAAATTAATACGACTTGAAAATACTAAGAATTGTATATCAAATCAAAGAATATCAGGAACAGGCCATGATCATCTAAGGATTTGGGGTTCTGCTTCAAGGATCAGAGAAAGGTCAGAAAATAAGTACTATTGCATGTAATGAGTCATATTCATTTATGTATGACTGATCAGAATTTATAACTACAGGAAAATCAAAGGCTGTTATTACAATTTCTTCAAGTGTGGTTCACCTTCTACTGCAGTGTACAAGTGATTCTTGGATACTCAGTCAAATGCAATAACGGCCAGTACATATATTCTACTCTTCAATGAGCAAGCAATCATCTTCTTCTGCATCATGTTCAGCTTCTTGTGATGGCAGACTGCGATAGAAATCATGATGCAATTTAGGAATAACCTGTGTATCACACAGGTTACACAAGTCCTGCTTCTTTGCTGCACTAATTGGCAACAATGCCTTGTACAAAGGCTCAAGAGGAGGAGTCTTCATCTTCCTCTCAGAGGCAGCCACTCTTAACTCCTGAAAAGGATTATCAAAGTCATAACGGAACTGGATAGTCAGTGGCGCACTCTTCTCGTAACGCAGATGCCTTATCTTTGTCCATTGGACTCTGTCTCCAGAAACATCCCTCTGGATGTTTTGGAACATAGATGTACTCAGTTTCTTCAAGTCAAAGAAATCAGTATACTGTAAATGCTTCACTGTGTATGGTCTTTTTGCCCTAGCCATATCAGCAACCATCAGCCACTGATCAGGGTGGAACACTTGCACTTTCCTTTTGGCCTGTTCGATGGTGCTGTGTACTGAGTCAACTTCCATCTGCGTATGCCCGGGAATAAGGAACTTCTGATCAATTGTATGTATGTGCGAAGTTCTTACAGTACGCAACAGGGCAGCAGAAATGAATCTGTTACAATTCTGGCCGCAACAGCTGTCACTAAAAATGTGAGTAATATCTGGAGGTGTTGATGTGAGATGCTTGATTGGCACCCCGTTTACCATGGACCTCATTCCAAATGTAACAACTGGCTTCCCCGTCAGCTTGATTATATACAGTAAGATTGTATGATGATAGTTTTCGCTTATAAAACAGCAGCGATGACGAGCAGGAAGGGCTCCCTAATACCTGTTGGAGGTCAAAAGTGAAAGCAGCACAATTCGGAGAAGACATAACATTCTCCTTGTCTTTCTGTTTTTCTTCACGAGCACGGTTTTTGCTACGCACATGTTCTTCAAAAGCTTCTCTATCATCATCAAATGTTTCAGCATTTCCATGTGTGCAGCAAGTTTTGCATTCATCTTTTTTTGGAGGATGGAAGGAGAGATTGAATTCTGTATTGAAGATCCTCCTGTACACTTTGAGGGATGCAGCTTCTTCAACCTGAGAAGCATATGCATCGTACATCTTTTGAACTGAAAGGTCAGACGGAAGGTACTGGCGCTTGCTGGAAGCGCGACAATAATGAGATTCAATGACCTTGTACTGTTTAATGTGATTGCGTATGTCATCTAAAACTGTATCACAAGTGCGGTTTGCTGGGGCATGCTTACCCCTACCGTCTGGACAGCTGAGTACACCATTGCGTTTCTGCAATGTATACAAGATGGTCTTTTGGCCAATGCCTAGGGTGTTACAAAAGAATTTGTGGCACACTCTTTGTCTGGCCCCTCTGATGGGCAGGAAATACTGCTTCTTCTTTATTGGGGGGGGGGGGGTCTGGGTTTCAGTATCTTCTACATGGGAGCAAATGAAATAAATCCCTTTGTCTTTCATATGAACCTGAATTCCAATATGTCACAAAAATGTCTTCTCTCTCATCCTGACTTATCTTACTACTACATCTTAGTTTACATGAATCCTTACAAACAGGCCCAAGTTTCCATCCTGGACGAGCTTTGCCATCTTTTGAGATGTATGGAAGGCCATGTGCTCTGTTTGAATGACTCATGTTCTGTCTCCACAGATGCTTCTGTGCCTGTCTTTTTCTAGCTTTTGATTTCTGAAAAGGAATGTAAAAAAATAGAAAAACTCATTAGTAAATTTTCCAAATTTACATGTAGACATGTGAAATGATGTCAATTTTTTTTTTTTTCAAAATCAAAATTATCATATGAATACATGTAAGTAGAAGAAATGTAAATGAAATTCTTTCTTGCACTTAAAAACACTCCTTTTGAGCGTTACATGAATATTATACATTATCAATCTTATCATTATCATCATTGCCAATTATAAATGAATTGCTTTCTTACTTTCTTTGTTTGGGTCTATACTCAGAACTGTAGCCATCCATTTTTGCCCCTTTGTCCACTTCATGTAGACTCTTGATCCTACTTTTACAGGCTCAACAGGAACTATATCCTTGAAGTAGACGCGGTGGATCTCCTTGGTGCGGTCCCATTGTACTAGAAGGTCTTGGTACGGATCCATTTTGGATTCATCTAGACCTAAATCAAAAGTAAAAACATACACAGAGATAGCTTAATTTAAAAGCTACCATCTTTGAATGAAAACAGCAAACTGCTGTTAGATGACTGGCATGATATTTCTAACAATTATTTGTCTTAATTTCAAAGCTATCTTTGAAACAAACTGACATCTTCCTGTTAAATGAGTGGAATGTGGAATGATTTGTTTAGGTTTCCTGTTCTCAAATCTTTAGGACTATTAAATATCTTACCAGTTAAAACACACACATGCACGTGCAAATTTCCCAAGTGCTGATACTGTTTACTGTAACTAAGCAATGACAATACTGGCAGTAGGATAGGGTTGGGGACGCATCACAAAAATGATGCCTCCTCTTGTCTTTGACTTGCCACCATCAATATTTGTTCTTGCAAAAGTAAGTTATAGTTAAATCATTGTCTTAACACAAGTGTTATAAATTTCAAGAAATACAGCTTGTACGTCTTTGATTAATGACTTTTTCAAATCAACTGACCAGGCACACAACATCTGGCTAAGTGGCTAGACTTAGGCCTAACTCCGCCGTTACTATAGCCTATAGATCTAACAGTCTAACAAATATGAGAAGTACATGAATTTCAAGGTTTTCCTTCGAAAAGAGAAATCTATAGATGACATATATCATTTATAACATGGAATGTAATCATTTTGAAAGGATACGCATATCATTCAAAATTTATCTTTCGGAATTCTCAACTTACCGCAACAGCAACAATTCGTTGCTGCTAAGGAGCAGACGGTAACTAGGATCTGCAAGGCTCTTGACGGCCGTCTGCCGGGAATAATCTCGGATAGGTCTTGCCCGCGAAAACGCAGTGAGCGCGCACACGTCCTTCTGCCGGGAAGAAATCTGGAATGCATGTGCCCGCGGCGTTTTCTTATTGTCTTATTACGTCATAATGAAGTCGATTTGAGGTTTAAGAGTGGTATCAAAAGAAAGTGTAGACAATTTTCTTTCATCTTATGAGAAAAACAGAAAATCGAAAATTTGACCCAAAATTGCTGTTCGCGTCCTTCTCCCGGGCACACGACGAATTAACCAAAAATTTGAAAGCCCAGAGGACAATGTAATATATTAGAACATAATTACTTGATTAAAACATATTTGAAAGTCAGTTTGAACTCAATTACTGACTTGTCACAGATCACCTTGAGTTTCGGTTGTCTCTGCCGATCTCTGCGCTGTATGAATGGAACGCATGTGGAACGCGCACGCGTTCCGGTCCCCTATTCTCCGGGTTTGCCGCATTCCATCTGTTTTTCATGAACAAAGTTTTCTGTGAGGTATAATCTAACAAGCTAGCGGTGAAAAGGGTATATAATTAGGATGGTGGTGCAGATGGATGATGATGATGATGATGGCGATGATGATGAATGACGATGATGATGATATTTTTACCTTTTTTTATTCATTCTTTTCATCTTTCTCTATTTTATTATTGTTTTTTTCTTTAAGTTTAATGTAATTTTTATTTAAAAATTCTGCTCTTGTGTGCAACAAATACTTCCAAGTATTGGAAAATTGCAGTGAAAATGCATTTTCACTTATCAGTGTTTTTCTCTTTTGATAATTCACAGCAATTTTCAGCCATTGACCAAGCATGTGAGGCAGGGGAACAATTCTACAAGGTTTTCTATGAAAACTTTGACAAGAAAAGAACTGTAAGTTTGCATTTCACTCCTCTTGTAATTGACCCTTTTCCATATTTTTCAAATATCTGCTATAATAAGGATGTATACATGCATTTCTCTTTTGCTGTTTGTAAATTTGTATATTTTTATGATTGTTTATTTTTGTGTGGTTCTATTAAAATTGTGGAAGGAAACTGTACTTTATGGAAATGATAAATGTTGTTATGCAGCTTCTTGTCAAGTTTAATTATTTGTTACAGGCTTTCAATCCTACATGCTCAATTTGAAATGAATATTTTCATGTGGTGCAGACAAAGCAATTTAGTTCCTTTTATTGTTCTTGCTCTCTCTCTCTCTCTTTAACCCATTCATGGCAGGAATTATTTAAAGCCTAATTTGATCAGCTTTTATTCTTCAAATTGGCAACACCAACATTTTTATTTCATTGCTACATTTTTCTTATAAAACGTCATGTATTTGAAATGAATATAAATTGACAGAAATTATGATGAGACGTCAAAAAGTTGCCAATTTGCAGGGGAAAACGGTGATTTTAAACTTTCTATCACATTGCCAATTTAAGGATTTTAATGCTTATTTTCCTTTTAAAAATTTTCAGCATCAAGCAACGAATATTGGCGCAACCAAAGTGGGCACAGTTTGTGTAGAATTTTTTGCTCTTTCTGCTCATGTATTTGGTATGATTTTTAGGGGTCTGCATCAAAAGTTATTGGGCCAAACCACAAAATGTGGACCTCTGTCACGGATGGGTTAATAGAAATACACACATGCACATGTTGGTATCAAAAAGCCTATACACTGTAGCACCACAATTTATTTCAGTGTACAATAAAAGAGCAATGTAGAAAAAAAGCCCTTGCTCAAGGGCGTAAGTGCCATGCTGGGGATCGAACCCGCGGTTCTCGTGTCTCCAGTCAAGTACCTTAAACCACTCGACTACAACTCCTTGCTCCTTGGCAATTAATATTTGGTCGTTCCACCTTTACTCCTATTGATTACAGCCAGTATGAATTATGAAACTCATTGTCATGGGATGCCAGACTAAGCAGTAGTCCATTTTTGTTTTTTGACATCTTTCAATAGCTTCTTGGAAAATTATACTTGGATAATGCCACCATGGTATGGAATGGTAATCCTGTATCAGGATCAGCTGAGATCACAAAGTTTTTTGATAAACTACCGGTCTCGGAGCACAAGGTGGATACATTAGACTGCCAACCTATTCCAAGTGAGTAAAATGCTGCCTCCAACATGGACTTGCTCATGTTATGCTCACGAATAAGGTGTTTTTTTTAAAGTCAAATTTCTTTGTTTTACCATTTTGAATCATGAGTTAAATGCACACATTAGTGCAAACTTGCTTATTTTATATCAAATAATTTCCTGAGTTTCCCCTTTGAATTGACTGAATTACCTTTTCAATCATTGGAGTTATTACTATGGTAAATAATCAAATACATGTAAAGTCTTATTGGAAAGACATAGTGAAGAATATACATGTAATTGTAAGGAATAAAACATGACCTGCAAGTCTTCTCTTTTCTGAATTTTTGATGTGTAATTAAAATGAAATTGCAGGATTATTTGATGAAGGCAGCATGAAAATACAAATTCATTGTGTAGTACCATTTCTTTTTCTCATTTACTCTTTCATATTTCTCTCTTGTATCAGCTGAGCTGACGGATAATCAGACCTCCGTTCTTGTCGTAACCAGTGGTAAGGTGAAATTCGATGGGAAGGGGAACTTTCCTTTTGCTCAGAACTTTGTCCTCACGCAAACACCAAATGGAGTTTGGAAAGTAGCAAGTAGTTCCTTCAGATATGAAGAATGAAAGAGGAGAGAGACTAGTTTTGTGAGACACCCTCAGAAGTGACACCCTGACCAGCATTTGGTATTTTCGAAGACATCGCATCGGATGGAGTATTCGTTTACCAGTCTTGTGTGGGTCAAGGAATTAAATGGGTGGTCTTATAGTTTGGGGAATACCTCGAGAAGAGAAGACTTCATCGGTTGCCATCAGAGAAGCTGTTGGAAATGGAATCTATGTTCTTTACTGGAAGGTGATAATTGGAATTGTGCTCTAGGTGTGTGTGTGATCGGCATTTACACCCACAGCAATAATGGACACGAGAGCAAGAGAGTCAACATCATCAATGACCAAGTGCATATCGCTGTAAGCATGTATAAATGAAGGTGAAAGTATACATGTAGAATGGTTTGGAGTCTCCATTCTTGTGACCCCTTGTGACCTCTAAGCTCAGATTTTAGCATGGTGCTAATATGTTACATTGCAGAAAGTGTTTTAAGACAGAAACATTTTGGAAACGTGTAAAAAAAAAAAATGCTGTTGATCGGAACTTCATCCCATTGATTCTCAGCCCTGAATAAAGAAGTGGACAAGACTGAAATGTCTTGGTAGCTTGGAACTGTTGAAAATTGTGTCATCTGAAACAGAGGTGGAGTGGATAGAAATAGTCTAGGAGTCCACATCTATCTAGTAATAAAGTGCAGACAGGTTTCTTTACAGGAAGCAGTTTACCCTTAATTTAAATGGGATCAAATTGGCCTTGTGACATCCCAGGGAAATAAGTTTGTTGGACAAAAGCAATGTTATAGGTTTAAGTTTTGCATCATTTTGGTGGTACCTTTGTCAGGGAAGATTTTCCCTCGATATTTATCTTTCTGAAATCTGCCATGCTTGGTATCAGCACCTGTGTTATGTACTGGTGAGAACCCAAAGTATGGATGCTCTGTTTACCAGTTGTCACCTATTCTCCTTTCAAATGAATGTGAATCGTTAGATGGTTCGAAACAGAATGTTTTTCTTACGTAATCAATAAAAATGATTGTGAAAAATAAAGAAAAAAAATACATGTAATCCTCAATGTTGCATCTCCTGTCAAAAGAAACTCTGTTGTGGTTTAATACATGATTCATTTTTTACATTATGTCATGAATTTTTATTGTTAATGTCGGGGGGGTGGGTTGGGTTAGCCAAATAAGACCGTAACAGAGCAAACTTTACAGATGCTGCGGGACACCAGATCTGAGCTTCTTCGACTTTATTGAGGTTTACCAAAACCAACGAAATGAAAGGAGTAACAAAAACAACCCCAAAGTCAGAGGCTACTGGTGGTTGCACACCACCTACATCACCCAGGATACCACAAAGGAGTAGCAGCTTCTACATTATTCAAACCCTCAAGACTCAGACTCGATGAGGATCAAATGAGTCGGACCCGATCAGCCCTTTCCCAGGCCTGCTTCGATTGCAGTCCGACCTGCACCAGAACCAGGACATGCAATAATCTACCTAACGTAAAATGCCAACAAGCAGTGGAGTCGCGGAACCACCGAGAAAATATCATTCCGCTAAGGATTTCTTAAACTTTGAAATGGCCAATATGAAAAGGATTGAAGTATATATATAATGTTTCACTCAATATTACGAGAAATCAAATCCTTAAAATCTGTAAATTACATAACAAGGATTTGAAAATAACTAGAATTATATTTTTCGAGCGTACATACATCGATCATCCTAACCCTATCTAGTGATCCGGCCGATCAAGAAAATTCCAAACACCTGTACGAAAATACTATGCAAATTAGGCACATTCTTCTCAGGTAACTAAATGAAAATTCCACTTTCTGACAGTTTCCCCGCTTGAAAATCAATCGACCCGAATGATTTGCTTCAACCAATGATATAACAATATATATATATATACAGTATATTATACCATTTTCTGTACATGGTCCAAAATTGTTTCTTCTATACACACTTTCTGACTTTCTGTTACAATTCTTGTCAGTGTAAACAATACATTTTGTGTAGACAGCTTAAATACAGCAAAACTGAATGAAATATATTATTTTACTACTCAAAAAAGGAATGTTCTGAAAGCAGTCGAAATGTTCAGACTTTTTTTTCTTCTTTTTTGCTACAAAAATCTAATTCGATATCTCTTTCTTCAAATTCCTTCCCCGCTTGAGTCGTTGTATTATCTCTAAAAGAAAATTTGTGGATTTTTTTTTTCTTCAAAACTCAGAATATTCACTCTTTTTCACAAGAAAAAAAAATGTTGAGAATAAATGCAAATCTAATCCTACAAGCCTCAACTTCAACAACTCTTTCTTTTTGCTTGAGTAACACAGTAAATATCATCTTCTTGAAAAAAAGAAAAGAAATTCATCTTGTCTCAAGGACAAATATAAAAAAATTGTCACTGAATCAACTGGACAATCCAACTGAAATCGACGGAGGGAGTATACAATCAAAATCGAGGAACTACTTCATCACTCAACTGGGCAATCCAGTTAAAGCCGACGTAGGAAGTCTACCTGGATTTCTATGAACTCCTCTGGTACTCCGCGTTGATCTTCAAAGTGGTGTTGGTTCGACATAAACTCTTGGTGCATTAAAGTCCTCATCATACGTAATGACATATGGATATTCATCATCTTCGGAATCTGAGGTATATCGAATTACATCCACTCCTTCATTCTCATCGTTACTTGAATATTCAATTCCTTGTTGATCTTCGGGAAGGACATCATCTAGATCATCAGCTTCATCTCGTGGATCTAGAATGAGGTGTCTCCTATTTACCCACTTGCTTTCACCACCCGTTGCAGGTCGTATCTCATAGACATCATCTTCAGCATTCTTACTTTCTATCACATAGGCTGTATGATAGAATTTATCAGCTAGCTTGTGTCTTTTGGTGAAAGCTTGTCTTCTTAGTAACACTCTATTTCCAACACTAAGCGTATCTTCTGGGACATAGTCTTTGTGCCGCTCTTCTTCCTTTCTGGCAGCTGCTTGGAGCCTGGGTGTGACTACATCACATGCTCGCTTCATCAACTTTGCTTGCTTCTCTGTGTACTCTTCATTCCAATCTTGTTCTACATTGCTTAGCAGATGATCAACTGGGATTAGAGGTTCTCGGCCAAACATTAACAAGTATGGCGTTACTCTAGTCACACGATGTGGGGTGGAATTATACACATGTAGTATATGTTGGATTAAGTCGGGCCATCGCCTCCTTTCCTTTGGGTCAACCGAACGCAACAAGGCACACAACGTCTTATTAAAGCGCTCACATTGTCCGTTTCCAGAAGGATGATAGGGTGTAGTGTGTGATTTCTTTATGCCATACAATTTGCATAATTCCTGTATCAACAAACTCTCGAAAGAACGTCCTTGGTCTGAATGGATTCGGGTAGGAATTCCATAATGCGCGAACCAGTGATTTCGTGGAGTGCTTGCGACAGTCTCCGCTGTCTGATTCTTACATGGAACAGCTTGGGCAAATTTACTAAAGACATCAGTCATAACTAGTACGTCTTCAAATCCATCTCTGCCTTTATCTAACTTCAAGAAGTCAATCGATAGGATTTCTTGGGGACGGAAAGCAAGAAGATGTCTCAGAGGTGGGCGAACACTTTGAGTAGGGGCTTTTGAAGTTGCACATCTCCAGCACTTCTTAATATGCTTCTTCACATCATTGTGTAAGCCTGGCCAAAAACATCTCTTGCGGAGAAGCTCTACAGTTCTATGGATACCTTGATGTGCCCACTTGTCATGTGTTGCTTCTATCAACATAGATTGCAGACATTTAGGCACTAGCAGTTGTCTAAACTTGCCAACAATAGAGTCATCTACTAATCGATACAGAGCTCCTTTATGTTTAGTCAACTTCGGCCACTCCTTTACAAAGCCACTCAAACCTGGAAAATTCTTATCATATTCTTGACCTGGTTCCCAATTGGATCTCCACATGTTCCACACCTCCTTCAGTACCTTATCACTCTTCTGCATGGTACTTAGATCGTCATGAGAATATGATGGTAGAACAGTCGACACATTGTTTGTGGTTAACAAGTCACTAAGAGCTGTAGTCTTTGGGGCATCTACCTCGACATCTGCTCTCACCACTAAGCAAGAAGCAACCTCTTGAAGTCCAGCCTTCAGCTCTTCAGTCGAAACATTCGCTGGGCATCTACTTAGTGCATCTGCGCATTGATTGGTTCTCCCTGGCTTGTATTTCACCTCTATGTCATACATTGCCAGCTGGGCAACCCATCGCATTTCAGTCGCATTTAACTTTGCAGTTTTCAAGTGGGCAAGTGGGTTGTGATCAGTCCAGATCACTGTGTGCGAGCCTTGAATGTAGGGGCCAAACTTATCCGTTACTGCCCACTTGAGTGCAAGCAACTCTAACTTGAAACTGGACAGATCAGGATACTTCTTTTCCGATCCTCTAAGTCCTCTGCTTGCATAGGCTACTGGATGAACTTTCCCATCATTCTCTTGAAGAAAGCAAGCTCCAAGACCTCTAGTACTTGCATCAACCTCAATGATGAAATTCCTGTCAAATCTAGGGTGAGCTAGAACTGGCGCTGTGGTTAGTGTTCTCTTTAATTCTTGGAAGGCCGTTTCCTCCTCATCGTCCCACTTGAACTTAGCTTGTTCCCTCTTCCTCCCTTTCTGGCTTGAACCTGTGAAGGCATGTAAGGGGGCTGCTATCTTTGAGAAGTTAGGGATGAAGCATCTATAGTAAGATGCCAATCCTAAGAATGACCTCAACTCCTTAGCATTCGTGGGAACAGGCCATGTCGCCACTCTCTCTACTTTATCTTGGTCTACAGCTATACCCTCATCAGATACAATGTGACGTATCGAACTTCTCTCTGAAACAGATCACATTTCTTTCCCTTGATCTTGAGTCCATGTTCATGCAACCTTGAAAGAACTGTATCTAGACGACGTAGGTGCTCTTCAAATGTCTCTGAGAATATCAAGATGTCATCCAAGTATAGTAGTATCTGAGACAAATTCAAATCACCTGATATGCACTCCATCACTCGTTGGAATGTAGATGGGCTATTTGTAAGACCTTGGGGCATCTTCATAAACTCATACAGACCCCATGGGACTCAAAAGGCGGTCTTATCAATTGAGTCCTTATCCATCACAACTTGAAAGTAACCATGTGCTAAATCCAAAGTTGAGAAATACTTCGACCAAGACAATGCTTCCAAAGTCTCTTCAATTCTTGGTAGCGGGAATGAATCTTTCACTGTACGATCATTTAACTTGCGATAATCTATGCATAGCCTCAAACTACCATCCTTCTTTCTAACCAATACGATAGGGCTGGCAAAGCTACTCTTTGAAGGACGTATAATCTTCTGGTCTACCATCTCTTGTAGCATCTCTTTCACTTCTTTTACTTGCAAAGGGTGAATCCTCCTGTATGGTAACCTAATATCTGGACCATCAGTCAATCGGATCTCATGTGGAATGAGGTCACATACACCTGCATCATATGTTCCCTTAGAGAATACATTCTTGTGCTTATGCAGCAAACTAGCTACAGCTGCCTCTTCAACTGGGTCTAGGCCCTTTATCTCAACGCCTGGAGGTAGAGTGTCTTCTATTACGGTATAAATTCGAACAGAACCAATGTGAACATCAGTTTCTTGCTCTTGGTTACGGGATTCTCTCTTCAACTTATCATACAGTGGCTTGTATTCTGCTATGTGTTGCAATATGTTGGAGCCAAGAAGGATTGGGTACCTCATATGTTCCACAGTAGGTGTTCGATCTGACACTACCAGAAAATTACCCATCAATTCTTCTTCTTTCACCTTGATTGGTAACCCAACATAACCAACAATGGGTAACTCAACCCCTCCAACACCAATAACATGCAGAAAGATTCCTTCGCTCTTCTGAAGCTCTCCAATACGACACTTCAGCTTGCTCTCATATAAGGACAAAGGTATGATAGATGCTTCGGCTCCTGTATCCACTACACAGCCAATCTCTACTCCTCCAATGAGAATGTTACAGCATGGACTTTTAGCAACAAATCTCTCAACAAGGTTTGATTTAGCTTTCTCTTTAGACTCTGCTGGTCCCACAGTCCCTAAATTGGCAGTTGGTACATAATGCGATGTAGGACGGGCACTAGTTTCAGACGTAGGATGATTGCCAACTGTACTCTTCTTCGGACACTCTCTACCCATGTGACCAGTCTGATGACAGTTAAAACAGACCACTTCTTCTGTACAGTCTTTCTTTGTGTGTCCTTCTCTAAGACAGTTGTGACACTTGAGTTTCTTCTTCTTGATCTTCTTAGGAGTTTGAGTATACTGAGTAAGAGCCTGAACACTCTTGGCAATCTGATCTACTTCTCTTCTTAGATCTGCCAATTCAGCTTTGACATCCGACTGTTCCTGTTCTTTCTCTTGCTTGGAAAACTAGAACACATGTCAGCACGCTCAGCATATACTTCATGAACTCGTGGTGAACTTCTTGGTTCTTGACCAGAGAAAAATTCAAGTACTTCAGATCTCATCTCAAGAAAGTTCTTATTCTTTGAAGACATTTCAATTCGTCTTAACTCTCGTTGTACCCACTTCTCTTTTGCTCCACAGACAAAACGTTCCTTCAGCGAGCTATCTTTGAGCCTTTTCAAAGCATTCTTATCTTCGTTACTAGAAGCAGCTTTCTCCATGCGATCATACAAGCGCATCAAGGCCCGGCTGTAGTCAGCCAAACTCTCGCCTTCTTGCTGTCGTCTATTGTAGAAGGATTGACTAAGTGAAGGTACCGACTCTGACGCTGCAAAGAGTGACTGTAAAACGTTGATAATTTGATCACTATCCTTTCGCACATCCTCATCTCGGCATAGGACCTCTTCTTTGGCAACTCCAGCCAAATGATCGACAAGCGACTGTGCTTTTGCCTCTCCAGACAACTGATAGTGGGTAGAATAACTGGAAAACTCTTCAAGTCACTCTTCCAAAGATAAGTCTCCAGCGACTTTAGGTGGACCCTTAAATTTAGACAATTTCACTGGTGGGGGAGCACGTTGAATATTCAAGCCTTGCAGTGCCCAGGTAAGGACTGACATCATTTCCTCTACAGCCTGTGACTGTGACATCGTTACAAGGGCTATATAACTCTACAAAGGGGATAGAAGGTCTATGCACATGTATAAAGTGGTGTAAATCAATGAACAATCAAAAATTAACTCTACTCATAGTTACTTAAGATTACCTATACCACCTTTAACTCATTACCAAATGTTCATGTGTTGACCGTTCACTCTCCAAAGTAAGAATGTTAAAGTCTCTTGGATGTGTAGAACTTCGCTGCCGTCATCCTAGTTGGTCGCTGACCTCTGGACGATAGACCTCAATCGCTGACTTTGGGGTTGATCGCTGACATCGGAACACAGCCATGGTCTGATGATCCCATCCTCGTCGCCATTTTGTCGGGGGGGTGGGTTGGGTTAGCCAAATAAGACCGTAACAGAGCAAACTTTACAGATGCTGCGGGACACCAGATCTGAGCTTCTTCGACTTTATTGAGGTTTACCAAAACCAACGAAATGAAAGGAGTAACAAAAACAACCCCAAAGTCAGAGGCTACTGGTGGTTGCACACCACCTACATCACCCAGGATACCACAAAGGAGTAGCAGCTTCTACATTATTCAAACCCTCAAGACTCAGACTCGATGAGGATCAAATGAGTCGGACCCGATCAGCCCTTTCCCAGGCCTGCTTCGATTGCAGTCCAACCTGCACCAGAACCAGGACATGCAATAATCTACCTAACGTAAAATGCCAACAAGCAGTGGAGTTGCGGAACCACCAAGAAAATATCATACCGCTAAGGATTTCTTAAACTTTGAAATGGCCAATATGAAAAGGATTGAAGTATATATATAATGTTTCACTCAATATTACGAGAAATCAAATCCTTAAAATCTGTAAATTACATAACAAGGATTTGAAAATAACTAGAATTATATTTTTCGAGCGTACATACATCGATCATCCTAACCCTATCTAGTGATCCGGCCGATCAAGAAAATTCCAAACACCTGTACGAAAATACTATGCAAATTAGGCACATTCTTCTCGGGTAACTAAATGAAAATTCCACTTTCCGACATTAAAAAATCAGTGATATAACAAATAATTCTAAATGCACAGCAATGCATGTATTTAAAAAAGGGTATATTTCTCATGAGAATGTATGTCAGTACTAATCCCAATCCATAATCTCCAATGTAAATTATTTTGGGAAAATATGTAGGCAATTTGGCTTTACAGGAAAGAGATCAGTGTCATATTTAGATCAAACATAAATCAGCAAAATTGTGAATTAAAATTAGAAACATTTCTCAGATCTTGTGAAGTAAATTTTTTTTTTAATGAATTTAATTTCTCGCACATGCACACACAAACACACCCCCCCCCCCCCCAACACACACACAGCAAAATATAAATCTCTCATACCTGTGCCCTAGATCTGTTTGTGAGGAAATCAGGTAATTAAAATTTGTTTTTGGTTGATAAAATTAACAACTTTAACAATTCTTATGGGGTGTTGTAAGAAAGTTGCAATCGATTGCAAGTTGCAACTGATTGTCACTGGCCAATCAAAATCATTGTTGCATGCCTGTCTTCTTAAAAGGACACACCCTGAGCCAATCAGAATGGTTGTTTCAAAATTAGCAATTATTTGCAATTGATTGCAACCTTCTTGCAACACCCCATTAATTTTAATATCCTCCGTCGGATTTTGCACATTATACTTGGACTATTCTCTTTCCCTCATTTTCTCACTCTCACACTTAACTTGTCAACCAAAGGTGATATGAGTATGGATTTCCTCATAAGAAAGTTATTGGTCAGTTATTCACGAAGTTCTAACAAATGTACATGTAATCTTCATGGAAACTTGCACAGTAATGTATCAATCAAGAGATCAAGTTTTGTATGAAAAGATATGAACAGTTTAATAAATGAATGTGCGATTTTTTTCAATGAACACAATGCAGTTTTACAGTACATTTCTTATCAGTGGAGTGGAAACTAATCATTTCTTGATTGTATTATGAACAATGTTGCTGCAAAGCAAAACAACAAAACAAAACAAAACAAAAACAAAAATAAAAACAATGCAAAAAACAAACAAAAAACAAAATACTTTAGCAAGAGAGAAGACAACCTCAATCCCACTCTATAAGATTCATTATTTCCTTTTTCTAATACATATTGCTTGCTTCAAATCTTGTGATTTGAAAGTAAGCTTGGAGATTATCTTTATATTTGTAACACGTTGCTAATCACCCTATATAATTATAAATGATAGAAATACATAACGATGTTGATGTTGAAGTTGATGGTGATTATGAAGGAGGCAATTCACTGAAAAAAAGGTGATTTGCATTACAACAATGAAATAAACTACACCTTGAACTTGGCAAAAATAAGTGATCTGGGGAGCATTTCATGAAGAGTTTTGTCAGTGATTTTCACCGACAACTGTTATAAGCTACTAAAAATCCTCGCATCTGATTGGCTGAGAGCAAATTAGTCGGTGAAAATCACTGACAAGACTCTTCCTGAAACGCTCCCCCCCCCCCCCCCCCATTTTGTGGGGGACATACCCTTTTGTGCCCTTGACCTTGGTGCAGTGGAACTCCAGAAAATGTATTAATGTACTATCAATGCTTGGGACCACAAAATCAATTTTATGGAAACATTCCTTAACTTGGGCTACCTCTCTCCCACCGAAACAAAGGATAGCGATGACCACCACAATAACGATCTTGGATATCATCTTTTAATAGAAATTTACAATATATATTAAGCAACTTTTTGTTTTGTTTCCTCATATGTACACTGTAGCAAAGAATTACCTGGACACTGCACATAAATCACACTATAAAAGGAGAAGATGAACCATGCTGGAAATCTTAAGTTCCCAAAGAATTTATCATAAATCTACTGAATCATATATCAAATTAAAGGCTTATGCTTATGCTTCAATGATCGTAGAAAGGTCTGATAGTGCTGTATGGACCATATCTGTTCATGCATGAATGATCAAGGTTTTTTAACTATAAATGAATCAAAGGCTATCCTTTTTCTCTTTAATTTGATATGCAATTCGTTAGATTTTATGAGGAATTATTTCAGAATTTTTGACTTCCAGCATGGTTCATATTCTCAATTTATAGTGTGATTTGGTGCAGTGTCCAGACAATTCTTAGCTAAAATGTCCTTATATCGGTGGATCTTTCTGGTTACCAGTATGAAAAACACATAGGCCCGAATTCACAAAGGTGGTTTTGAAACCGTGGTTTGAAACCATGGTTTATGCAAATTTCATGCGTTAAAAAGCTCTTATTTCAGCGCATATACTGAGATAGGTCCATTAATGATGCACGCTTTTGTCAAAGGGCACTAAATTCGCGCTTGTTGCCATGGCGTGAAACCATAGTTTATGTAAATTAATTTAAATAAAGAGTGGACTCATTAATTCAAAACTGTGGGCTCATTAATGCAATAACGATGACAACAAGCGTGAATTTAGCACCCTTTGACAAAAGCGCGCATAGGACCTGTCTCAATATATGCGCTAAATTAAGCATTCTTAACACATGAAATCCGCATAAACCATGGTTTCAAAACCACGCTTTCAAAACCACCTTTGTGAATTCGGGCCATAGTCTTCTACAAGTTCACAGGAATGAAGATATTCCTACCAAATGTGCAATGCATGTGCCTCAATGAATCCCACCATTTCACAGCTGAAATATAAATTTCAGTTTTGTGGGGTGTTTCATAAAGCTGTTTGTAAAGTTACGCATGACTTTACGAATGACTTGAATATGAAGTGCCAAAGGTCATGAAATGCCAAAAATTTTTCATGACGTTCTAACAAAGTGTGACTGCATTTCCCATTAATTATGACCCCAAAAATAAACTTTTTGCAATCAAAATGTTTGTGAACAGTAGTACTGTTAATCTACATCTGCATATTTTACCTTTAGCTGATGTGGTTTATAATAATTGAGAATCCCTTTGGCTTGCCATATTGAAGTCGTTCATAAAGTCATTTGTAACTTCTCGAACAGCTTTATGAAACACCCCCCTGGTTTGCAATTACCTTGTAAACGAAACTGTGTCCATGTAACTGGGAAAGGTTGCACATTAAAGGTAGCACTTAAAAATAGGTGTCTTAATACCAGATTTGGAATCATCAAATGCATAAGAAAATAACTCACTACCAGTATCCCTAAAAAGCACATCCACTGCACACAAAAATTAGTACATGGGACCACAAACAAATGTGGCATGAACATTCGGTCTTGACTTTTCAGCTGTTTCACGTCCTATTTTGAATATAAGGACATTCTAAGAGCAATCCTTTCAAGGGAGCCTCTTTGCATGCTGTTCTTCTCAACCCCAAGAAAAAAAAGAATGAGAAAACTTACAAAGTATCTTAAACTTTCCAAGAACTTATGCTTCACTTTAGCTTGAACACAAGTATTCCCATTACCACTGCTAAAAGGTAGCAGATGGAGTTATTTAGCCTATGATAGATCAGAAATCAGAGAGAGAGAGAGAATGCATAAGGCTAAATATTTATGTTGATTCCAATAAATGGTTTACAGTTACAGGTACAGTGCTGTTACTAAAACTAGTTTCACTGCCAGGCAAAGCTTGTACCTAACATAAAGTCTCACTTCTAATACATCCAGATCAGGTTTCCCAATGTTGTATCCGAAGGCATGCTACATCCAAGTACCAAGCTTAAAGACGATTCTGGTGAAGAATCTCCTATTCGACGAGTCTAGGCAGAAAATGATTTCATGCGACAGTTCCCATGAAATGGTTTTATAGTTCAGTCAAGCTTCAAGCATTCCTGCCATGAGAACGTAAAAGCTGGGCATGATCACGAATCCCATTGCTTGTGCTCCATACCATCAGGGGGCTTGACTTCTGTCTTCTTAGAACCGATGTCTTTCCAGTTGGTGCTCAAGACTGTCCCAGATGACTCAACCTACAAAACAAGATATAATTTTGTTCAGTTTTGTATTTGATCAAGAAAGATCTCCTTCTCCCATTAATACTCAAATTCAATCTTTGTAAAGACAGTTGTAACACAGGAAACCTAAGAATGACACACAGATGCAGATATTTTGTTAGTCTCTATTCTAGTATTTGAAATGCAAAAATAAAATATCCGTTAAAGGTAAATTCAGTTACAAAAACTGCTTTCTACTAGTTCGAAAAAAAAAATAAGCCGACACAATATGCTAAACTGGTTTTGTGAAGAAATGTACAAATAGTGAATAGAGTGTGATGGGAAAAGGTTTGGCATAGTTGAAAACGCGACCTTCTATTCAACTCGGCTTTGCCTCGTTGAATAAAAGTGATGTTGCTCCTTCACCAGTTGTGAAATCTCGTACCACTGCATGGATTTGAATATCTGCTATTTGTACTGAACACCACCTCGGAAGTTTGCTGAGATATTGATCAGAATCAAGAAAAATATTAAATATTAGTTTACAAAGCGAAATCGGTTCTTACTACTGGCTAGCTGTGTGCGTAGGGAGCATCTATAGTGCAGTGCGTGACTTGCCTCAAACACTGAATACGCGTATACTGCACAAGCTAATTGTAACGTCAAAAAAGAAACAAAACAAGTAATCTTATTGTGACGTCACCCTAACTGTGCATTCATATATTTTGGATTGCACACATGCACTGGTACGAATACTGTGCGTTCAGCTCCATAGACCTGTGTACAACAAACCTAATAGTAAATAAGATAATATCCAGGAGAGGAGAGTAATTGAATTATTTAGCTTTTGGGCCCCGCTCCAAAAATCTGACCAATGATGGTAACTTTGCCATCATCGGTAACTTCCATGGAAACCTTGAATTTGATTGGCTGCTGAGCAATGTTGGTTACCATCGATGGAAGAGTTAACTTATTGGTTAGTATTATGCAATGGGGCCCAGGAATATTAAAAAAAGAGTAAGAATAGCTCCTGAGGAATAGCACTTAAACAAAAACAACAAAACAAAAAGAGGTATGGCAGGTAGCTTGCAGTGGTTTCACGCAACCTAGAGTGGTAGATCTAGACCAGGGAGAGAGTTCAGGCTAATGACCACTAATTTGGACATACTATACAAATTTGGTCCCCCCCTCCATTCTAAAGTATTCAAAAGCACAACTTTGACTTGTCAAAAATACATGCATCCATGCGCCCCCCCCCCCCCCTCTCTCTCTCTCTCCCCCTCAGATCTGCCAGTGCCAGAAGCAATTCTCCCTATCGCATATAGCTCTCCGAATACAAATGCATGTGAAGCTCTAATTTTTTTGGGCATTTCATTGTTGGGAAATGAGCGTTTGGTTCCGGCCGGTACAAGTTTGAATGTCGTTGACAATGTGTCGGTAGACATGGTCAGCCTAGCAGAAACTCCCTTTTTCCCTTAATCTAGCAAATAATCATGTTTTCATGCGGTTGGTATTTAATCAGGATTCTTCTCTGAAGCAGCCCAATGTTGGGCCGACAATGCAAAACATAGAAATTGTGCAAAAAAGCCATGGATGAGAAATGAGACGTGAGTAAAGTTTCACATGGATCGACTCCAGCAGAAGGCTTGGAGGAAAGACAGCTTCAAACTGAATAGAACATCACAAATTTGTTCCAGGTATTTTGATAAGGATGCAATTTCATACAATGGAACAGCAAGCACTCCCCGAAGATATTTCTATTGGAAAAATTTTGGTCTTGATGAAGCACGCAGGGAGAGGAGTAGCCTCGCGAACGCCATCTGCTATAGACCGGAACCAGAAGTTTATGCCCCAACATCATTGTCCCCGAAATCGGTATCGGGAGCTGATATCGGTTACTATCAGTTATATACGAGAGGGAGAATTCCATCTTACAACTTACAAATGATTTGTTCATAGCCTTTCTGGTGTCATCATCTGCATTGGCATAAATCTTCTGGAAGAGATTGTTGAGGGCCTGCTCTCCTTTTGCTTCGTCCTCCTCCTCTTTCTCAATGTCTTTGGCTATTTGGTCCCAGTTCCTTGTCACATGACTAGACGTAGGGTATTTCCGGGTGACATCTTCAGTATGAGTTTCTACAGGGTATAACAATAATAATAATGATAATAATTAATAATAATAATAATAACAATAATGATAATAATAATAATAATAATGACAATGATAATGATAATAATAATAATAATAATAATAATAATAATAATGACAATAATAATAATGATAATAATGATGATAATGATAATAATGATGATAATAATGATGATAATAATGATGATAATAATGATAATAATGATAATAATGATAATAATAATAATAAATGCGGCTTGCATAGCGCCAGATTCACTCTGTGGAGTGCCCAAGGCACTTTTTAAGAAATTAGGAAGTGAACAGAAATGTTTTTAAGATGCTTCTTGAAAGCTTCAGAGGTTAAACACTTTTTGATGTTTTCAGGAAGGCCATTCCATAACCTAGGACACGAGTGGGCAAATGATTTCCCCCCCCCCCCCCAGGTTTTTGCAACTTTAGGGATCACAAGAGAACTGGAAGTGGATAAGCGTAAGGATCTTGCAGGAGTGTAATTCTGAATTAATGAGATAAGATATTGGGGAGCAGAACCGTGAATGCAGTGACCAGTTAGCAACATTTTGAAAATACTTTTACAGAGAGCCAGTGCAGTGACTGCAAAATGAGATGTGAGATATTACGATGAGTATGAATAATGCAAAAATCATGAATCTCCTCAATATGAAATATGCCCAGCATGATGACATTTCTTCAAAATATGCCTACTAAGCCTCCTCATCGAGAAACATACCGTAATACTTCATCATAAAGAGCAGTGTTATAACAGCACTCATTAAAACAAGATAAATCTGCTATTCCTACTCTTTTATATTCTACTGCACTTTTGGCGAGATCAAACAATGTTTTAATTTAAGTTTAAGCAAAAAGAAATCTTTTTCTAGCGCAGTACAGGCATCAAACCCCTTCAAGAATTTGTAATATATCTAAACATAAAATAAATGATTACAAAATTAAAAAAAAAAATTATGTCATTCTTTTTTCCTTTATACAACCTTTCCCAGTGTGCTCCATTCATGTTTTGGTTCAAAGCCATTGAGTAACTTTTAAAAATCTGAGCTGCATGGCCCTACATGCTATCGTATATGTAATGTAATATTGTGTAATATGAAGCCCTGAAAAATGCACTGCTAAAACAACACCATTTGCTTCCCAAAAATTAAAAATATGCAAGTTACCAGAAATGGCAGACCTTCTTTACTCATAGACTTCAGTGTTATTCAAAAGCATATGGTTTTGAAAGTGGTGGTATTCAGTGATAGATATCTTAAGAAAAACATCTTATATTTCAAAACCTTTATATTCCTGATTGTTTATATATCCTTCTGAACATCTTTAGAAAACAGAGACATCCAAATTCAATAATTCATTAAATCAAGCCACCACAAAGTTACCTGATCCCTTGAATATTACCTGTGGGTTTCACTGCTTGGGGAAGACTGTCTTCACCTTCCAGTTTATTCCACTTGATTGCTTCTTCTTTCTTTAGTTTAATCTCTATCTGTAATGCACAAAATGGATGTCAAACATATAATCCATTGTCTACTGAACCATGTTCAGTCTGTAGGGTATAAGAAAATTTGTTGAGACCACTGCACATTGTACGATCCGACTGTGACCCAATTTCCGAAAAAATGGTATTTTGCATCAAAAATAAAAGTTTAAACAAGTTAAATTATCTTATTAGAAGTTCGGAATAATGATAGGAATACTAAAATAAAAATTTTGGTTAACTGCAAGTCTTGTGGTCAGAGTAAAGGCTAAATCAGCTTCAAATCTTAGCCGATAGTTAGAGTAATATGATGTCACTACGATTCGGAATTGAGTTCACTTTTATTCCTACAGAGAGGCTCGCAATAGCCTGAAATTTTTATTTTAGTATTCACACAACTATTTGGAATTGTGATCGTTAATATTTTACATGTTTGAATGTTTATATCAAATGCTATTACACATTTTCAAAAGTCGGATTGAATGGATTGTATAGTGTGCAGTGGGCTTTAGTTAAAGGGTTAACACAATACACCAGTGATATGCCCCTCAGTGATGTTTGGTCAAGGATGTATTTCATCAAAGATGTAGGATCAGGTTTGGGCTACAGTTGAGTTTTAGGTCAGGTGAGGTTCAGGGTTAGAATTAGCTAAAGGCAATGTATCAAGGGTTGAAATAAGATAGGCCTTGTCTCTTGCATCCTCTGTACTATTTCTGAATATCTTATTGCCTCTTCCTACGGTCTGTTTTTCTTCCCAATGCAAAGTCTACCACCTGCATATCATCTCTGAATCTGCTCTCAAACTTGATTGATTGCCAATCACACTTGTTTAACTAAACAAACAGCCTGCTTTATATATGGGCACTTTGTGTGTTTGTTTTACTCGGCCATCCATGACATAAGCTTTCCAATGCTGCAAACTACAAGACTCATGAAGCAGCACTTTTAATGACAAATTTCCCACCTCCCTTCCAAGTTAAAGGGAGTTTTGACTTCTCATATTGATAAAAGGTGATTTTTCTTAAAGATTCTCAAAAGCAAATGAATTATTTCAATGATCAGTATATTTCAAGAAATTCCTTGTAGGTTTCCTTGATGAATAGTTCAGAGTGATTTGGGCAAGTTACATAAAGATAATTATGGTTCTAATACCACAAACAAGTAAGGTCTGAAAACTGTACCATTTTTAAGATCAAGCAAATCAAGGTGAGAAGGATAAACTCTATGATCATAAAAAGTAAAACAGCAGCAGCAACAACATCAATTACCACAACAAAACAACTATAGCAATAATAACAACAACAAAAATCCCTTATGAATTTCTTGTAGGACCCACTTGAAAGGAGAGCCTGGAGAACAGCTATTAAGGAAATGAACTGTCCAATCCCCCAGAGTGGGAAAAGTGGACTAAAAACATTGATGATAATGTAGGACATCAATTTCTGCAAAATGAAAGAACAATTTTGTGAGCTTACTTTGCTATTGAGCACCCTGGTCGTGCTCTTCTCTGGAACAATGGGATGGGCAAGGTCCAGCTCCAAGCTGTAATCACTCCCAGTGGGTAGTTTGACTGTCGCACTAAACTGAATGAACGAAAGAATGAATGAATGAATGAATGAATGAATGAATGAATGAAAGAATGAATGAATGAATGAATGAATGAATGAATGAAAGAATGAATGAATGAATGAACAAATGAATGAAAGAATGAATGAATGAATGAAAGAATGAATGAATGAATGAAAGAATGAATGAAAGAATGAATGAATGAATGAATGAAAGAATGAAAGAATGAATGAATAAATGAATGAAAGAATGAATGAATGAATGGATGAATAAAAGAATGAATGAATGAAAGAATGAAAGAATGAATGAATGAAAGAATGAATGAATGAATGAATGAATGAATGAATGAATGAATGAAAGAATGAAAGAATGAAATAATTACAATACAACATTCTTGTAATACATGATACATTGAAAAAGGTTTACTTTCCTCATGATAAATACGAATAACATACTTGTAGTAACAGTGGACTATATTCCTTATAGCATGAAATAAATAAATTAGTCACTACTATCTACATTAATCAATAAAATCAAGATGGTATTTGCAATGAATGTTGAATATATTCTTGTAATAAATGATCTTTTGTAAATGTACAAAATGAATGGAAACTGTGAACAAACATTATTATTAATTACTTTATATCAATGGGTTTCACATCCTATGGTCTGTTTTCTACGGAGACTTAGAAAAGATATTTTACTCTTCAAAGTCTCCATGTTTGGAGTTCTAAAGATATAGTGGAAACTCAGTATAACAAGATCCTTGGGATCATCAAAACTACATTGTTATAGCAAGAATCTTGTTATATATAAGGTTTTAAAAAATAAAATATAAATAGTTGGGACCGGCATATTACCTTGTTACATCAGGAATATTGTTATATGTCGGATCTCTCTATACTGAGTTTCCACTGCACACGGTAAAGAGATGGTGAAGTTTTAACTTCAAATGCGATCTTGCTGGATTTGTACAAATGCCCTAGCCTGCTTGACACCAACAACCAAGAGATGCTGACCGACGAGCAAATATACATGTACATTATAAATCATGTTTGCCCAATGGTCAAGCATTGGATTCTACTTCTTCCAAAGGGGCTTTTACATCTTCATGGATCGCATCACGGATCATCCCGGATCTGAATCCGTGGTGTTCTGGGATGCAACGTCGCGATTTTCGTTGCAGTGCCGGTGTGAATACGATCCCAACTCGGTATTTTTACGGAAAAGTAAGGACAAGTACGGTGTCTACACAGATAGATAAGACAGCAACACGGATCTTGCCGGAGAAGTCCCTGGAGCAAACACGGATTACAAGGAGGAGCACGGATGTTACTGGACCCTTACACGGTCCTTTCACGGAAGTGCACGTTCTCTACTGCGATATCCATGATTCCCCGGAGTACTGACGGATGATATGACCATGTTGTCACTAATATTTTTAGATACTGTTCATAAGAATATTCGGTCATTTACTTTGCTATACGCTTCTTGAGCAATTAGGCCCACGTGTCTTTGGATTCAATTTACCCATCTAAAAATTTGCCAAAAATATACAGGGGTGTAGGCTTCGCTATATGGCAAAAAAATATAGAAATTAGGAAGGGTACGGCTGCTGCTGACAAGCCAAATAAATAAATAAATAAATAAAATTAAGAAAAATCATACAAGGTCTAATGGGGTAGATATTAAAGAAAATTTGATGCAAGACATTGTTGAAGAAATACAAACAATAAATGGGGAAAAAAAACTTGGTGAAAAAAAAAAAAAAATTGTTTGGGGCAGCAGCCCATAGACCCCACCAGTATGCCAGTGCTCCTGCTTGTTAAGAACCGTGAAGGTAAAACTGGTAGTTGCAGTAGCCCTCGTCTTCCCACAAGAGCCGGAAATTGAAAAAAAAAAATCGTGCAAGGAAAAGGAGGGGTCTGCTGTTTTCACATTTGATAAGGCCATGAATGGTTGTCACATAAAAATTTATTCGTTCATGTAGGAAAACAGACAAATTTCGAATCCGGATGACAACGATATTAATACGGAAACCCCTGAATGCATTCGGTGGCTACACAGAGGTACACAGTGGCTACCAGGATGAATATGGATGGTTTTTCATCCGTGTACTCCGGGATGAAAAATTGGGCAAGCTTAATTTTTCTCTGGGATATGCCGGTGCACCAAGGATGATGCCGGATGAGCTCCCGGTGTATACACAGTGATGCTGGACTAAACAAGGATAACCCCGGAATGACGATCTGGGATGATCTGTGTTGCGATCTGTGAAGGTGTAAAAGCCCCTTAAGACATTACTCAATTGTTTCTTTCACAAGATTCCCCAATGGAGGGGGAAGAGAGATGAAGGGGGATGGGGGTGACAGAGAGAGTGCAGGGGTGGGGATCAAGTACGGGCTGAAGGATTAAGGTCTTTAAAGGGTAAGCTTACTGTGTTCTTGGTCATATCAATCTTGACATCTTCTTCCTTTGCTTTCTTGATGAGTATATTGATGGTAACAACCGTCTCTGTCTGGTACCAATCATATCTGAAAAAGATCATTCAAAATTTCCTGATGCAAGTTTCAAGTTTCAAATTTATTGACTTTGAATCCATACAAATTGGATTATTCTCAATTTTTTTTCACAAAATTCAAGAAAAATTTACAAAATATAACATAAAAAGAACAAAGTATAACAGAAATAGCAAAGTATACCAGGATTTTCACAAAAACATAACAGAATATAACAAAATATAACAGAATATGATATATATATATATATATCATATATATAGATAAATATAATCGAGTAAAACAACTTTTAAGTATATAACAAAACAAAACAAAAAGCAGCCAAACCCGCATAAGTGGTATCCACTCTCTTTAAAATTTACAGACCTAGGAAAAAAAAAAAACTTTTAGAAAAATAAAATATAAAATCATCGCAGCGATATCATAATAAAACATGTTAATTATCATAAATCCCACAGAATGAAGTGAAAGAAGAACAAATACCACTAGCTCAAGATCCTCCCCCACCCCCCCCCCCCCTTCTTGTAGGCACCCACTTCAAATTAATACCATTACAAACAAAGAAAAGGTGAAGGGAGAAGGTAACATTAGTCCCTGACCCAATTTAAATTACCTATAGCACCGGGTTCAGCGCCCTGGGAGCAAGCTGTTCAAATTTATGATTTATTATTTTCTATTAGTTCCAATCATTTATCGTACATACGGCTTATTGCAAGACACAAGTAAACCAACTTACATGTATGTATTAACCCTAAAACCATGCGGGGGGGGGGGGGTGTGCCCTCAACCTCCCTAAGGCCTAAGCCCTCCCTCACCGTTTTTGTGAGATATTTATGCAAAGTGCAAAGATGTCGCCACATGCCCCCACCCCCAAACTACATACCTTTAATTTGTTGGCTACAGCTCCAGCTATTCTTTTTAGGAGATCCAGACTGCACTTTTTAAAACTCTGGATGTAACAGCCCCATGTTAAACCTGTGACAGTCTGTGGGTTTGCACCAATTAGCTTTTTGATGCCCATGAGTCTAAGGTGCTAGGCAAGTTGGTTCTGCTGTTGATTACAATTTCCTTTGAACACATATTCCAGAGTTCAATTTTGAGATATCCTTGGTCTTAGTGTTCAACACATTAAAGCTAGATTTTGTATGTTTTGGAAAGAAAGCTATGATTTGTTGTGTTCTTTATATAATTATGTCTACTGATGTATCTACATTAGATAGCATCATAAGGAAGACTGAATTAAGAATTTACATCAATATTGAGATTTTCATTTCATGTAACTTTGGAGATAAAAATACATCTACTAAATGTGATAATGCCCATTAGAGTTCTACAGATCAATTTTGAGAGCGTATGTTTCTACCTGGAGGTGTTGTGGCAAAATTGGTAAATGTAAGAGTGCTCACTGATCCCTGGCTCCTTATGTCCTTCACCTTTGCTGCACTCTACCCAGGGGTGGTATTCTGAGACTGTTTTAAGTCTGTTTTAAGTCTGTTTTAGCAAATCGGTATTCTGAACATCATTTCATCTCTGTTTTAATTTTTGTTTTAAGTTTTGTTTTATCTTTCTAACCGCGCATCTTACCTTGCATGCCTGGCGCAAGTCGTGCACAAGCGCGTAAAAATACCATATGTAATAACACGGTATTCTGAAGACCGTTTTATCTCCTGTTTTAACTCTTTCCGCTTGACATTTCATGCTCATGAGATAAAACAGGGTGGGAGGCGTTTTAACTGTGCATGCGGTATGTCATGGCGGCAATTTTTCTCACTCATAAATGTTTTTGGTTGGAATAAGGGGGATAACGAGATCCAATAAACCTCACTTTTATTCCCGAAACAAAATTTCGAAAGAATTTTTGCCTGGGGTGGAGAAATTTGGCAATTGTCTGTGATAATATCAAAGATGATTTGCACAAATAATTCTGTCACATCATCACATCTGAATTAAAGCAAGAAACTAAGCGCAAACTAATGCGCTCATTACAACGCGAATATATAAGTTCACGCGTTTCACACACCCCTTCCCCAGGGAGCAATCTTATTGGCGGAGTCAGCTTAGACTCATCTCTAACGACTTTCCCCATTGGATAAAATCTTTGCGGTGGGTGTGGCTTTGATGACTTACAACACCGTTAAAACAGTTCTCAGAATACCGTTTAAAAACTGTTTTAGCGGTGTTGTAAATCAATGCCTTAAAACAGAAGTTATAACAGAACTTAAAACACAGTTAAAATGGTGTTCAGAATACCACCCCAGGTGTATAAATGGGTACCTGACACTGCTGGGGTTATAATGTTTACGATCATTCTTTATAAGTGCCTTGAGCAACCTTTGGGGTGGATATGTTGCATAGTATAAATATCTTCATTATTACCTTTGTTTTTCTGGAGGTGGCACTGGAGTTGGTTGTTGAGTTTGAGGGGATGCCATGGTTTCAGGCTGTTTGTCATTCTGGTCTTCTACAGACGCCATCACATGTATTTCAACAGTCTTTTTAAAACAGGAAAAACATCAGAACAGTATAAATTGCATCTCATTCTTTCTTATTGGATAATTTTGTGGTACATGTACATGAACGTCTTAAAGTGATTACACAATGGTAAAAAAATATTTTGATATATGATCAAGAATAGAATTCTAAGAAACATTACATTAAAAATATGATGATTTTCAATCGAAATCAATGCATATAGGCTAATTTTATCATAAAAGTAAAGAGCTGACCCAAAAAAATTTGAGGATGAGGTATGACGCAAAAGTGGGTACCCAGCTTCGCGCATTGCAGTTGTGCTGCGCGCTAGACTGTACAATATGTATTATACCTTGCGCGCATTTTGCTATAAGTGTGCGACAAGGTACCCACTTTGACGTCATTTTGACGTAAAAGTGGGTACCCAGTTGAAACTGGGTCACAGCTGAGGGGTCAAAAATATCCTGAAATCTTACCACATTTGGGGGTTTCCTTGGCAACACGACTTTTAAAAAAACTTTAGGCAGATGATTTTCTGCTAACAAAATCATGCTCTTTCAAATGAGCTAACATTGTTTCAGCATTGGGTACCCCCTTTAAGGGTGCTAGTTGTGTGCTGCCCTGCCTTTGTAAAGAAAGGAAATTTATTTGTTCATTGTTGCCTGCAGTACAATACAACAATATAGGGCAACAATTATGCAAGAATAATTTGGACACTGCTCGTACATGTAATCCAACTATAAAAGAAGGTAAAACCATGCTTGAAGTTGAAAATTCTTAAATAAGCTTTCATAAAATCTACTGAATTCTTAAGATAAAAGAATAGCCTTTTACATATTTGCCTGTAGTTACAAACTGAGATCATTCATGCATGAATTCAGTGATTATGACTCCCTGCAAGGACTAAACTTCATATTTAGACCTTTTTGTGATCACTGAAGCATAAATTGCAATGTTTCAGTGATCATGGCTTGTTCATTCATTTTCATGATAGATTACAAGATATCCTACAATTTGATATAAATTCTTAGCATCCGAATTCCCACCATGCATTCTGAAAATAATTTTTGATGAAAGAATTTTTTGCAAATTTTGCCTGTAGACTCTGTAGTTTGTACAGAGGTTAACAATAGATTCATAATTTATAATTCTAGTTCAATTCAAAATAAGTAAAATTAAATGAAAACTGAAATTCTATGAATTGTATGTCATATTAAAGGATATCATCTCATCTCTCTCTTAAAACTTTTCCTACACTCAAAGTAAAATCATCAAAAGTCCATCCATTAACAATACCTTGTCTTATGCAGCAGTGTTGGTAAGTGTTGTACCACACCACTCACACTAGTGCTCGGTTTTACTAACCCCGCACAACAGACGTGCTGTAACATGCAAATTGCTGACTATACATGTAGGTGTTCTCTGTCCAATTTATTGGACAGAGGAGCAAGAGCTGTGTCACCAGTGATCAGAAAATATTTTTCAAAATTCACTTGATCAAGATAATTTACATCCAGTTGGAGGAATGGAATGGAAATAGGATACTTTATTATCCTAGGTGTAAAAAGCAAATCGTCTATATGAATTTGTTATTTTAGTGATTTCAATCTTTGACTACAGAGGGCAGCATGTGACATAAATTTGCACAGCTCAGCATACCACTGTAACCCTGTGTGGTACTAGACTGTACAACGCTTCTCAAAGCTACACATCATGCACATGATGATGCACTTATGCATGTACAAGCTTACGGTATCTGAAGGTAAGCTTGTACTTGTATTATAGTTATTACATTGGAATAGGCTTCAATAGCTTTTCTGTGTATCAGCCGGCGTTTTGGCTTGCTAGATCATTCATACATGAGAGGAAAATAATTATTCAAAATTTCAATTTCAACTCTGAATCCCCAAATTTGTGGTACATGAAGAATAAGAGTTAAAGAGTCCCTGAATCAGATAATCTAGCAAATTTAAGAAAAATTAAATCTTGCTTTGGGCAATTTTGTTGTGTTTTTGACTGCTGCAATGGTGAATGTTCGATACAGTCCCACATAAGTCTGAGCCTTTTGGGGGCTACATATGAGTGATGACTGATTGAAGAACCATATTTTTTTTTTCAAATTATATATCAAACATGACAGAGTGATTGACACTGAGATCCAGAATGATATAGAAGTAAGATATTTTGGCGCTAGTGTGCTTTTGCACAGGGCCGCCTAGGCGGCCTAACGCAATGGAATAAAGCACAGTCACAGTGACTGTGCTTGCCTTTATTCTGTCAGCAGAGACTCCAACTCTCCCATTTTCAGTGGGAGATCTCTGCTTTGAGTCCATTTTCACAAAATCTCCCACTCTCCTGCTTGAGTTTGAATTTCTCCCGCCCTAGCTGCATTTCTCCTTTTTCTTCCGCCCAACCACCTTTTTGAAAAAAATGAATCTGAATCATTGGATTTTACCTCAGTTGTCACATTAGTTTTAAAAAAATAAACCTAAGATAGCACCAGATAGCTTCAATAACCCTAAAACAGTAAAAGTGGCCTCCGGGTCCCAAGGAATTTCATGCTTTGCACTGGTGATGTGGGCTACGCACACATTGAGTCAGAGACAGAGTCTCCCCTTTGCTAGGGGTCTCGATTGTAGCTAGTCTCGGTGCGGCAGGAGAATCTCCTGATTGGTTGGAGTCTCTGTGTGTCAGGCAGACACAGGCCGGGTGCGAAAGCGCACTAGTGGCAGTGCCGGCATTTTATCATCCTAACTTTCCAGTGCAAAGAGCAATATCTTGGCAGAATTTTGCTGATTATGGTGGTGAGAGCCTGTGCCAAATGTCCCACTCCAGATCCCTGAACCCTTTCCTACTGCTGAACCAGAGTGTCACTGAGCTGACAACACAAATATCAATACATGGGACCAGACTTTATATTTCCCTGAATATTTCTCTTTTATTTTTAAGTGTAAAATATGTCAATAAAAACATCCCTATTTACTAAAATTCCTTTTTTTTATATCATTAAATTAGTTACCGTAGCTTACCTTTAGAGTCTATAACAAGAAAGATGAAGGATAGCCCTTTTAAAGGCTTTGCACACCGAGATCCAATAACGGGTGTCAGACTTCTAGAAGACTCTTCTACACTAGAGCAAGCGCGGTGTATAGGCTTTGGTGCTTTGGTGCTAAAAAAGAGTCGATATCGAGCAGCAGGAAAAACTGGTGCTGGTGCTAGTGCTAGTGCTAGTGCAGTGCAGTGAACATCGCCAAGCGCGGGCTGTGGGGCTGCCGTGCACACGTGTATAGACAGCGGTGTCATTATCATGTCAAACACTGAACCTATGCACTGAACCAACTGAATGTTAACACCTTGCGCTTCAAACGGGGAAATTCCCTAGAAAAGGAGACGTACGCTTTATAAGTGGATGATAAAACACAGCAGCTAGCTCTTGAAGTTGAGTTCATGGAGGTCTTATGGCCAACTCCGTAACGGTCAAGTAGTATGCCTTATGTCAGTGCTCTTCATGAATAATTGGCAACTTCGCCGCTAATTACTCACTTAGTATGGGTTGCAGTTGCGTTATATCTCCATGCCATAGAGTCCGAACTATGTATTGGAAGTTCACAAAACTTCAAAAGTTTTAACGTTAGTGCTGAACAGTCATGAATATTTCCAATAGGACGTGATCTGGGGATTAATTTAGAAAGAATCCAACGTTAATAACAGTCATGGGCAGTAATTGGGTGAAAGCCAAGGGTACAAGTCAAAACAAAAAAAAGGTATAAAAGAAAGTGGGGCTACACATAAAATAAAAAAGTTCTTATTCTTAGAAAACTAACTATCTTTGAACAGCGACCCCTTGTAAAGAAAATTACCATAAATTTCTTGTCGAGATAAAACCATGGTTTTACACTGGATTTGTGGCATAGTATACCATGTTAATGGAATGCACTTACAATGGTTTTAAAGCTTGATCACCAGCAGAGAAAAATTTAATTGAGACGAAAAGGAAAAATGATGATATTAAGTATACCGACATTTGGACTAGGTTTTGTGAATTTTCCTTCATGAATATTTTTAAAAGAATGCTCCCAATATATAACTAGATCATTGTCCTTTTTTGAGGAAAATGAGACCTCAAAATCTGTGTGTGTGTGCGTGTGTGTGTCTGTGTATAATTAATCAGCACACAACTATTTAAGCAGGGGCGTCGCTAGACCTTTTCAGTGGGGAGGGGGGGAGCGGGGGGGAGAGCGGGGGGGGGGGGGGGCGGTGTAGAGGCCACTGATTGCCTACAAACAATGCCACTGATTACCGACGACCAGCGTCTATAAATTTAACCCTAAAGCCCACTAGGCATGTTCAATTGTGTGCCTCTATCATATTTTCCTTCGTCTTTCCTATACACATTGCAGTCGATTTCAACTAGATTTGGTGACTTTTATATTATGAACGAGCATAGCGAGCCAGGGAAAAATACATATACTCCTTTTCATTTTAGAAGTGATAATTGAGGGGGTCGGTGCAATATAGTGTTAACCCACACTTTTGTGAAAAAATGAGTTACATATATTTGCATAATCCATTAGGAGTATTCTACATGCTATTAAAATTTCAAATCGAAAACCAAACGTTAAATTGGTCTATAATAAGGTCGGCATGTCCTTGCCCCAAGAAAAAGAAGCAACTCTTGAGCAACAAAAATGTGCTAACCCACACATTTTCATATGGCAGCTTCCATGATTGGAAAAAGTATGATTCATAAAAAGTGCACAACTTTAAACGTCATAGACTCCAATTTGCAAAGTAACTAATGAACGACAACTGAGATATGTGACTTTGTCAAACTTACTATAAAATATTGAATAAAATATGAATATGATGGCAAAATTATTTCAATCAGGGAATTTAGATGCTTTTTTGTGTGATGTGGGATAGCACTATTCTTCCTATCTTCGGGAGCGATAAGTTTTTTGGCAATTTTTACAATTTGCATATGCCATAAAGGTGGCTTGTAAAACAAGGAGATTCGTCAGGTTTTAATTTAAAACTTTAAAAGTATTTATTTCAGTCATGATTTCTTTAAACTGAGTTAAATTCTACGTATTACAATTTTTAAAACACCTTTTTACCTGTGGGTTAGCACTATTTTGATAATGAAAAGAAAGAAAATTATTTGTTGTTCTTGTGTGGAAATTCATGTTGGAGCATCCCAAATATCCAATACATTCGAAAAGGTGTGTAATTAAAACTTAAAATTTGAAGAATGCCAAAAATGTCTATGGGATTTTGCATGTATTACATATGGGTGCATTCTAGTGCTAACTCACAAATCAAAATCACTTGTCAGAAATGTCCTAAAATTGGCAACTTTATCTACATGCTAGTTCTCTAAATATTCGCAGAAGCTCATCTCGAGTAATATTTACTCTTTCAAATGACCAAATTTCAAGACACCTGACAAAAGACCTTGATTTATGGATTTTTTTCAAACTTTCAAAAGCGATTATCTCAAAATGACAAACATGTGGGTTAGCACTATACTGCACCGACCCCCTCATTGTTCATCAAAATACCTGATGGGCATATACTATATCTATAAATTATCACTTCGCTTGCAGAATGCATTCGCTTTCCCAAACCATCCTGTATCCAAAGATTATGCGAGCGAGCGCAGCGAACGAGGAAAATATAGGCCTTTATTCTCCTTTTCATTGTAGAAGTAATAATTCTTGATCAAAATACAAGATTGGCCTATATTCTAAATTATATACATGTATACATTTGATCACCTCGCTTGCCGAATTCGTTTGCTTTCCCAAACCATCTTGTATCTAAATATCCCATCATCGAGAACAGCTAGCGAGAAAAAATAATTTATATGTTCCTTTTCGTGGTAGAAGTGATGATTCTTCATCGAAATACACGACGGGCCAATATAAGATTTCTAAATCATTCATGTATTTGGTCAACTCACTTGCCGAATTCTATATCTGTCTATTGCTTTCCCAAGCCATGCATTCTCGTATCTAAAATTTATACGAGCGAGCGAGGAAGAATATAGATACTGCTTAAACTGCGCGGTAGAAGTGATATAGTTCTTCACCATAATGCACTATGGACCCATAAGATGTCTCTTGCCTAATTCATTCCCTCTCAAAGACCATTCTATATCTTAATATTATACGAGCGAGCGCAGCGAACGAATTAAGAAATACCCCTTTTCATATGTGGTAGAAGTGATAATTCTTCATCAAAATACACGATAGAATTAGTACTTATACATGTACATGTACATTATTTTGGTCACCTCGCTTGCCGAATTCGTTTGCTTGCTCAAACCATATAGGCTCAAACCATGCATCTTGTATCTAAATATTACAAGCGAGCGCAGCGAGCAAGGAAAATATACTATTTTCCATCGTAGAAGTGATATTCTTCATCCAAATACATGATGGGCCTAATATATATTTGGTCACCTCGCTTGCCGAATGTGTTTGCTTTCCGAAAACATCCTGTATCTAAACATTACACGAGCGAGGAAAAATGTATACTCTCTTATACGTGGTACTAGTTATACAGTCAAGCAAATAAGCCGAATATGACTCTATTTGGGCACCTTACTTCTCTTTTCTTTTTCCCTCCTTCCTCTTCCCTCTCCTTTTTTTTCCTCTCTCTCTCTCTTGTTTTTTTTTGTTTTGTTTTGCCGACAGCGATTGCGAATTTGCCGACAGGAATTTTCAGGGGGGGGCACACCCCACCCCTCCCCCCCCCCGGCGACGCCCCTGACAACGATACCATTGTGCATTGCACCCATAGATCGCACCTTTCATTTCTGCCAATCCCCGGTGCCAACTCTTTGCTCTCCAGAGTCAGAACGATCAAGGCGGGATCAAGGAAGCTCCTTGGTACGATTCATGACCCTGCACCTGGGTTGAAAGAGTGCACAATGGAACTTCATGTGCAGCAGCTAGCACAGGCAACGCACAATAATTGCTGAGCTTCAAACAGTTCGCTCCTTGCTGACATACACCATGGATCTTCTATTTTCTTTTTCTCTCCTTCTTCTTCTTCTTCTTCTTCTACTTCCTCTTCCTTTCACTTTTCTCCTTCTTCATATTCTTGTATAAATTATCATTACCATCATTATAATTATTATTCCTGATTATTATTCTGCATGTAAATATTACGATTTTAACTTATTATTTGTTCATATATATTGAGGACCCCACTGGAAATAAGCTTTCGAGTTTTCGTGGGTTATCCTGGTCAAGCTTACTGATCTGTTATTATTCGATTTACATATCCATTGTTGTGTTTTGGAGGCTTGGCAAAATAAAACCAATCAATCAATCGATCTTATAATGAGAACAGATCCATGCATACATGTACACACAGGTTGTGGTGTCAATTTTTCAAAAAAGTGAATTTAATCTAATTAAATATTGGAATACTATGAAGAAAAATTGATAAAACTTATTTTAAAAAAATTGACATCCTTCAATTTTACAACGTGAAAAATTACGGCTGATTCAAGTTATGCATCTTTGAGTTATTAAAGATCAAAATTGTCAAATGTTTTTTTTTCCAACTCCCACATGAACATGGTTAGCGCCAGCAAGTTAGCGCATCATGCTCAGCCCGTCTTTGCTGCAGCCAGCTGTGCACAGCGCATCCTAGCCCCTAGCCGTACTGCTGAACTGCTCGCCATGCATGGTCTGGGCCAAAGCTGCACTCTGCATGTCGAGGCGAGTTGGTGTATAACGTAAAGGCTAGCTAGCTATAAGCTGCGCTGCGCTGCACGCCGGCCAATTACGTCATCATATGCAACGAAGATCAAGTCAAAGAGCAGAAGCGGGAGCAGAAGAGACCGGCCTGTATAATTACCCAATTTTCCCGGTAATATTCCAAAATAGATAGATGTAACTTCGAGTCTACATGAGCTAAGCTATAAGGACTAAATACAGATCACATCCAGTAGTACGCCGTAAGTGAATTCAATTTTAGATATTCGTTAATGTAAAATTGTAAAGTGTCATAATTGCAGTTGAGTAGATCGTAGCCGTAGGTTCTGCAATTGTTCCCATTGACATGGTGTGCATTATTATATGAGCATTGCCATTGATTACCGTATAGGATGGGGGGGTTGGGTGTCCGGACACGTAACAAAAATGAAGCCTTCTTTTTTGTCTTTGGATTAAACAAAATCTATGTATTGATTTGTGCTAATCATCAATCAATATTTGTTCTCTATAATATTGTCTAACAGTCTGTGCTAAAACATTTAAGACATTTGCTTGTGAACTTTTTCAATTGGCTGTTTAAAATTGACTGTCCGGATACACAACCTGTCCGGACATCCAACAACTGCACACCTAATATTTCACTTAAAATTGACGAACTTTCCTTTTTGTATTCCTCTAATGGTTGACCTCATTTTAATCCTCATATTCTAGGGAGTAACCAGGTAACTGTGCCAAAAATCTCATCAAAATCCGAACAAGAACAATGTGATTTTTACAAGAAAAGGCGATGGTGTAAATTGACGCTAAAACATGTAAAAAGAGGAAGGTACCCTTGTCTGCGCACTCATTCACTTTACACGCAGTTCAGTATTTTTTGCATGAAAGTGGCATTTTCAAGGCATGTGAGTAAAAAATACATAAAATAGACGCCTCTTGCCCGTTTTTCCTCATTTTTCAGTGATACATATCGCTAAAATTGATTTAAAGATGATTGTGTACGTTGCGTCTTTTTTGTGATGTTAGAATCCTGCAGTTACGCGTATGCGCAGACTTGGGCAATGCACAGACAAGGGGCATCAGACCATACGATGGGGGGCCCTTGTCTGCGCACCTGAAATTTCACTTGAAATTGACCAGCTTTTCATTCTTTATTCTTCTAATGACTGACCTAATTTTAATCCTCATATCCTAGAGAGTAACTGTGCCGAAAATTTTCATCAAAATTCGAAATTATGGTAAATGAGAATCTAAAAATCTCGTTACATAGGCCCAATCATTTGAAAATGTCATTGAATTATATCAGTAGTGTAGATAATAATCCTTTTATTTTAAATACCTATATTCCTACTGGCATTTATTTTGTTCATGTTGTTTTGTTTGACTGATTAATTTATGTAAAAAAACAGCACAAAAAAACAAAACACTCCATTAACGTCTTTTTTTTTCTCCAGCAAACCCATGTACTGATATTTGTCTCTGTCTCAATTTGTTCTAGCCTGTCTATGGAATACATCATCAAAGCTCTCGTGAGAGGATTAATCTTTCCAATCTTCAGAACCTTTAGATGGTAAGTTGGGACTAAAGCAGGTGTCAACCCGCTCCCGATGGGAGCGGGATGGTCCCTATATTAAACCAATGGGAATAAGAGGTTTTACTGTAGTAGTCAAAGAGAAACTGGAGTTCTGGGAAGGGTGAAACATAATTTGTGAGCTTTGGGAAAGGTGTAAAATAATTTGTGAGCTTTCTTACATGTATTACCATGTCAGTTAGGAAGAATATCACAGGTGGTAAAAATGTCCCCTAGAAAGATTGCTCTCCAAATGCCGTCATATTGGAAATGTGACAAGAAAAAGCTGAAAAATTTGGGGGTAACATTCATGCCAGATTTGTGTGTGGTCCCATATACTCATTTCTTTTTGCAGCAGTGCAAGTACCTTTTTGGGGGAAAGTAAGTGAATTTCTTATCAATTCAATAATCTCCAATTAGTCCAAATCTCACATCAGACACCTGTGTTTATATACAACTATTAAATCTAACTCCCCTAGTTGCTATGGAACAGTTTCTTGCACATCATGATCGCATGACCAGAACTCCAGTTTTAACAAATTAGCTAAAGGAATTTAACTATCCCTAGAACATTACTTAGCCTGGGCCATGAAATAGATAAGGAATTCATTCATGGCTAAAAGGAAATAATAAACCCTTTGTGGAAAGCTATTCAGAATTATAAAACAGGAAAAAATAGAGGACAGAATAATAAAAAGTTACACAGAGTAAAGAAAGAGATTTTCTCAGATCATTAGTGATTTAGACTTGTAGATGTTCACTTTTTTTTTTTATCCATGCTGATTATTCTTAAGTACGTTTGGACCCCTAGCAAAAAGTAATTATGAATCTCTGATCCGCTTATCTGATATTGTATTTCCGACCAGTATCAAGCCAATTATCACTAATTTTGCATCAGGGAAAAAATTCATTATTTTTTCCAGGGGTACTCTTTGAGCCCACCCACCCAAATTTTCTACATTGTATTACAGTTTACATTGGACCCTATGAGAATTTCAGGGGCTCTTTTTTAGATTTCCAGGGCTCTGTTTTGCGTTTCGGGGGCGAATTCACCCCGAGCCGCCGCGTATTTTTTTCCCTGTTTTGCATGTTACTGTTCCTTTATTTTCAGTGAGTCTTCCCCCCCCCCCTTTTTTTTAACATTGTTTACTGTATACTAGACTGTAAATAAGACTTAAAGGGAACCAAAACCAAGGGGGGAAATCAGTTTTAATGAAAAGAGAGGATAGAGAGAAGCAATTATGAAAGTTTTAAAAGTCTTGGTTTTCTTTCTGTGGCTATCCGCAAATCGGTAATGTTGCTTCAAAATGTCAGGTTTAGAAGGACAACTTTTAATATGTTTTGTACACAAAATATCACAATTCCTCCATTGTCTCTAAAGATGCTGCTTGTCTCTTTGTGAACTCACCATATGTTGTGTCAAATACATTTTCCCATGATACATGTATATCTTGTACTAAGAAGGGTGCAAGCCTCACCTTGAGAGATAATGGAGAAAATATGAAATTTTGTGTACAAAACACAGAGAGAGAGAGTTGTCCTTCTAAAAACCTGCCATTTTGAAGCAACATTGCCAATTTGAAGCCTTAGAAGTTAGAAAGTATATCAAGACTTTCAAACTTTCATAAACTTTCTCATTTTGTAACTGATTTTGATGAGACTTTTTAAAAATTGCTTCTCTCTATCCCCTCTTTTCATTAAAATGGATTTTTCCCCAGGATTTTGGTTCCCTTTAAGCAGCCTTAGGATAATGTTATCCCAAGATTAAATTTAGTTTGCAGAAAATATTAGAAACTCAACTTAACTCATAACATGAATGATTTTCCCTCAAAATTATCCATTATATTGGCTTGTATTTGTAGGCATATGAAAATCCATTTGTGAGGGCAGTTTTCCTTTCCATATAGAATTTCCATTGAAAGACTCAAAATTTATGCTGCTCATGTGCATACCGTGTACATGTCTGTTGTACATGTATGTGGAATCAAATATAAACGCTGAGTGTATGTACTGTGAGTTTACACATGAAGAAGTTTTTTTTTCAATTTTTTTTAAAGAGGAGTAATTATTGATAACCAGTAGACCAGTAGGTGATCATGTACACAGAATGACAGATACTTGCAAACTTCCCTTTTTGTGGAAGAACAGCAGCTGAAAGCATTGCAAATGACTTCATAGGCAACTGATACCGGAAGAGTGCATACTTCCTCATTAAGGAGGCAGACAAAAGATTTCTTTGATGTGTAGAGGAAGTTTCTTGTTTGGCCATAAGCTGTGTACTGGGAAATTCATTGTGGATCGTGATGCAATAGACAGGACAGTTCAGCTACTGGACAAAGTACAAACACCGATTACTCCATTGGATGCTTTAGAAGAGACAAACTAATTGAAGTTATCTTTAGGGATAGATGAAATATCTCACAATTTCACAAATAGTAGGAGTAAGTATGGCTGTAGAAATTTTATGTAATAGTCACTTTTTTTTAATTTTTTTTTTAGTCAATTAATTCTTGAGAAATGATTAAAGCATTCTGAAAACATGAAAGTACTTCACTCACCCTTCAGTGCCAATAAGATTTTTAACAAGTTGCCATACATGTATATTCTTGTTTGAAAGTGACATTTTGATTTTTCATCTTTTGTTCATTGACACGTATTAGTATGAAATATCTTTTAATATGGAATTGGATATAAAGTTTCCTGACAATACAGATACCTGAGTAACTTGACCAGTTTCTTTTTGTGGAAATGTACTATAGATGTACATACTAAACAAATTCTTTATTTTACCTACATGTATGGCATGGTAAGGGAAGTAAAAAGAAATTGTCTTGGAAAAAAAATGGCAACAGGGTTTTTTTTTTCTTTTCCTTTTCAAATTTAGGAAATTGTTTGTACTCATCATGATCATCGTCATTATCTTTTTGATTTAGGATTTCAGTTATTTTATCCTTTCTGCTGATTAAACATGTTTATCTAGTTCATAATATTTATTTGGGGTTGCCATACTTTCAAGCAATTTGCTTGCAGTGGCAGTCCTTCTGCAAATGATTTTATGTTTAAAGGAGAATGCAACCCAGACATCAGTGTGATTCCTGTGAATGAAGAAGAATAAGAAGAGTAGACAGTGAAAGTTTGAGTAAAATCGGACAATCTGTTCAAGAGTTATGAACTTTGAAAGTTTAAATAAATCCTTATTATGGGGATCCTTGAGTTGGCAACTCCTCTAGCATCTGTGATGTCATCGTGGACAACTCTCCATTCATTTTATACACAGAATTTCACATTTTCTTCATTTTCAAGAAAAATATTAATTTGATTGATTTATTGTTTGAGTATGACATGGCTACATCAATTCTGCAAGCATTTTGGAAAGAATTATGTTGATTCCTGACTTGAAATTTCATAAAAATCAATTTTTCTGAAGATTTATGCACAAAATGAATGGCGAGTTGTCCACAATGACATCACAGATGCTGGCAAAGTTGCCAACTCAAGGATCCCCGTAATAGGGATTTACTGAAACTTTCAAAATTCATAACTTTTGAACAGATTGTCCGATTTTGCACAAACTTTCACTGTTTACTCTTCTTGGTCATCTCCATTCACTAAGAGCACACTGATGCTTGGGTTGCATTCTCCTTTAATGAATTACAGTAATGTGACAATTTATCATTTCTTGTGTTTGAAAAATGATTGTTACAAATACTTGCTTATTTATGATTCGTTGTCAAAAAGTACTTTTGCATTTTATTTTGTATATGCCACTGGAATGTTTTACTTATATGAATGCAGAAGAAAAATAAATCAAATCAAATCAAATAGATATCAATTCCTTGTTTCTTGTGAATGAATTGGCATATTATGTACTTTCATATATTATTCTCAAAACCTTGTTCAAGGCAAATGGCACTTTCCTGTTTTCCAGTTATTGTGTTGACATTTTCAATTTCATTATTGATTTTTAGCTAATCAACATTGTGTAAAAGCTAACACTTACCGGTAGCATATCATGACGTACCAGTATTTGAATGGTCAAAAATTATATTTTGGAGAGTCAAAACATTTCCTTTTTACATTTTTTGCTGGTTGGTTGATTTAAGTACATGTACTGGTACAGGAAATTTGTGAAGTAGATAATGCACTTTATTACTTACATCGTAAATAGTAGTTTAGCCTACATGAAGGTAGAAATTTGCTGTTAGTTATGAGTTGAACACAACGTATGTATAACAGATGTACGGAGTGAAAATTTTCACTGTACAACTTGAGTTTCAAGCAGTGAATACTGTTTTGATAGAGATTCATAGAATGTTCTGTACTGTTTGAAAGTATTACATTAACATGAGAGCAATGACAAGGATGATTGTAAGGTAGGCAACTGAAATAGTATTTCACTTTTCATATTTCTGTCTAATTACATACTCTTCAGGGCTCATTTCTCTCTATGGTATTGATTTATTGATTTATTTATTTATTTATTTATTTATTTATTTATTTATTTTAGGAGGGGAATTGTTTGTTTGTCATTTTTTTTATTCTTCCTTAACAGGAAGGGGTTTATGTTTATACATATGACTCTTTTAATGTACAAAACCAGTGCTGCATGTACATATATTGCCTTTTAAAGTGTATGTCCCCAAAACTTCCGTGAGCAAGTATGACAGAAATTCATCATTAGTCATTATTGTGGTTTTTATAGCTTTGTCATTGTACATAATGATGGTTTCACTTTGAAGATTCTTGTAGCATTATTTGTGGTTTCTATAGCATTGACTTTTGTCATAAATGATTTTTTGTTTAATTTCACGCATTCACAGTCTACATGTACCGGTAGCTGGTTAAAACAGTCTGTAAATTGGCTTCTGTCTAAATCGCTTGCAACCACTTCACAAGATGCCCAAGGCATTCCAATATTAACCCAGAGGTAGTTCCTACTAGGTAAATCTTGATGTAGAGTGGCAGATATAATGTCTTGCCAAAGGAGTTGTGCTGTTAACTGTAATTTTGTGGAGGTTTGATTTAATAAATTGTTGAATAATTGAATTTTGATGTCAACCAGGAATATAAAGGTTTTGAACTCTAAGATGTTATCAAGATATCTATCACTGAATACCATCATTTACAAAACTGTCCCAGGTATGCTTTTGTCTAACTCTGCAGTCTATAGGGCCATAAGGGTCTGGCTTTTCCAGTCACTTGGATATTTTTACTTTTTGTGAAGCACATGATGATGCTCTTAAAGTCCATTTTTCAGGGCATAATATTTATACGATATTACATATCAAATTGTTGGGCCATGCAGCTCAGATTTTTAGAAGTTGCTCAACAGCTTTACAGAATTACATAATTTCCAGTAATGGTTTATTGTTCTTTGCTAGGTTATTTGGCAGCCAGATGTCAGGCATCCAACCGTCAGATCCTGGCAGTCTCCAGGCCTCCACAAGGGAGCAACTGCTTCATCAATGTCAGGAAGCTCCCGTCAGGAAGGTCCCTCTCCTCCAGAGGCACTTCAAGCGGTTGCCCGTAGCAACAGGGCCAGGGAAAGATGAGGCGGATGCTGCAGGTTGTCAGAGTAACGGAAGTACAGCTGATATTGAGCCTGATGCATTGCCTGGCCGGGATGCAAGGTTGAGAGTGATGGCATGGAATGTACTGGCTGATGGTAAGTGCATGAAAGAAGTAGGTCCTACCTAGTCTGCAGGCACAGACTCTATACTACACTTAAACACAATTTCAGTTAGCTTTGAGTATAACCAGCCTAACTTTTTCAATTTCTAAGCTCCAGATCTTTCAAGAGGAGCTCAAGTACAGGGTGTATGCACAGGGTGCAGTGTATAGTCTTGCATTTCAGACTCTGACCTACAAAACATAACATGCATTAAGACTGGCAAAAAGTTTACCTGCAGACTAGGTGGTACTGATCTGTTGACCTTAATGAATTATATAAACCTGCTGAAAGTCAAGTGTATTCTCTCTGCTATTCATCATCCTTGAACTATCTTGATAAAATAGTGTATAGTAATACTGGGCCCTGTTTCATAAAACTTGTGATATCAATAACAAGTTGCAATAACTGTTACAAGCTACTGAAATCCTTGCATCTGATTGGCTGGGAGCAAATTTGTCATAGAAATGTGGCAGTTATGACCTGCACGTGCAAGTAGAACACAGACATATCCTCATTTTGATAAAGTTAGGAGCAAGTAATGTTCAGTATGTCACCAATAGTTTCAGTATGTTTTCTTCTTTTTTAAAAGTAAATGATTCAAGAACAAAACCTTCATCTCGCTATTTTCTTAAAATGTTTTGTAAAACATTTAAAAACTTTTTAAATGATGTTTATCTGCTCTTCACCATTTTACAGTCAAAAGCTGTCTGATATTAAATTTGGTCAAACCAAGAATATAATACATGTAGCTCATAGGTGCTTATTTGCAAATTGATAAAGACAAGACACTGTACATGGATATACATGTACTTATAGAAATCTCCAATATTTCAGTTCATTTTACATGCATAATGAGCATGATTTTTGACATTTTTTTGTGTGTGTGTGTGTGTGTGGAGGTGCCATGGTCCAGTGGTTTGAGGTGCTTGACTGGAGACGCAAGAATTTTGGGTTCGATCCCAGGCATGGCACTTATGCCCTTTATCTATATTGCTCTTTTATCGTACCGTACATCTAATGAATTAATGTATAGGCACATTGTTACCACTATGGGCCTGTGTGTTTAAAAAAGAAAAAAAAAGTGTTTGTGTGTATGATGAAGAATTATACAAGAACTTGACTGACAGGAAGTGTTTCTTTTGGAACAAAGCTGAGTAATGCATACAGTCATTTCTCTTTTCTTCCTCTGCAGCCCTGAGTATGGGAGCAGATAACTTCATCAAGTGCCCCAAAGAATCTCTACTATGGGACAACAGAAAGTATGCCATCATAGAAGAGATTCTGACCTACGACCCGGATGTGGTTTGTCTGCAGGAAGTGGACCACTACGAAGACTTTTTCCTCCCTGTCCTTCGGCAGGTGGGTTACTCTGGTGCTTTCAATCCCAAACCAGACTCCCCTTGCTTAGACTGCATTGATAACAATGGTCCTGATGGATGTGTTGTGTTCTTCAAGACGGACCGTTTCAAGCTAGTAAATAGCGAACTCCCTAATTTGGAGGTGGACTACAATGGTAGGAAGTTTATATCCAACCAGGTGGCGGTGATGCATCATTTGAAATGCGTATCGGAGAAGCTTGCGGATGAGGAGTTCTGCATTGCAACCACTCACCTGAAGGCCAAGCGTGGTTACGAAGTGATGCGGGCCAAGCAAGGCCAGCATCTCATAGAGGTCCTCAAGGAGAATTCCCAGAACCTACCTCTCATCATCGGTGGCGACTTCAACGCAGAGCCCACCGAAGACGTCTACAGCGTGTACGAGAGCAGCGATCTCAACCTTGCCAGTGCATACAAGAAGCTCAGTGAGGATGGGACCCAGGAACCACCGTATACTACATGGAAGATCCGTCCAAGGAGAGAAGAATGCCACACGATAGACTACATGTGGTACACGCAGGAACACTTAGAGCCTGTAGCGCTCTTACAGTTTCCTGGTGAGGAGGAAATCGGATCCGGAAGATTGCCATCCTGGAGCTATCCCTCCGATCATCTGTCATTGGTGTGTGATTTTGTTTTCAAGAGGACTTGATTGTTTCCATGTGCGGTAATGTAACCAAACCCATCCATGCCACCAAAGTGTATATTACCTGTGCTTTTTGTCCTTTATGTTTGCTGTAGAAAGCGCCTCATATCATTCCTCACCATTGTGCCAGACACAAATGCCAATTAGTCTACAAGCACAGACTCTATTGCAGCACTTTAACAGTCCCATGAAGTCTTGAGTAGAGTCTAACTTTGTCTTTCTCAGGCTGCGTCAGGAGTAGTTATATGATACAGGACCCGTGGGGTGCAGTAGACCTTGCAGTCTACAATTCAGACACCCTGTTATACATTACCATGGACAAGCATTTGTGCCTATATGGAAGATGCTCATTGTTCTTATATTTTCATGGGAATGGATATCTAGCAGTGTTTAAATGGGTGAGAGGTTTCTGCTCATGTTGCAGAAGGAAATGATTCGAGGAATTTTCAGAAGAGGGATGTTATTGTAATTTAACCCATAGAGGTACAGTGTCTCCTTTAGGAGACGCTTATGCAGTATCTGCTGATCCAGAATGCTGGGCATTACATACAATACATGAGCAGAAAGAGAAAAATTCACTGAAAGTTTTGAGTCCATTCCCAATGCAATATGTTGTTCCGTTTTCGAATTAGAGCAGTTTAAGCTCTTTAAATTGGCAATGCAGTGAATATTATATAATCAGTTTCAGCTTAAATTTTACAATCAGAATTCATTTTGGTTCATATTATATCCATATTTATTTTTTTTTTAAACTATGTAAGAGTGGAAAATTATAATTGTTGTTGCCAATTTGAGGATTGCAGATGATTAATTTAGACCTCGAGAAAGCTCTGTACTGCTAAGGGTTAATGCCTTGATTGATATTTGCTGATAATTTGCTTGGTAGTAACTTTGAGTTCATCTTCAGATACTTTTTGTACATATACATTGTATTTATGAAACTGGTCTGCTTTTGAAGTGAAACCAGTTCCAAACTTTATGGAGCACACTTTACATTTTTATTTCATATGATTATGATTATTTGCATATAATCATATGTATTTGCATACTTTTTGTCATTTTTTATTTTGCCCAAATGTTTGGGCATATTTATTTTGGAAAAGAAGGGTACAATCCTAATGCTTTATCAGGCCAACCTTTTACTTAAACCTTTCAGTTATGAGAAATATTGATGATGATGTGTTTATTTTACCTGACTGTAGTCAGAGAAAGAGAGGATTGTTTAATTACATTACAGGTATTAGCAACAGGAGGATCTATCATTTTACATCCTGTCCATGGGTCATTGTGTCTTTTACCAAAGCTGGAATGGTACTAGCCCATCAACTTGAAAAAATTCAAACCAGATACTTTCAACAATGTAGCTTTGAGACTGCTGCTGCACTACCGTGACATTTTGTCCCATAAGTCCTACACATGCAAGTGTAACATCATGTGTACAACATTGATACTGTTATTCAGTTTTAGTATTTTTTTGGGGGGGGGGGAAGCAAAGACATCCAAGGAAAATGCAAAACAATAGTAGGACTTAAACATAGTGGTCACGAATTAGATGTGTATTACAGAAGAATCATTTGTAATTTGTGAATGCATTCATGTACATTGTATTTGCAATATATTTCTTGATTTTTTTTTTTTTTTCATTTTACTCTTTTGGGATTTTGAACAGAGATTTATGGATGCTATGACAGGTGGTTAAGTGCTTTGGAATTCAGAATCCTCTGTGCTTTTTCTTCATCATTAATCATTGTCTTTCTTGATTGATTTTAAAGAAATTCTTTTTTTGACTTGCAATTTTATATGTGAACCAAATACTTAATATTTTTGTGATATGTGCATAGAACACATAGAGCATAGCAGCGTATTGTTAGAGGGCATCCTGCATGCTCATCATTATTTCTGACATATTGATGATATCATTGATTGATTGGCATTGAATGAGATACCAACCTATTTTATATTCAGAGAGGACAGTATAGGTTGGTATCTCAGTTAATGCCTGTTAATATTATTATCATGATCTACAGTGTATACCCCCACAGGATAGTGATGTAGAATTGAATGTAAAAATCATCTCACCAACTGTACCATATTCAGTTCACATACATCGTACAAATTTGACTTACCTTACCATATATGTATTTGTGCATTTTATGTATTGTGTATTCGCGCATTGAATGCATTGCATTTCTCCTCGAACGGATTTCTTGAAGATTGATCAAGGCTTAATTTACACTCAAAGTCAATGAGAAAACCGGGAAGAGATGAATGTGGTATAATACTGACTGCTGCGAAATCAGAGAACTCAAAATGTGGAAAATCATGCCATGGAAAATCACCTTGTAAGGCTTGTATACATGTAGATAATAATTTGTGTTATTTAAGCCCTTTTTTCATTCTTAGACTTGTCCAATTATGGAAGTGTTGATAGCAGGGTACAGAAAACCTATAAAAAAGTATCAATTTGAAAGTGGCTTTATGAATAACTTGTTGTAATTTTTTTGTTTTGTTCTATTGAGGTAGTAATAGTATACTATTCACATGCACTTCATGATGCCAGTTTAGTGACATTCTTTTGATAATTGTTCATTTCCCGTATTTTAATGGTTAGAATACCCTTGAAATTATACAAAGGGTTTAGGATCCGATCCATTTGGAGAAGGACCATGCATTTCCATTAATAAAATCTTGCATGATTGGAATTTTTTAAAAAATTCATTGAAGTAGTGAATTTTGTTAAACATAAAATCAGTATGAGACCTAATAAGAAATCTTGGTTAGCAACTTGTTTTCTGTTCATTCATGATTGTAGATTGAATACAACATCCATTTTCATAGACCTTTATATAAACTAGTAATGTTGCATTGTCAAGCGCTACCTCGTTTTTCTGGTATCATGTTTTGGTTTTTTTTCCATTGCTGTATAGAAGCAATGTACAATATGAGCATACATGTACTTCCTGTGTAGAGAGTTTTAATGTGTTTTATGACTCTCATATTGCTCCCATGATGTAAAAACATAAATGAGGCTGTCTCTTTATGATTTCAATGCATGTAGCATAAAGTAACTTTTAATTCTCAGTATTTGCAAGGCAGTGTGCCAGCTATCGGATGCAATGGGTAGACCAAATTCTCCAGCATCTCTGGGAAAGTAGTCAACATCACAAAGAAAGAAGTAAGAAATCCAATAGTTTTGCATGCCTAGCTACAACATTTAATGCAGACAATGTACATGCCTCATATTTTCTTGCAATATCTAGGGCAATTTTCATTGAATACTTCCTCTGATTTTACTTTGCCATGGTTCTTATGTATGGAACATCAGAATGCTACTCACACACTTCCAGACTTCAAAAATTGAAACTTTAGAGCAATACCCATGGATGAAAGACATACAGTTGGTTGAATAGCCATGCAAAAACACTGCAAAAGATTTGATTGATGTCAACCCCAGAAATAGGCCTTTCTGTGGCATCCGATTAGTGGCGCGCCCATGTTGCAAATACCGAGAAATAAAAACTCCTCAGGAAGATGCCAGAGATATATATTATGCAGTATTATAAAGTATTTATTTTTACATCGTAAATGGAATTTGCCTGGATAATCAAACACTTTCTTGCATCACATACATCATTCAGTGAAAAAGAGCTTCCGAATACAAGCATGTAAAAAGCACGAAGCCTAAAATATTGCCTGTCAAACTGGACTAACAAGGCAAAAACTTAGCATACAGACATTCTCAAAAAATTTATACTGACATGAGGAAATAAAATGAGCTTAAAAATTTAGTTGCATATCAACAGATTCGGAATGAAATAATTAAGAATGATGTTTGATTCAAGTTGAATTACTTTTTTTTTTGTTTTTGTTTATTGCATCTCAGTGATCAGAGTAATATGAGCCCAAAGTAAAAATTGGATAGCTAATTGAGGAATTATTTTTTGATTAATCGGTGTTGTGTTGACTTGTTTTGGGGGCCAGAAATAAATGTACCAATTATAGAAACAAGGATTAATAACTGAAAACTATTGGAAATATAATTGAGCTTAGTTTACTGTTGTTAATTGTATCATACAGTATGTATGTTTGCATGGTCATTTATTGACTTAAATTTTGATCACATATTATTTAGGGATTCAAATTGTGATCAATGATCATTTGAATTGTGTTTCACGTGGTAATTGCTTTCAAATGTCACATTCACTTGATGAATTTGAGCATTATTCAAAGATACATGTATCAGTAGGTAAATAATTATACACATCAGTTCAAAACAATTTGATATGAGTCATACATGAGGTTGTAGCAACATCTAGTATGCAGATAATCACATCGTGAAACGTACATGTATATTATATAAATGTATTAATTGTGTGAGATCTAGAATTATCGTTTTGTCGAGCAAATTGTACATACTTTTACATGTATATACAGTGTGCTCATCATTTATGAGTGGAAAAGCATTCATTCATGTGTGACTGTACTTATATATCAATATATGAAAAAAAGTATATTTTCAAACCTGTACAAAGTGATAAAAAGAAACCATCCACGGCAGTGTCTGCACCTTTTATTCAATGCCATGTGCCTTCCCATGTCCGTTCAAAAAGCAAAATCTTGAAATCCACCCACCAGTTAGCATTGCTGCCTTTATAGTTGATGACTGTAACAGTTTTATTCAGTGATTTGGTACCATGACACAAGATCTGCTTCAGGCCTTCTTTCATGAATGTAATGTTGAGTTTGTGTTGTGAATGTATTTTTTACAGGGTGAAGGATGTTCAGATTTGAGGAGACGATTCCCCACAATAAATCCCTCAACATTTCAGTGTACAAGTTAGAGGGGATATGAGGTGCCCAAAAAAATTCCTCCAAGGCAGGAAACATTTCTTCTTGTCGCTTGGCTGCAAAAGTTGTGGACCAATCAAATTCTTTAAAAGTTAGCGCAACATATACTGTCATGAGTTTGTCTGCACAATTTTTGATAAAACTCTCTTTTATTTGAGAGTTGACGTGTTAATGCGGGTTCATTAACATCAGTGTGATGGTTTGCTGTGCCATATCTGACCGCTAAAAATGTTGCGGGAATTTTTCTCCTCTTATCTGAACAAGCCTTGAGAATATTTTTTAGGGTTAGGGTTTGGTATAGTGTTGGGTATAGAAGGCAACTAGTGGAGGAGATTGACTCAGAGGAATTGTTACTGGAGCATTTTGTTACAGCAAAACCTGTAGAGGTGTGGTGGTGTAGTGGTTCATTTGCTTGACTCTTTATCAAGGGATTGAGGGTTCGAATCTCAGCCTAACACTAACATCTTTTGGCAAGACATTAATCCACATTTGCTGCTCTCCACCCAAGTGTTAAAAAGGTACCTGGTAAGATACGAATGTTTATGTAGTCAGATTGGCATGTATGCACTTGGAAGTGGTGCCTGGCCGGAAAAATCCCCAGGGAGTGGAGATGGTGCACATTGTTTGTGGAACAGCCACTATGAACATGTCGGACAAAGAAAGCGGACAAAGTAAACAACCCCTCATTCTACCCTTCGCAATGGTTCTTGTAGTCAAAAGAACATCCCTTCACTGCTATTATGTTTAATCAGTAGTTCCAGGTGAATATGCATTTGACACCTGTCCCACATATTTCAGATAATAGCAGTGAAGGGATGTTCTTTTGACTACCGAACCATTGCGATGGGTAGAATGAAAGGTTGTTTATTTTGTCCGCTTTCTTTGTCCGTCATGTTCATAGTGAGCGATTGAATCCAATAACCGGGGATAATGATAATTACATGTAAAATGCTTAGAAACGTAGTATTAAGTGCTGTATGGATTGCTCAGGGGAGACAAGAAATGCAGTCTTTATGAGCAGGTGGTCTATATGTACAGATTTGTTTGATATACATTTCGACAAAAACACTGTTTAAGGGATGAAAATTGTGGTCTTTATAGACAGGTGGTCTTTGAATACAGGTGGTTTCTAAAGCCGATTTGATTGCAGTCAGTTTTATGAACAGCCCACTTTTATGCCATCACCTTCTCACAAGTATTAAGCAATAGAAGGTTCGGCCAATTGCCTGACAAGCTGTATTGGCTAATGTTATAGTGACTACCATGTATAGTGACATTAATTATGTTCTGAAATTTGGCATGTTCTGCTGAGAGCTAGAAGGACATAGTAAAGAGCTTGTGTCCAGTTTTTGGTCGCAAAAAGAATATTAGCTTGGAACTGATTAATCATAGCCTTATATTGTCTGCCTTGCATTAAAAGATATTTGCATATTTGATCTTCCATTCATAATTTCTGTTGAATTTTGATGTAAATATCTGAAATGAACACAATACACTCTGGCTTACGCTGGGACCTTTTCACACCACATATTTATCACAGCACTTCCTAGTAACACTTCTTGTGTAAACAGAGCCCTCACTGGGTTTACACATGTGCAGGCAATGTGTGGTTTTACTTTGCTAGTGCTGCCCAAGATATTTTTGCCTTTCATTTGTTTAATATTCAACTTGATAAGAAAAAAAAACTCTACAGCATCTTAGTTTTGCTTGTATCTTACTTATGACCAGCTAAAAACAAAGAAATCTGAAGAATAGTTTTTGAGGGCCTCCCAAAACATAACCTCTAAGAAGAATATACTAATTCTCGCATTTCACAATCCCAGTGCCCTCTTTTGGTTCAGTTGTGACAGTCACTTGAGCGTGTAATGGGTCGACAACGGTACTGTCCACACCGTAGAGTTTCATACGGAGAACACTTTTCCGCTCCTATTCTAAGTGATTACACATGTATAATACTTCATATTTTCTCTGGGCTCTCACTGCTTGTTATGCCAACTAATTCTTCTTCTTGCCTGCGCTTGGGACACCTTGGTCAGTTAAATATTTCTCCGAATGGTCAAACTCTCACTTGCTTCGTGTGCTATCTTAGAAATAGTTGACAGGCAAGGGGGAAAATAGGCCTCCCATGGTATGGACGTTGGTGGTGCATGCATTGTGAAACGCAAGAATTGAAAGATGGAAAATGTGTAGTTTTGTGTCCTTTTGGCTCTCAGCGGATGATTCATGTATGGTTTTTATTTTATGAGAATGTGATGTTGTATAACACTAAATGTGATATTACGCACAATGCATCTCAAATTCTTTAGGTAGAGTAGCTTGGAAAATGCAGTGTGTCCTTTCAGCTCTCAGCCTAGATGATTCATGTATGTTTTTCTTTTTTATGAGAAAGTGATGATGTGTATATTATATGTGATGATATGCGCAATGCATCTCAACTTCTTTAGGTAGAGTAGCTTTTTCATAGACCACAACAACTATGCACAGTCGCAAGAGGCTAAGGCATGTGTTTGAGAAGAGAAAGTGTTGGCCCTACAGTCTTGTAACTTTAGGCTATTCAAAGCCACTTGACAAGATTTGTGAAGACTACAATGAAGTTATGGTTTTTAATTCACTACCTATAGCCCATGCTTTATTTATGAAACATTTAAATTTATTGAGCATACAGGTTGCATCACATAGGGGAAGAACGGAGTTGTGTCATTGTTGATACAGCTTCAGGTGCTCAATGTTCTATGCAACCTCCATTTGTGCAATTGCTTGAACTCCAATGCACCTATCTCTATAAAAGCCAATGAATGTAGTGCAAGGAAGTTGTGACCTTCCAGAAACCATTTCCCAGTTTTTGCTTTGTGTTTGTTTTTGTCATCATTATGTGTGCTAATGATTATTACTAATAAACTAATGATGCAAATTGTGCAAAATTGTAGCAGTTCCATCAATGTGAGAATATTTATTGAATTAGACTGATTTTGTCAACTCTGGATCGTGAATTAAAATAAAGGGTATGTAGTATATGATTAAAAACAAGGAGTTACTCTTTGATTGAAAATAAAAATTTTGGTATTTGCCTCTCTCTTTTGTTATATCTTTACTTTGCCTTATATATCATGTAGTTGAAAAATATAAGTTGATTAAGAATGTCCAACTATTCTGTATACTCAAACACTTAGGCTGGAATTCACAATTCATAAAAGTGGTTTAAACCATAGGGGTTTAAACCCCTTCCTTGGTTTTTTAAGCATACAGGCCCACGTAATCTGATCCAATTGTCTTTTTTCTTTAAAGCGTGCACATGGCCAAAATGCGCCTTTTGGGGGGGGGGTGTCATCTACATTTATTACATCTCAAGTATTTCTGACCAATCACTTCATCTGTCTTATTTTCTATTCATGTCTCATTCACCAAACGTTTAACAGGAAAAGCGTGAATCATGCAACTTCATAATGAATGTTGTCATTTAATAACGTAACAAATATCATTTCAACACTGTACATTCGATAACAACAGGTCCTCTCTTCTGGTAACGTATACATCTACAATGGATAAATGAAGAAAGGAATGCAAACAAGGCGTCGACTTAAACAAAAAAGCTGGAGTTCCTGATGTCATTATGATAGTTTTCTTCCATTTCTTACACAAAACCATTTGGTCTCTATGATAATCTTTAAGTTCAGTCAATGACTCTACATTTCAATTTAATAACTCTTCATTTTAAGGGGGCTTTATACAAAAGATACAAAGCTCATACATTCTAAAAAACCGACTTCTACACTGCTTGACATCCAAGAAAATGGGTTGTTTGGATAATTAGCAAATGTCATCTAATTTGAAATAATTTATTGAAGAATATCAACTGACGCATACCATCCTACACCCTTGAGACTACTTGTACAAGTAAAATTAAAATGAATGTAACTGCATCTCCAATATGCCTCTGCCTATATTAAAGGTAGGGGATCCCACTTGCAAATTTTTAGAAACCTCATAGAAACTTAAGAGGGTCGAACAGTATAGCCTACCATACAGATCATGTGTATGAAATAACAAAGTCATATAGGCTTTACAACTTTTTTGTTGGAAATGAAAAATTATCCCTATCCCTTTGAACCGTTTTAACAGTTTGAATTCACACATCGAAGTGATGAGTGTCTACGCCAGGAAATGTGTCCGGATCAGTGTGTGTTTGTGGGTGCAAACTGTGGTGCATATTGTATGTATGTTTGCTGGGATATTCCCAGACAAGTACATCGCTGAATTGGAAAACATGTCCTTTCACACAATTTGTATGTAGGCGCATCATTAATTCAATTGAAATTTACTTTTCCTCCCCCCCCCCCCCCCCCCCTTAACAAGAAGTTTACAGTTTTGTTACTTTGAGGGAAGATCTTAATCATCTACCTCTACAATATAACAAGCTATGAAGGTAAGTTGATTATGGGGGGCTGCAAAGGGATCCCCTAATTTCAAATTAACTTCATGGCTCAAACATTTTTTTTAATTAATATGATGAGAATTTAAAAAAACCTATAACTGCATGTTGAGTGACCTATTATCCAACAACCCAAAAGTCTGATCACTTTGTCTCCTCATGGTCATGCATACCAATATTAGTTAAAATATACAGGTAGTACTAACAAAACTAACAGATCTTTAGTTTCATGCATAATGACCCCTATGACCTTTGACCTACATACAACAAAATCTAATCAGATTGTCTTCATATGGTGATGCATACTCAAAATGAGTTTGAAGTTTTTACTTCAAATAGTTCTTGAGATACTGCTTTAAGGCTAACCTTGAAATTTCCAAATTGACCTCTGCAACTTTTGACTTAACTACCCCCAAATAAATCTGTCTTCCTACAGTGATGCATACTAGCACCAAGTTTAAAGATCATACCTCAAATGGTTCTTGAGATACTGCATTAAAAAGGTTAACACCTGAAATTTTGGAAGTGACCTCTGTGACCTTTAGTCTTTCACTTACATGTACATACCCTAAAAATCTACTACAGTAAAACCTGTCTATAAAGACCACCCATGGGAGACAAGTAAAATGGTCTTTATAAGCAGGTGGTCTTTATGGACAGGTTTCCTTCAGTGCATGCTCCAATGAGAAACCGCAATCAAGGGAAACAAAAAATATGGCCTTTGTAGACAGGTAATTGTTATAGACAGGTGGTCGCTAAAGCAGGTTTGACTGTATCTTATCATGGTGATACATGCTAGGAAAAAGTTTGCAATTCATACCTTAGATGATTCTTGAAATATCGCGAGAACGGACCGACAGGTAGACAACCTAAAATCAATTGCCTCTGGCATCACCTTCCATGGGCAGAGGCATAAAAAAGACAGTAATTGCAACGGTTGAATGTCTAAAACTAGCTAATGTTCTTTCAAGGCTGTCGCTAACATCGTAGGTCAAATTATTTAGCTGCAAGTTAATTCGAAAACGTAATTTGTAGAATTCTGCTAGCTTTAAAAAGTATTTCACTACATGATGGTGACTTGCAAAGCTGTGAACAAAAAAGAAAAAGAAAAAAAGGAACAAAAAAACACAAGTACAGATAAATCAGTGTTTCAAAACAAGTTTGCAATGGCAGTGAATAGGGATTAAAAATGCTATAATTTCCTACATTAGGAACTTGTAACTACCTTTAATTTGAATAGCAAAATTTGATTTGGTTATTATGTTCCTCTTCTCTAAGAAATGTATATTGCTCAAGAAGGGCTACTGCATTAATCGCTTTTTGATGCTCTGCAACAACCATTCACAATTTATATTTCTGAAAGTTTCATGATAGTTGAATAAATGATTTTATGGAGCCTGGAATGTACTTTCACAATGTAAAGTGTATAAAGCTCAGCCGAAATATTATCTCAAAATACAGCACCAAGCATCGGCATAGAGCAATTCGTTCCATGAAAACTCCAAGAAATATACATGAAAAATGAACCTTTAAACCCATGTGTTCATATTGAAAGAAAAAAATATGTTGAGAAAACATAAAATAAAATTTACATAAAATTTACACAAAATTTACAAGAGGAACAGGTTGCATAAAAATATCATCTCTTCAAAGTCATCATGAAATATATACAAACGAGTTTCATTGGTTCATCCAATAACGATCAATTATCAGTATGTCCTTACACTCTTCAATCCACTGAACATCAGGAGTTTAGAACATTATTTGTCAAAATCTGAAGAAGAAAAACCTGCAAGGTTCATTGTATTAACTTCTCTAAAGGTTTTTCTCCAAAATATTTACATAATTTCAGTTTCATAGTCTTAATGATGCATGAGTTACTATTGAACTAATGACCCCCTACACCCAAGTATAAATTATTGTTATAGATCCTTGAGTTAATAATGTTTGCACAAAGAAAAGATATAAAAGAGGATACATGTATGTTTAACTTGAAAAACATTTCTTTAAAAGAAAAACAAGTAAAAACCTTGGTTGAGGTAGAACTGAAACATTCAGTTCTGGCAAGAAACTGGTTGTTGTTTTCATAACTACATACAAATGCCCAGCTAATACATTACACATCTAAGCTATTCATACAAATGTCTTTATCAGGAACGTCAAGCAAACTACATGGAAAGTGTATGTTCATTGTAACGAACCTTTATCAATATTAAATTCTATTAAAAGGGAACACTGTATTTCACTTTAATGTATGATCAAATGCAAGTAATAAACGTCTTATTTACCAAGGGTAGCCACTTCAGCTTTTATCAGCTGTTCTTCCAGCAGGTCTTGCATAACACAATACGTTGTTATTACTCTTCTCCATTCTTATATGTCAAGCGCCTGGCTAGCAGGCAGAAGTACGCATTTTTTAAAGTCTGTGGTATGACTTGGCTGGGGCTCGAACCCACAACCTCCCGTTCATGAGGTGGATGCTCTATCAATTGAGCCAACATGCCCGGTGATGAGCATGTGAGCAACATATTCTCTCAGTTACAGTTAGAGGTCAATTCAATCCAATAGCAATATCGCAGTGTCCCCATAATATCGACAAAGCACCACAGATTTATCAAGTCCATTTTGTGTGAGTATTCCCTTTGTCATAACCAGAGCTTTACTGTAAAGTCTCAAGTAAATTTTGGACAGATTTATCAAGTCCATTTTGTGTGAGTATTCCCTTTGTCATAACCAGAGCTTTACTGTAAAGTCTCAAGTAAATTTTGGACAGATTTATCAAGTCCATTTTGTGTGAGTATTCCCTTGGTCATAACCAGAGCCACTGGCGTAAATCCACTCTGAGTGGGGGGGATGATTGACTTTTTTGACGATTTTTTTTCTGTCGATCTCACACTTAAGTATAAGCACACACCCTCACTGACCCCCACAGACCCCCCTACACACATTTTAATATTTATTTTGCGAGCGAGCGAGCCAAAAATAACCACTTTTTTGGTTTTCAATCGCATTTTCAAATAGAAATTCTAAAATATGGTTGTTTATGACAGATATTCAAAGATTTTACTAACGGATTAATTAAAATATATTTTCTTTCTTAAAAAGTGGGGGGGATATTTGTACACGCCATCCCCCCCCCTCTCCAAAAAGTGGGGGGGATATATCCCCCCATCCCCCCCGGGATTTACGCCAATGACCAGAGCTTTTCTGTAAAGTCTCATTCATGTAAATTTGAAAGGTGATATTGTCAGCTGAAAGCCATAATGGCAATAAATCTACATAAAATTTTAGGAGTCAATGCCATATTCTGCTCCTGGTACATGGTGCAGGGGAAAAGAGATGGGGACATACCATGTAGAATGGTACTACAATTTTCAAGGTTTTGCAAGATGACAAATGGCAAAATAAAAACTTAGGCAACAATAAAACGCTTTTACGGGCATGGACCTACATATACTGGGAGTACTGAACAAACTTAAATAATATCCTAACATAAATATGGCCATCCACATGTACACATGTGCAAAGAAATGTGCAAAATCTTTTCACATGATAGAAGTGTTCATATTAAACCAAACCCTATGCCAAATTACAAAGTCTCCCACCTAGCTGACTCTTCAATCTAAAGATAAAACACCATATCAATACAACTATCAGTTAAAATTGATAAAATATAGGCAAAAGGGTGAGGTTATAACTATTCTTAGGCTTCCCCCAGCCCCCATCACCCATCACACTTCTTTTCGTTGTTGGCAATAGCACCTAACATATTTCCTGTTAGCCTAATATGCCACATCTGCTCAGAACCAGCAAGGCCTAGTTGCAGCAACAAATTATATGACTGAAGCAAATCACAAAATCATAAAAAGTACAAAATCATTATAACATACTTAGTGGAGGACATAAAATTTCTCTAAAAGTTTGAAAATGATGGCACTTAATTGATCCCCATTTCCTGTAAAAATGTACAATTATTTCTTTCTTTAGAAAACATGAGAAAATCTTAAGTGATTTGGGTCAAGGTGTAGCAACCAAACTACATGTAACATTATTTGAAAATAAACTCCTGTGCATGTCTACTTTACATTCAGCTCACACACATGATACCCCAACTAACACTATGAGAAAAGCAGTCCATTGACAGCCACTGGATTCTCATGGTCAACATCAGTCATCTATCAATGGGACCTTTATCACAATTGTAACAATGTCTATGATATTTTGGACACTTCCAAACACAAACTACTATGTGCTGGCATTTCTATCCATACGCTATCATCAAGCCATTATTAGCAATGTATCGTCATCACCGTACCCTCGTTGTTGATTCATATAAACTGCTCAATATACATCAAGGAAATTTAATTTTTAAAAACATTTTAAAGAAGAAAAGTGGGGAAGAATAAATCCAGAAGCATCTAATTGGGTTCACCACCTTGAAGTTTTCCATTCCACAATTGACAGAGAAGAAACCCACTGGCTCCAGAAAGCCTTCAACTCGATAGCTGCTGGCAGGAAACCACATGGAAGACCTAGTATAACATGGTGGGGAAACGATCAAAAAGACACAACAGCATCGGACATCTCCGGCATAGATCCATTTGACAGGAAAGCGTGGAGAACAGCACTGTCGGACTCCACAGATTGGAAAAAGCGGAACAAACGTCGATGATGAATGAACAGTATCGTCCATTCAAAGGTGACATTTCTTCCGCATGGTCAGTGGTAAGGATCAGCTACGTGAAGATCATCCCTTGCTCCTCCGTGCTTTCTCTGGCTATTGCTCCGGTCTTGGAAACTGTCTCATGTCGCATCTACATGTAAGTCCTTGTCCCTTCACAATTAACCTGTTGACTACTGAATTCTTATAATCCCCATAGGTTTTGTACAGGGACCACCTGGTTCCAGTATTAAACGGGCTAAAACTCCCTTCACGCTGGTTTGATCCTCAAGTTCTTCAATTCAAAACACATGAATTTGCTATGGAATATGTAGTTTTCACTGAAGCATGTCAATATAAAGTATCTCTAAATATATCGTATATTTATATATATTCATATAATTTGGAATCTCTATGAATTGTCATAACCAGTCACAAGCTGATTTTGGAAGAATGTCTGTAAGCTCAAGCCTGAAATTCCTCAACTGCAGTCAATTTCACGGATGTTCTTTGGTATTTCACAGAATTTGTAGACAAGCCTCTGTCCATCAACCTTGGACAGGATTCCTCGTTGATAATAGTACCTACAACATAAGAAATCATACAAAGGAAAAATGTTGAGTTAAAGAGGAAAGCTTTTCACTATTTCACAGAGCTTGATGTATACGAAAAAACACAATTAGTTTTTCTTAGACTCTGTAAGTTTGAACGATCTGGGCCCCGCTGCATAAAACTTACCATTAATGGTAACTCTGATATCAATGTTAACTACCATGGTAACACTGCTCAACAGCCAATCAAATTCTAGGTTTCCATGGAAGTTCATCATTGTTTTGCCATCAATGGTAAGTTTCATGCAATGGGACCCTGATCTACTACCATATGAAAGAAATGTCAGACATACAGTACAAAATACAAAAATACAGTACCTAAAGAGTACAATCATAATCACTAACCAAATATTAAAGTGACAAAGGAAATCTGCAAATTAATCACAAGTAAAGAAATTGTATTCCTTTGAAATACTGGCGATCCTGATTTGCACAAAAATGAACTACTTTTTCATACATTTCTAAATCATATGTATGGTGTTTAATTTTAAGAATGTCATAATGGAAGAGACATCAATGTTGCCAATTTGAGGATATTTTTTATTTTATAATTATAGAAAAATATGAAATAACATATATATATATTTATACATTTTCATTTTTTTTTCTTGATAAGTATACATATAAATAAATAACTACAAGCAATTCTTAGATTCTGCAGAAATGAACTGCTGAAGGATGATACTGAACTCACCTGAGAGCCCTGCCCATGGTCTCATAGTTCATGTCAGGTTTGTTCTTGTGTTGACCCCATAACTTTGAGACAGCCTTCGAGTCGACCAGCTTAAAGATACCCTGTTCCCTGCTCGTCCACTTGATATACCTTGGACACGTCTCAGTGTTCTGAAGTAACTCCAGTAAGAACTCCCAGAGGTAGGTTGTGTGTGCTGTATGGAATTGAGAAATTATAGAATCTGGTGTTGACTGATTCTTTCATATTAAGCAATTACTTAAATGTGCACATCATTATTTTCTGATTTCTATTCAACCTAATAAATTCATGGCTGGAAAACTTTATAATTCAGGAAATATCGGCAGTGACTTATTTGTATGCAATGATCATCACTCTTGGTGGTATAAACGAAGAAGAGGAAGTAGTTCAATTCCTAATATTTCCCCGATTTATTGCTGTAGTATGCTGTTACCATGGCAACACAATAAAAAGAAAACATGTCTTGTACATCTTCACCACACCATCTCGTGTGTGCCAAATTTCATGAGCACTGCTCAAAAACCGAGGAAGTAGTTGATTCACACAATTTGTAAAGGACCGACCGACTGACCACCCAACCTTTCTATATATCCCCTTCAAACTCTTTTGGCGGTGAAGAAACAATTAATAGAGAATAAATAATCAACAGAGAAGAAATAACTGAAAAAGGAGGAACAGAGTTCGGGGGGGGGGGGGGGGGGGGGGGGGGAGGAAGATAGCGGGTCCCACACCCACAAAGAGTAGGTGATCACTTACTATCTTTGGGTTTTTTCCTGATGCCACCATTTGAGAGTTGGAGAGGCGATTCGGATTTGATCTTTGGCTTACGACCTGAAGGGGGGGGGGGGCAGAAAAAAATGGTGAAGAGAGTTTAGACAAAATATGAAATTTTCATAAAACTCTACTAGGAGAAAGCTAACTGCATATTACTCCTCACATAACGAACGTACACTATAGCTACTTTTAAGTGTTATAATGTCTTGATTCTTTCTTTTTTTTCAAATTTCAATGCAATGAAAGAGAAACAAAAATGGAAACACAGAGTTCAGCAATCTTGATTTTAGCAGTGATCTGGGCCTCTTGGTTTTGCTTCTATTTTTTCTACTGACCAGCTTAATCTGACAAATAGTTTTTGAGGGGATACCAAAACAGTACATAACCTTTAAAGCTTCTCATAGTGTTTTGTATATATACAATGAAATCTGCAGTTTCTAACTTATTCATGTCACTTAACTTTCAGTTTCAACTTTGGAAAAAAAAAAATCCCCATATAAGTCATCTTTAATGCATGTGTGGCAAAGCTGGAAGGATTTCATAAAGAGGACTTCTTAATTCAGAAGACCTGAAGATCTTTTTAAACAAGAAGGCTGTTGGTTCTGAGTATTTACTTGCTTTAACATAAGATTATCAAATTGATATCTGATGTTAAATCAGCAGTACTGGAGCCATAAATCAAACCAAGTAAAATAAAATTTTAAAAATTAGTTACAACTGAACTTTTCAATCTAATTAACAGATTCAGCTTTGAATTGTGAGAAAACATTTAGACAAAAATAAAAATGTTTCATTCCAATCAGATAGAAAAGGGAACACTCACTCTTTTTAGACTTTTTATGCCGCTTGTGTTCCTTCCCTTCATGGTGATGGTGATGTTTATGATGGTGGTTGTGGTGATGGTCTGGGTCGAGGCTGATGCTATATTCCATCTCAATATTATGGTCTGATGGAGGCTCGAATGCAAACTGAGATGTAGGGACAGTCAGTACTTGATTAGGATCCGCTGCAATCACAGAACATGAACATGGAATATCACAAATAAAGTTAAGTTTCCTTTAGCCATTACTTGTCTATAGAGACAATACCACTTCAACGAACTCAATATCAGAATCCCATGGAGGTTCCAAAGCAAACTGCAATGTAGGGACAGGCACTTCTTGACCCACAGGTCAGCTGTGGGCGCAAAATAAAGAAAGTGGAAATCACTGTACATGTTCAAATCTCTTCAGATGATAACAGAAAGCCTATGAGTATATAGAGAACATGTCTTTTGTGTGTCTTGAAAAACATGTGTCATGAAAGCTGGTCATAAAATGAACCAGTTCAAACAGGAACACCTGTCAATAGGACAAGCAAAATAATCAGAATCATAGAAAACACCAACATGTCGCTGGTAATTATTCATTCATTACCATCTGACATTTCTTGCACACACATGTATGTAATTTTGAACTAAAATAGAAATAAGACTAGTTAAAGAGGGACAAATCACTTGCTAGACAGAGAGGGGAAACATCAAGAACAAAACAGAGAGTCCCATTGTAGAAAACAAGGCAATAATGGTAATTTATTTGAACTGACCGTTTCCAGATAGTAAACTATTGACATGAAGGGTTATACCACATAATAAGTATCTACTTACTTTGCCTTAACGTAGCTTGCATAAGGGTGTTAAGTGTTTCTACTGATGGTGTTGCCATTCCCTTCTGTGTAAGCTCTGTCAAAAAATGATTATACCCAGAAGAATTTTTTTTTAATGCAAAACATCCATTAACAACAATCAAGTCTCAGCACAATGAAAAAAATATTAATGCTGCAAGTAATAACCTGTAAAAGACACCCATGGGAAAAGCATATCACTGATGTGGCAGTCGTCTGGCATCTAGCTAAAGCAATTCATGCAATTCTCGCATTTCACAATCCTAGCACCCTCTTTCAGTTCAGTTGCGACAGTCACTCTAGCATGTTAATGGGTCAACAACAGTACCATCCACACCTTGCACTAGTCGCCTATTCCGCTCAGGACTATTCTAAGTGATTACACACTTCTAATACTTTAAATTTTCTCTGGGCTCTCACTGCTTGTTATGCCAACTAATCCTTCTTCTTACTTGCGCTTGGGACACATTGGTCAGTTAAATATTTCTCTGAATGGTCAAACTCTCACTCGCTTTGTCTGCTATCTTGGAAACAGTTGTCGACCCGCGACTGGGAAAATAGACCTCCCATGGTACGGACGTTGGTGACGCATAAATTGTAAAATACAAGAATTTTCAATTTTCGACGAATTGACACTAAAATGAATACGTAACATGCGTATTTATATCTGTCATATAATGCATAAAGAAGTGCCCATTACAGATCAGGTTAAATGTCATTTCAAAATAAAACACTGACCTGTACATATGAATACATCAGAGATGTATGTAAGTCATTTTTTGAAACTAAACAAATGAAGGCGATGCTGCACTTAATTGCAAATGGAATAAATTTGCATTTATAAATTTCTATACATAATGTTTGAGGCAAAATTTCAGATTTCTGTGTAAAAGTTCTTTGTACCTCATGTAGCTCTACCAGATGAAACAAAAACAAGAACAAAATATCAAAATCAGTCAACAGTAAAATGGTCACAAGAAGCAGACGGTCTTCATAAAGCACACAGATTCTGAAACACAGGGTTGCCCCAAGGGCGAGCTAACACACAATGAGTGACCAGTATGGAATTATGTTGACTTCATATAAGTGTGGTCATAATAAAAAGGTTTTCACTTATTTTCATACCTCTCATAGTGTCCTCATCAAGGTGTATGTGAGAAACCCTTGGTTTCAAAACATCACTATCATCATCATCCTCCTCCTCAACATCAACAGCACCCGAGTCAATGTTCTCTGCTGGCAGTGGACTAGAAGGCGGTGAGTCTGCAAAAGAGACAACACACATGAAACAAGATGACTGTGTAGAGCTACTTAAAATTAATTTTCAATTCTTGTCTGGCCGGCAGGGATTTAACTGATCTGTTGATTCAAGGAGACTGGGGCCTGTATCTCGAAACTGTCATAAGTTTAAGTTTGTGGACATCCCATTGAAACATGTGTTAATTCTACAACACGTGTTCCTATGGGTTGTCCAAGAACTATTATGATGGTTTCGAGAAACAGGCCCCTGATGGACAACCTACACGGAAGCTCAACAGGTGGTAAATTAAACTTTTAGAGCTCACTTACAATGAACTGCACAAAGTTCACATGAAGTGATAATACACATAAAGTATTCTTAACTGATACAAGGGCAAACATGGCCAAGTTTTTTTCTTATCAAAGTTAACAATGACATCTATGCAACTGCAATTTTTGAGTCCTGGTGTCAATTACATCAAAAGTTCATTTATTGAGCTTAAACAATGCAGAGGCTCAAACCAAGTTCAACTGAGTTAAACTACTGTTATTTGTTATCTTAACATCATGGTATTGATTTCCTCAGATTCTTCATTCTTTCCAGTAAAGAGGGAAAGCTTTGGAAATGATAACAAATCTTACTTTGGTGCATGATTAATGCATATGAATTTAATTAACCTGAATTATCAGCATTGTTAGAACTTTTAATCATTCACTGAACAAAATGTGTGCAGCATTTACAGCAATAAATGTTATACAACACAAGCACAAATCACTAGTGTAAAAGCAGAAATATTCGCGGCACATTAATTTTCGCGAAGTTCGCTCTATTTTCGGCGCGTGTGAATTCTAGAACACGCGAAAATATGAGCATGATTTCTTATGCTTAAATGTTTTGAATGCACACTCTGGACAGCTAAATAGAGAGGGTGTGTATACGGTACTAGTAGTTGTGTCTGTGGTATGCATCTGAATGGACCCTGCGTGTGTGCGTGTGAAGCAATAAATGGAGCGGCACTGCTGTGTACAGTTGTGTGCCTAAAGTGACCATTTTAAAGCTAAAGTTATAGCTAGGGCAGAAAAATACTTGTCATGCATTGAAATATGAAATCAAATCTTGCAGTTGCACTTTAGTTTTGCAAGTGAACAATTCTGCAGCGCAAATTCAAGAACCCGCGAATATGTTTTGGGGTCGCTCAGCGCGAAAAACTAATCACGCGAAAATAACAGCGTTTACAGTATCACCCTCCAAATATCAAGCTATATTCATACCTTTGATCAGACCCACAGGTATTACTGGTAATCGCTTCTCATCCCCGTTGGTGGTGGGTGAGATGTCCAACAATGCATGGGCAGCCATGATCGTCTCATGTGGCTTCTGTTGGGCATCCTCTGCAGTGGATCTGTCACAGGCTTTCGCTGGGGGGAAAAAATGCGGAAAAACAAAATTGATTAATCATTCCTTAGCAATGATTCCTGATATGCTGACCATAGTGACCAATATTAAAATGGTTATGACACCATCCAGCCAGATTATTATTTCACAAATAAAGGGATGATAGATAAACTAAAATCACTCAAATCCAGTATGTTGTAGAGTCATGTAAAATAAAACACACAGTATTAACCAATGCAAAGAGGAAGGGCAATTCCATGATGAGTAATGTTACATTTAAGCAAATGTTTTCATACTTTATGATAGAGCAAAATAAAAATCCATTTCATTTCAAGTCCTAATCTTGAAACAACATATTCTCCCACACAAGGTCTACGATACATAAAAACTAAAAAGCAACTGGACAATGCCGGAGCTGTAATGAGAAATTTTGACCATGGTTAGTTACGTTACCGAAAAAAAGGACACAAAACAAATGAGCAACCCTTTTGAAAAAAAGTCCTTCCTTACTGTGTTGTACCTCAAACTTAGAGCCATATCAGATTTACTTCTGATATGATGACAAATGTTTATCCACAAAAATTCAAAAGTTTTCCTCTCTGTTTTTTAAAGTGGACCCCCAAATCTTGGTTAGTCACGTTACAGTTAGTCACATTACAATTTGTCCAGCACTACATATTTAAGATTTTTATACATTTTCAGCAACTTATTTCATAATATTTTCTTTTAATTTGGTGACACACAATGGCCTTCAGATTATCCAATTGAAAAATTTACAAAAGAACTGATAGTTTTCTGTCTAAGTCTAAAAAACTGTGTCTAGTCCCATATATGTAAGTTTTTGTATGATTCGGATTCTGCTATAAGGAGACATTTGGAATAATTTTTTAGGGGGTGAGTATGAAACCCCTTTGCATTTACAATTTCTGTGTGAATTTTAACCCCTAAAAATTGACCTGAATTTGAGAAAGAGCAAAAATGAAGTTTCGGGCAATGTCCTCTTAATCATGGAATTGCCCGGAAACAGAAGCCTACTGAATTGAAATTTGGAATTTTGTCATCAATTGTCTCAGTATTCCACTTTGTTCATGGAAAGGTGGGGGTGAGGGTCACAGTTGTGACTAAAAAAGGCCTCATCATGGACTTAACAGGCCAAAGGTTAGTAACAACTGCTGACAACATATTAATGAAAGAACTGACAACTTTATTCACAGATACATTCACCCCCCCCCCAAAAAAAAAAAAGTGGAGAAAAGCACATTTCTAACGTCCTTAATATGAAGAGTCACATGTGTAACAGTCTGCTACAAAGAAAGCAATTTCGAGATCACTGTACATACAAAAAATACAATAAATTAATCATGGCCTATATGAACCTTAAAGGCATTGGCTAACTTTGTGAGCAGCTGATTTAAAAAATTCTCAAACTAAGATGAAATATGTGTATGAGTACTTGTATTTGTACTCAGAAACCCTGAAACAAACCATAATTTGAAATGAAAAACTGATATGATGCAAACTAGTTTAGTTTTGGTCTCACGAGACTAATAACCAGAGGAGCATTTTCAACCAGTTCAAAAAAAACGTTGGCTGCACCTCTCTCCCTGTACTATATTTACATGATATGCATTACACACACACCACCGTATTATACATGATATGCATACACATACACTGTTCAGGCGAACTCTGTGCACATGCACGTTCCTTGTGTCCAGTCTTTGCAACCGACCATTATATTTTCTTTAAACACTGGTTTACATTTTTAATATTAAAAAATACTTTCCGTCGACATTATACTTTAAAACTTTCAGAATGGTATTTTTGAACTATAACTCTTGTGTTCATACCATTGTCAAGTAGCAAAATGAGATTTTTAAAAATTCTCACAATGTTAGCCTTTAACTTTCAACAAATTCCACATCATTTTCAAATTTACCACAGAAAAGAGAATGACAGGAAGGAGTCATGAAAAGAGACAATCTAAAGACATATTAAAGTGGTACACACAGAACATTTACACTAGGTCAGGTTCAAAGTTTACTTGCACAGAATAAACAGTCAAAGGACTATCTCTGAGTTTAGAAAAAAAAATCCTTTTCAACTCTTTTAAGGTCTTTGTACTCTTAAACAAACTTTAAAAAAAAAATGGTTATCATTTGTGGTGACATAAAAATAATGGTGAGTCTTGGCAATGGAAAAAAAAAAATCAAACAAATAAATGAATTATTAAAAAAAAATTCCAAATAAAAATTCAGGCTATTCCATAAATGTGTGAGCAAATAGACAGATAGTGGGATTTGAAATTTGATCACCAGCAGACATTGTTATAAGGAAGGGTGAAAAAAAGAGTCATTAACTGAATGGAGATGATGGTAGGGAAATGAAAATGAAATCATGAGTAAGCAAAGCTGGATGTCAAAAAACTGAGAACATACTTAACCTCTTACAGAAGCAACTGCATGGCTGCAGAGATGAGATCATTGTATAGTTCTCAAAATAATTCATTTTCAGTGTCGCATACCAGCAAATATATCAGCACATACATGTACATGTACAGCAGTTATGGGTAAATTAGAAGAAAAAAAAAAGAAGATTAAGTGTATGTAGTTAATACATGTCAGAAACCATTTTGAGCTCCAATAGTTCTTGCATAAAAAATTGAATCTTCATTACTGTTGAGAGGTGGCAAGCAATAACAAGCCCAATTCCTATCGCCTTCATCCTATGTTAGTGATTCTGTGAGTTTTAAGGGCAGGACATTAGAAATTATTCCATGGCAAGGCCATGACATGAAAAGTTGTGTGATCACTGACAGTGATGTCTGAAAACATAAAATAAGCTTTTCATAGATACAATGAACTCAGGAAAAATAGACCTACATGTATATTGAAAAAAATTTATCTGCTGTAAAATTAACATGCAATACTCAGAAGAAAAAAAAACTTTCATCAAAACAAACACTGGAAATAAAGAGTTTTCACTTAAAGTGATTACACAATGGTAAAACAAATTTTGAGATATGATCGAGATATGAATTCTAATCATCATCATCATCTGATAATAGTGATATATGGGAGTGAGGTAGTCCTGTAGTCTCCCGATCATTGCGGAAAAAAACAAATAGTTCGTACACTGTAGCTATTCACAACTATAGCGGCTTGCGGTATGCGTGGATGTCAGGTAATATGGAAATGTCTATTGCACCAAAGGTTATCAAGGCCGGTCTTAAAGGTTTCGGTACTAAAAAGAATATGACATTAAAAATTTGATGATTTTCAATCGAAATCCATGCATATTGCATTTTGGCTAATTTTCTCATAAAAAGTCAAGAGTTGACAAGTTGTGCTGCACGCTAGACTGTATTAATATGTATTAAACCTTGCCCACATTTGCTAGAATTGCGCAACAAGGTACCCACTTTGACGTCATTTTGATGTCAAAGTGGGTACCCAGTTGAAACTGGATCACAGCTGAGGGGTCAAAAATATCCTGAAATCTTACATTTGGGGGTTTCCTTGGCAACACGACTTTTAAAAAAAAACTTAAGGCAGATGATTTTCTGCTAATAAAATCATGCTCTTTTGAATGAACTAACATTGTTTCAGCATTGGGTACCCCCTTTACGAGCTCATTTCATATGATAACTTGAAATACAAGCATGACAAGTTAGTTACATGATCTGTAACATGTCATGAGGCTGTGAAGGTTGGAACATTTTTATTTCCAAAGATATGTTAGGCATGACATCATAGTGTTGTATTGACGTCAATGAAAATAAGAGATAATTTTACTCTTTTATGGGAATTGTCACTTTTGTCACTTGCTTCCTTCTGTCAAAGGAAGGCAGACGACGGTTTGGAGAAATGCGGCACAGGCGGCCAGCCAGCTGCTGCAATACTACGTGCACGGTGCATCAATGGCACTTCCTGGTTTGTGCCTAACGGACTCCCCACAACAAAAGAATCTTGCCCAAAAGGCTAAAGCAATATGAAGTTTAACATCTAATTTCTACCTGAATATCAGAACCACCATTAAATCTTTATCCTCGACAATGACTTGATACTTCATAGACCAAAATACACACAACCCATTTTCATCACAAAGAAAAATGCGCGAAAACAAGCTATTTACAAATACCGGAAGCGATTTTTCCTCAATTGACCACGTTGTGTTGATAACCCATGGAGCGTTGCGTAGGCAGCACTTCCGTGTTTATGCTCACACGATCATTTACAATCTAAAAACACATTATGGCGGTATTAATCCTCCTCAAAACTCAAAAATGGGAAGGAAAAGAAGTTAATCTAAACCTACATACCTGCTTCGAACAAAAGCTCCAAATTTCTAGGTTTTTCAGACGACATTTTCTAACGTTTGAGAATTCTCTCGTACATGCATCTAAACTCCTACTCTACATAGTACGACGATCGATCAAGTTTCTTAAAAAATCGCGCAGCAAATTCGAGCACAACATGGAGCGAGATTAATCCGCGTGTGTGATACCGGAAATGATTTTTTTTTTCATAATACACATGGGTATTCGGTGACCGTGCGTGCGTGGTGGTCACTCTAGTGGTCGAGAAAAAAAATAGTAAATTGATCATCAATTTTATTTACAAAGGACACAAAGGAGCTTCTAATATGCATAATCTTCTACTTACATGAAATATTATTATATTTTTTCTACAGCACAGCCTAAATTCAATGGGCAAAGACTCAGTAAATGGATCTACGGTGACGGGGGGGGGGGGCTATGAATTTCCCACTTTGTTTATATTCTGTTGTCTGATGGTAATATTGGTTAATACGGATTTTGATAAATATGTCATATTATTGTGGGGTATAAGAGCCTCAATACAAAAAAGACTCGCCTCGAGGAGAACCCTGCAAACAAGCATGATTCAACCACATGATTTCAAATAATCCATTGTGATTTACTGATTGGTCAAATTGGGGGTTGGGTTATGACGATGAAATCAAAGCGTCGGCACTATTCTCTAAAATAATACAGTCAATAATAACACTCAGAATGTTAGAACGGATTTTGTATTAACGCCACTGATCAAGGAGGAACCCCAAACAAAATCCCATGCGAAACTTGAAAAGCTGACAGGGCCATTCAGCCAGGGTCACATGCGGCCATACTGCTGTTCCTCTGGGTCTAGTAACTTCACATTCATTTTAAGAAATGCAAATTGATTTTTAATTTCTCACTCTCAGAACAGTTGGCTAAAAACCCTCATTAGGTTGGTTAGAATATTAAGCAAATTGTTTAAACCAACTGTTTTGAGAGACGGTGGTGAGGATGCCCTTAAATTTTATTTAACTTGCCAATGCAAAGTTACCGTTTGTGTCAAGTTTATTTATTGGTTGTTAAATTGTTCTGAAGATTAAATAAAGAACGATAAGGAAAATAATTTCTACCCCAAAAAAAACACGAATTCATTAAACAATTCTTCGACACTTCAGATGATGACAGAGTATAAAGATGATGCTGGAAAAGCCTAGGGAAAGGGTGAAGGGGAAGAAGAAAGCCGGGAGGGAAGAAGGAGTGAACTTAATCTTTAAAAAAAAGAAGAAGAAGAAGAAGAAGAAGAAGAAGACGGAATTAAGGAGGCGAAAGACTCTCACCAGCACTTTTCTTGAAGAAAAATACAATCGAACAAAAGATTAGAATAAAGTACCAATTTCGGTAACATCACAGTCTTATCTAGAGGGCTAAAAAAAAAAAAGACCTTCGAAGTAATCAAATTCAAATGACGTCTGCACCAAAGTTCATGGAGTTCTCTATTTGCCGCAGTGGAGGTTCATCACGAATTCCATTTCGCGAGTGTGAGGGGAACCACAGGGGGACTTTATTATTGGCGGATGTATTTGTCTACGGGGCCCCTTATCGGCACGTGTGCTCCTAATGTTGTTTACGTTTTGTGTTGTGTCTGTGCTTTTGCTGTGAAATTACCGGAAGTCGAGCAAATAACGGTAATAAGATGAAGATCCAGTGATGGCAGTGTGCTGATACGGTGACGTGAAGTCTTTCGAGTTTCGTCCATGATAACGTCTTTTGCCACGATAATGCAAGGAAGAATTTGCCATGCAGGTGAGCAACTTAATTTTTGAATTATCATGAAATGTGAAACCATCCACTGCATTTGCTCTGGATAGCTCTTGCATTCTTGGGTCACGTTCAAGCGACACTTTTTTGACCCAGAAGTTGCGTTCATGCAATATTTGACGTCGGTCGTAAATTTAATCATGATTGAGATCGCAAAAAGAGGTGCGGTTTGAATGTCATTCTGCCAAAATCACCGTTTTTACTGGAATCGCTTGAACGCAACGGAGATCTCGGGGGGGGGGGGGGGGGGGGGGGGGGGGGGGGGAGGGGGTATGGGGTATGCATCCCCCACTATGTAAATATGTATCAATGGGGGAATCATTTCCCCCCCCCCCCCCGGTATGTGGACCTGTCTACGCAAATGGGAGATCTCAATCACATTTAAACATATGAAGTGATGAAGAAACTGAAAGATGGAAGAATTTACAAAGAACCTATATCGGAAACATGGACTTATTATAAAAAAAAAATTTAAAAAAAAAAAGGTCAAGAGGAGAAAAAAATACACAGGTGATGGAAAGATAAAGATAAATAGATCTAGTAAGAAAATGCAAAGAAAAACATTGTCTGTTAGGAGCCAGATTGGCGCTTAAGTCTGTATAAAGTTTTTCTTCTGGCTCCAAACAAACAACATAATGGAAAACAGAAAGGCAAGATGATAGAAAGATCCAAACAAAGAATAACATAAGAAAAGATGGAAAAGGAAGATGATAGAAAAATAAAGAATAGAGAAGGACAGAAGAAAAATAGGTGACAAATAAAGAGAAACAGAAGGAACAAAAAGAGATGAGATGAAAAGAAAAAATATTAAAAAATATAATGAAAGACAGAAAGGAAAGAAAATGTAAAGACAAATTAAAACAAAGAATACCATGAGGAAACACAAATAGAGAAGATGATGAAAAATAAAGAAACACAAGGGGAACGACAGAAGAAAATACTGTACAATGAAAATTAAGGAAAACATAAGGACAGAAAGAGAGAAAAGACAAGGAAAAATGATAGAAGAAAAACTATATGAGAGACAGAAAGGAAGTATAAAAAAGAAGATAGAAAAATAAAAAAATACAAGAAATGACAGATGCCATGATGACAGGTGGGAAAATAAAGGAAAACATAAGGAAAGAAACAGATTATATTAAAGTAGTAGTAGACTTTATTGGATATCTTGTTAAGCACAAGGCTAATCTGCCACAAGGTCCATTGCACAAATAAGAAACAGATTATCGTATACATAAATGAAAACAAAACAAATACATCAACAGTTGACAACCGAATGTACGAGAGTACATGTACAAATGTAAAAATAAAACATTTAACTAATCTTAGAATACTTACATAATTATGATATCAAAAAGTAATAAGAAATAAAAAAAAGAAATATGTAAACATAAAAGGACAAGCAAGAAAAAAAAAAAGATTGATAGTAATTGAATCTTATATTATTCATGTATATTTTTTCTTTAAACGGAAGTGATTTTTTTCCCCTTCATTTCAAAGAATAACAATGAAAGAGGGAAAGGAAAGATGATTGAAAGAAAAAAACAGTATAACGTAAGAAAAGACAAAAGGAGAAGATAGAAAAATAAAGAAATAGGAAAGTACAGAAAATAAGATGAAAGAAGGGAGAGAAAAGGAAAAAAAAGGGAAAATAATTGAACACATGAAAGAATAAAATAAAGGAAGATAGAAAGCTGATATAGATTATAGAGATATATAAGGAAATGCAGGGAGAGAAGTTGATAGAAAAAAATAAATACATAGGAAAATATAGAAGAAAAAATGAAAGGGAAAATGAAAGAATCTTTAAGAAAGAGAAATGATAGGATATCATGAAAGAATAACATAAATGGTTCATGTATATGATCATGTTTCCAGCTTCCACATAGTGTGGGCAGTTCTTTCCATGCATCCTTCTTTCCCATTGCACTGGTCAGTCACTTGATTGATCATATCCACTGACTTTGTTATTAATTTCTTCGATTACTTGATTGATTGAAAAGGGTCTTTACTGAATTCATCTGACTGGCGACCAAAGGTCAAATTGCACAGATTTACATATGCATACATATACAAAGGTTGTCAAAAAGATATATAAATGAACATAAAAATGAGACAAATCATACATAAATTCAAGGGTCGATATATATGCACAAAACTTAAAACCATGTAATTCATCTGAGAAAGATAAAACTTTAAGGTTAACACTATCATAACAGCTAGTGATGATAAGACAAAAACATTGGGGGTTGGGCCATAAAAAAAAGAGCGGGCATTACATGAGAGACGAACAGATCCAAGCAATCAATTTTGAGCTGAGGCAGTTGGGGGAGGGGGGTAGTTATAGGATCCGTAGGACTCTCACAAGATGGATAAGATGTAGGAGCGATGGGCCTGACGGGTACAGCTTAACCTTCATATATCTGGGGGGGGCATAATGCCCCCCTGTTGAATTTTTGACGGTACTCCGCAACAACTAAATTTATTGATCTGAGATTCAAGGACTTTTTTCTCTGATCCTTCCCGCACGTTTTGATACCAAATTTATGTTGATCAGACCTACGGTGCGGATGTCAGATTACGATTACGAACACAAGTTGTTAAAATTTCACTATTTCTGTATATGACTGTGTACAAACCCATGGTTCTCGCCAGTACATAACACCCATGGTTCCAGTACCATGCGTAAAGAGTTTCAGAAAAGGAAGAACCATGTGTGAAATTGCTGCACCATGCGTGGCAACAAGGGTAAAAAGATATTGGCGTATATATTCCTAACAATAATGATAAATGTCACAGAATTGTTTTGCTTTTTGGCAATGTATTTTTACTGTTATGCTATTAGTAGACAACTCCTGCTTACCAAGAAGTATTTTTCATCCTTAATACTATAGCATATACTGCTGCCACACCTAACTTTAGGTGTTATTCCGTAAAACTTCCCAAACTTCCACGCTTTGCGCAGAGTGGGAACCGTGTGTGGATTTTTTTCTAGTGAGAACCCTGTACAAACCTATGGGCAAAATCAGAAACTTTTCAAAATTATGAGAATACTGTCAGGAAAGAATAATTACTCTCTCTAAAATAGTGAGAAACAACAAACACACCCACACACACACACATACGCTTTCAAAAAATCAAAGAAATACATAAGGAATTTGTAAAACAATAGAATACATAACAAAAAAAATTTTTTAACCCATTTTTTTAGTAAAGGAGTCGATGTGAATGTTATGAAAAACATTTGTACCAAAAATCATTGTTCCTAAAGCTTTATTCAGTGAGATATAGCCCAAATTATGATTTTTAGCATGAATTAGCATAAATTAATTCATATAAAAAATAAAAAAGTAATAAAATCTAACCATACAGCCTTGTAGATTACATCATTCTCTATACCCTCATGCCAATTTTCGTGCAAATCTGGCAATCCACGGCCAAGATTATAGGGGGCGTAATGCCCCCCCCCCCCCCCCCCCCCCCCCCCCCCCCCCCCGAGATAACTAGACCAGAAATAGCCCAGATCTTTTAGGGTTAAGGCCCAATCATTGTGAGTTATAGTACCATTGATGAAAGGTAAAATTGTCTAAGAATCAAATTCCTATTTTATTCAGTAAAACATTAAGCCTCAAATGCCTCATGGCCTAGCAATGAATTAAAATAAAAAAAATCAGAATGACATTGCATAAACACAAAGACTTAGCAAAGTACAGTCAGTACTGAAATAACTGATAAATTAAAACAAGCATACATAAAGTTAAATTGAATTTTCTGTGTTGTAGTTGGTAACTTGAAAGAAGTAATTAAACTCTGCAAGCAAATTAGAATGTTTAAATTTTCAGATCAGTTTATAAAAAAGGATATAAAAGATAATTCAGCATTGTAGAATTTAGTAAATCAAATACATGTACTTGTATGATAAAATCAAACAGCATTGTAGCATTGCTTGCATTATTCCCCACCACATTTGTCTACAACACTGAAACTAGGAAGACCTCATTTTAAAATGGACAAAGCCTGGCACATTTTAGCTACATGCGTTTTGCTATCAAGTCAATGACCGGCTTTTAAGGGAATTTGAAGATGGGCCTCTTTGGGCGACTCCAAATCAGAGAGGAAAACATGTCTGGAGCTTTGTCACTTTCAATAATACATGTACAATGATTTCCACTACATGTGCTACAACATGATTCATACATGAGGCTAACACTAAACCTAAGCTGAAACTCCATGAACAATTAAGGTCCCTAGCCCCAGATTTTTGACAAAAATACAGTCTGGATCAATTGTTGCCAAAGGGTTTATTGGGACACCTTGTAAAACATAATAAATAACTTACCTTCATGTTTGTCTATTATTCCAGCTAACTCATCGATGGTGTTGATCTCGATCTCCTCTGCAAGGTACTCCAAAGCAGATGGAGACAGAAGCTCACTTGGTGTAAGCAAGACGTCGTTGATCTGCACAATGACTGCTGGACTACCAGAAGACTGCAAACAAGAACAGACAAGAATATTCAAGATTAGCTTAATAAAGGTCTGAATGTTTTCAAGTTTGCGTACACTGTACAAAAATGAGATGAAGTAAACCACCTCAAACACAGAACGAAACAAAGCAAAACAAAATAAATAAATAAACAAAAAGATGTGAAAATGCAAAGAACTCCAAAATAAAAGGCATTTTTATTTTACAGCTTACTCTTTTGATGAAATTTGAATACGATTATTTATTAGGACGAGGGTGTTGGTGGGAGGCCATGGCCCTCAGAGCATACTTTTTACGTGTTTTCTACCTCTACCCTTTCCCCCTCCCCCCCCCCAAACACAATCTTTCTTCTTTTTCCCTCTTTGAGGGAGTGGAGGGGAAAAATGCCTGCCCATAGCTGTTGCTTTACCACTGCCTGCAAGTTATAAATATTTTCAGTATTATATGTACCTGGTATGTTTTATCAGATGGCCCCATGCTGAAATCAAAGAATTGACCATCCAAGATGGCTGCCATGCTCACTAAAAAGTTGTACACTCTGTAAATTGAGAGGAAAAAAGAAAGGAAATATAATTAGACATTAGTCAAGAATAATATGAATCAGGATATATTATATTTCCATTGCTGATCAAATATATATATATATTTATATATATATATATGATGGTGACGTACATAGAATGACTGGCATCAAAAGTTTTCTGAAATTGTTGTCAGAGACCATGTTTATATCTTTCATCACTTTTTATGTAAAATTTTGTATTTCATTATTCCTTACATGTATTTCATGAGATTTTCTTTATATTATTGGTACCCCAAATTATGAAAAAGACATCCTTTCCCAGTATACAGTGAATACCAAGACAAGTTAATGCCTTTTCCTAAATGTGACAACTTGAAGGACCAAGGTACATACATGTACAAGTCTTCAGTGAGATTATGCAATGTCTACTTCAGATCAGTATATCAGTATTTGACAGGTGATAAATAAGAACTGTAATGATGGAGCCTTTGATTGTATTGCCGAGTACCATAAAGAGAAAATACAGTTAAAGGAGAATGCAATCCAGGCATCAGTATGCTCTTAGTGAATAAAGATGATCAAGAAGAGTGAACAGTGAAAATTTGAGTAGAATTGGACAATCTGTTCAAGAGATATGAATTTTGAAAGTTTCAGTAAATCCCTATTATGGGGATTCTTGTGTTGGCAACTTTGCCAGCATCTGTGATGTCATCATGGACAACTCTCAATTCATTTTGTACATAATTTTCCAAAAAAATTGATTTATATGAAATTTCAAGTCAGGAATCAACATAATTCTTGTCCTAATGCTTGCAGAATTGATATAGCCATGTCATACTCAAACAATAACTGGAAAGAATTTTTATTTTTCTTGAAAATAAAGAAAATGTTAAATTCTGTGTACAAAATGAATGGAGAGTTGTCCACGATGACATCACAGATGCTGGAGAAGTTGCCAATTCAAGGATCCCCATAACAGGGATTTACTTAAACTTTCAAAGTTCATAACTCTTGAACAGATTGTCTAATTTTCCTCAAACTTTCACTGTTTACTCTCCTTGTTCTTCTTCATTCACTGGAAGCACACTGATGTCTAGGTTGCATTCTCCTTTAAGAATGTCACTACAAATTTCACATGATTCTGGGTAGTCAGACTTACTCATTTCACATTGGCTACCAGTAATCCATTCTTTCTGTACCGTTTTACTGCCCTTCTCAAGCTGAATACATTACACTGTATTTAGTCAAGAGAGGGAGACAGACATGATTCGATCCTGAACTAATTGATCAAGGGCAAAGGAAACATCTGCCCACACACTTGGTTTGTAAACATACCGTCAATATAGTGAATAGAAATTGCTTTACACAATACAATGAATTTAACCAGTGTTATTAATATAAACCCTCCAATTCAATAGTGCAAGGATGACAGAGAATGTTAAAGCATATTGAACAATACTAGACTTCACACAGGACAAGAAGCGCTCATTCGAATGGAAAGATTTATGATTTTGAAAAACAAATACAGGTTAAAAAAAATTCAAAACGGTAAAGAATAAGAAAACTATCTAGTCTATTTATCAAACCAGATATTAGGCTGATTCACACCCATTATTATAATTGTTTTTGTTTTCTTGTAAACTGGAATTACTGTGACCTCCATGTGACAGTCTCAGTGCCTTAAGATACATGTATTTCATGCATCAGTGATTTTCCATTTACCATATGAAGTCATCCTTATCCCACCATACATGTAAATAATGAAAGCTGACTGAAATAATGCCTATTTTGTTTGGACAAACTAAGTTACCAGTAGATGAATGGGACATGTTTTTGAGCCTAAAATGAAAAATCACATTCCAGCACAATGTTGACCAGGAAAAACTGGTTCAGCCCCACTCATAGGGCATATTTGTTTTATTAACTTATATTGGAACTTGCATATTTCTGAATAAAGAATAAAGGGGAATGAATCGTAGTAAATAATAAACTGCTTTGAAAGATTCTGCAAATAAGATGCTGCTTTGCTTAAAAGAAATATTTCCCTCGTGGTTGTCTTTCTTTCCTTGTATGAGTGCATTTTGTAGGTAGTTGGAGATGAAAAATACTTGAATAAGCTTATCACCTATAGCTTTATGAACATACATGTCATACTTTGTTATCACCTATAGCTTTATGAACATACATATCATACTTTGTTATCACCTATAGCTTTATGAACATACATGTCATACTTCGTGAGAAATTTGCTTTCAAGTGTTTTGTGGCTGTTTTTTGCTTTTGCTTTTTTTTTCTCCATGAAATTAAAAATGGCTCAAAAACATGGATATTTTCACCCAAGCTGAAAAATATCTGAAATACATTTTACAGGAAGCATATTCACATGAAAAGTCTGAATACTGAATGTTACACATGGTATACAATGAACATGTATGTCGCGAGATAAATATCTTCAGGTAACGAAAATATCTATAGTTAGTCTACTCAGTGTTGCCATTTTGCTCCATTTCTATGATTCACAGACATATATATTTTGATACCTATTCCTATCTTTATCCCCTACCTCTAGCCACTAATTGATCAGTCTTTTGTTGCCTTTTGAACAGAAATGGTGATTAATCTACCCAAAATTCTGTTTTCCGTCACTGATGAGGGAAATGGGTCCAAGGTACAGGGGACATTAAAATACCTCAAACTATTCACCAGGCTTTGTTGTTCAATAAGTCCTTGTTTGGTAGCTATTTGTTATGTTTGCTCTCTGCCTAGGAGCAAGCTGATTTGCATGGTTACTATTTGAGTGCTACACATAAATGTGGACTTGGGAAGCCAGATGATAAACAAAAGTTACGAACTGTGGTCACCATAATTGTCATGAGCATTCATGTTTATGATCCATGATATAGTTGCAGTTGACTTAATGAAAAATATATCAGTAGTTTTCCTTGTGCGAAATCAAATCATGCCCCAAATATAAATGTTCTTGTATGCATAAACCAACCTATCCTCTCTGATTGAAAACAATAGACATGACTCCTCTTTGAATTTATAGAGGAATTGTCACTCTGAAGATACCATAAAAATAATGAAAAGACCTAATGTCCTAATCTTTCTCAACTTATTATTGGTATTGTCAAGCACCAAAATGTGTTAGTAGATGAAAAGTTCATTCTTTCAGAATTCATTGTATATTTGTTGAGATTGATTAATAATTTCATTTTTCCACATTACCAGCCCAGAACTCAATACTACATTTCTGTCAATAATGATGTCATTATGAGGTTTAGACTTTAAAAGTCTTTGTAATAAAAAAGAAAAAAAAAGAAAAAGAAAAAGGCAATCTAATTTTAACCACAAGCAAGCTGAATATAATTTTTTTGGTGGACTTTAGTTTTGAGTAATTAAATGATTCTGAGATGATCAAGGCATATATCACCCTTTTTTCTAAGAACTCAATCACTGCACTGACTAACCAGTACACAGAGGCACCTCTGAAGGGGGAGGGGCTCTTTTGAAATATATTCTGAACTTTTGTAAGCAATTTTCAATTCAGGGATTTGTAATGAGATGACCTTACAGCCTTTTCCTTTTCCTTGCCAGCATTGCCAAGTTGACAATGGTAGGACAACTATATTGGACAAGTTAACAGCCATTCGGTACATGCAGAAGCTACACCCACTTTTCAGTAGTCTTTAACACCCTCTGATCAGAAAACAAACACTTTATATACATGTATATACATGTATGTAACACTTTCAACAATCCACCTACCATCATGCTCATCAGTCATGGACACAGTAGATATGTTGTCAGATCTATATAATATTATACAGTTTAATGACATATAATTAAATGTCTTTGATGCAAACAAAATACAAATGGTTAGTTATATCATCAAGCTTCAAAAGAAACTTAACAAAATATCCTAATGCTTAACCCGTCAAATACAAAGCAGGAAATCCAAGCATGAGCACACTCAGAAGGCATATAGAAAGAAAATGAAACTCTTACAGGCTAAGATATCAGTTTTCATTACCGATATCGGTATCATGCTTCCATTTTCAAGGATTTTCTGCCATATTTGTGATACCGAAATCATTTCTGCTGGTCAGCTATGAGCTATGTGCAATGAACAAGGATAATCTCGATCATTCACAGTAAGAATGAGAAATGTTGATTTGTTTACATCAGAGACAAACTCATTTGCATGCATGTAATTCCAAAATCCTGTACTCGCCATGCAGTGTCCTTTTTTGCAACAATTACTTTTAACTCCATGCCTATATTAAAATTAATCATTTTTAGTGAAAAATCTCATGTCAGTCTCAATATTCTTTTCCAGATTTTGTTTACACATGCCCACACAAAGGGCTCTTTTGGATTATAAGCTACATATATTTCAATTTAGATTTTTCTGAATTATTAGGGGAATATTGAGCTTCATGTGCATAAAAATTTCTATTCACTTTCTACCAAAGTAGGTACTATTTGATTTTCAGAAGTTCATGAGCATTATCTTTCACTTTTTCTATAACATGAATCAAGGAAGCACCTCATTTTTCTACAGACAGCCACTTCTCCAAAATACATTTCAATAAATCAGAAATACAGATTGAACTGTAATCATAAAGATAAAATCGTATAAAGATAAGTCATAAAAACATAGGGCAGAACTTGTGTAACTTTGTCAGATTGCCTGTATGTGTGCACTTCTCAAACTTCAGCTACCCAGACTACTTGTACATGTATCCTGTTTTTGTGTGTAATACACGTCACCAAACCCCTGCCTGCATGACTTAAATTTATACTGAGCTTTTAAAATGCTTCACTAGTACAAAAACAAGAATCTGTGAGTTGACAACATTGTTCAGATGAACCCAACCTTGAAATTCCTGATATGAAGAGGGCAGACTACCGGGTAACTGAAAGAGAGCAAAACAAATCATATTGAGAGCAACCCTGCCATGTTAAACCAACACTTCTCTACAGAAGGTGTTATGAAGGCATAATTTTGTTATTCATGGCTATTGGATTAGAATGACAATGGTTATGGGGAGACGTTGGCTGCTCTGAGCCAAAGTCAGGCAAACAACACAGAGCAGGGTAGAACTTGCAGACTCCCACTCTTCCCAAGTATGGCCATAGTACAGTGGAAACTCTGTATAAAGAGATCTGATATATAACAAGGTAATATTTCTGGTCCTATCTCTTTACATTCTATTGTTTTTGAAACAGGATATAACAAGATTCCTACTATGACAAGGTAATTTTGATAGTCGCAAGGACCTTGTTATACTGAGTTTCCATGGTATAGGCTTACTGAAGTATGCTCTCTCTGTCAAGTTTACCCCTTCAGGGGGTGGTGGGGGGGGGGGCAGGCAAGGTGGATCATGTGACACTTTTTTTGAAATAAAAATTCTCTTGGCAAATTTGGAATTTCAGCTTTAAAGCCTGAAAGCAGAAGAAATAAACATTTGCATGCTTGTTTTTTTTTAAGGGGGGGGGGGGGGAGGGGGGTGTCCTGCCAAACTTTGCTTGGCTCTTCACATACATATACTCCTTGGTATTTAGCCCTGTCAGGAACTTCTTGAAATCCAATAGCCCTTTTCTGTTTTTCGTTGGCTAATTTCATAATTTAATATAACCTGTTTTTTTTCTTGAACGCCGCCAGAAAAAATAAAACGACCTGTTACATGTACGTACGGTCCACCATAACTTTGGGCCATTTTTTTATTAGTCTGACAACCCTTCCCCATTCTTTTTATATGGTCTAGTGACACTCCTGAACTTTGTGCAATGTATCCTTTCATATATTTAGAACCTTGTATCGAATCACATTGGAAATGATTTAGCTATGCAACTGGGAACTCAGTGGAAAGGTCTTTCATGAAATGGAAATATTTATTTGAAGATTGACACAAGACAAGACATGTTTACATAATGTACAAACACTGTGTTTGATACTGAACTGTGTCATGCAGCACCTTCCATAGGATAATGAAATAATTCATTTTCGTTGGAGTGGACAGCATGCATGCTCACCAACCGTTGCCACATAAATAAGGATTAAGGCTCGATCAGTTATCCACGCCACTTTTGACAATGGGATGCGTATTAACACATCATAGTTTACCCCCAAATAAAAGAAGTTTTACCAAAAGTTGTGCAGACAAAACTCATGACCTCGCATTTTGCACTAATTTATAAGAATTTGTTTGCTCCACATCTTTTTGCCACCAGGAGGTAAGAAAAAAGGGTTTGTGCTTAGAAGTGGGAATACATGTATTGGAGGAATCAGAAGGCAGTTCACATTATTGTCTTTAATGTCTCTGTCATGATAAAAGATTGTCTCCTCACTAAATACTGCTAGTTGCCTTTGAAGTTAGATTTCCATTGCAAAAAGGTGACAACAAACACAGATATATTTATTTTGTTAAGAAAGTTGTCCTCAGTGTAACATTCCCATTACTCATGTGCAGTTGTCATCCTCTTTACTTCCAATATAATCCTCCTCTCACAATCTTTACACCCAGCAACCCCTCTAAATCCATTGTTCTCCAAAAAACGTAGATTCTTTGTCAACTGCTGAGGCCTAGCACTGAAAAAGAAAATAAGTTACTCAAATCCTTTAAATCCCTGAGTCCCTCTTTACTGTTGCTATTGTGTGAGGCTCTGCAGGAAATTTGTCCTTACAATTTGTGCAAGGATATCTGTATAGACAGTCTAGATCCTGCAATATACTTTCTGTTCTATCTTCATCACTTGCAATTTTATGCTCATTTGGATATGGAAAACATACTACTGGTAATTTTTGATAACTTTACACTTTAGTACCATTAGTAATGGAGGGGGGCTGTAAGTAGTCCTTTTAAACAGCATAAAATTATGCCTTTTAACGTTTCATTTTTAAAAGCATTGTGCCTCCTTTGTACAAAGTCCTGGCCCATCCCTGTTGTCAGTAAATGTTGTGAAGTGCCCACAGGTTTGTGCATCAAGTTGCAAAAACCATGGTCAACTCAAAATGAGAAAGTCTCATATTTTAGGAACAGTATACATGTAGGCCTACATGTAAATCCCTGCACTTCCATCCCAAATGAATCAGGTCTGGGCCCTGTTGTATAAAACTTACCATTGATGGTAACTTTGTCATCAATGGTACATGTAAATGTAACTTCCATGGGAACCTTGAATTTGATTGGTTGTTGAGCAATGTTACCAAGGTAGTTACCATTGATGGCAGAGTTACCATCAATAGTAAGTTTTATGCAAGGGGCACAGTTTCTTCACATAAACTGCTTACTCTGTTTGCATGCGTCTTTCACTATACCTCATGATAAATCTCCATTCAGCTGATTTTTTTCCTCAAGTAAATGGCCGTGTATTTTTTCATCATTCCTTTTCTCAAAGCCAGAGCGAACTGGCACCCTTGTATGAGATTTTGAAATAGCACCCTCTCAGTCCTAAACTACTGATTTTGTCCCCTTTTTGCTCCCAGCATGCTCTATTCTGATCAATGAGAGCTTTAGTTTTTGAGTAACATCTGTTAAAATGTATTTGTATTCATACTAAGGAAATTAATGAGAAGCCACAAAGGATATATTTCTAAGAGTCTCTGGTTTTGAGTAACCGTAAGTTGGCACTTTTGTAAATACATGTACATCATAATAAGGGTCAATTCACTGTTGCTTCTTTGTGTCTCTCTGCTGATCCAAATATGCAAGCAGACCTATATGTCCTATTTTTTTTTCTTCTTTTGCCACTAATCTGTATACAGTACCATACATTCTTACAGGACACATACTTTATCCCTGAATTAAACCTACAATGTACATGAAGCCTGGCCTCAACACAAGGTTTGACTCTCAATACATTCCACTTTGATGACTGAGAGTGAAGAATTAAACAACTTCTGAAAAACCCACTCCTTAACAATTTTTCGCTCTATTTCTTTTTCAAGTAATCAGAGATGTTTTTAATTTTTATTCAAATTATATCATGTCAAGGAACCACTTATGGGATTATCACTTATCAACTGTAGTGTCATGATTACTTGTTGTAATCCACTCATATTTATATTTGTGATATAAAATACCATTTTATTTTTTTTTCTAATTTTTGGAAACATGACCTTTCCATTCCTGTCAGATAATAAAAAAACCCATATGAAAAACAATGAAACCAAGGAAAATAGTAATACACCAAAGCATATAAAGTATATGATTCATAGTTCATTTAGTCTTTTGTAATAAATCATGATACACAGGCATTCAAACTTCGCCATTTCTTTTTTTCAATTTAAGCAGGGAAATATGCTATTGATATAATGGTATTTTGGAGGGTTTACAATAGACAAGATTATTGTACCATTCCAACACCTTTATGTACTTGTAAATGATTTATAATTCTGCCTGGCACATAAGTGTAGTCTGTAAATTCAGGCACAATCATACAGTAAAGAATCCTATTGAATTGGGGTAATAATTTCAACAAGTCTGCTTGGGTCTCGGATACATTCTACATACAGAGTTTAGGCTTGTAAACTACATGCAGTTGAAAACCACAGGAAGTTCCTCGAAAAAAAATCCTCCTTTTTGTTTTGCTGATAAAAGGTATGTCGTTTTGCTTAGTCAGTGAAGAAAAAGAAAGAAATCAACCAACTGTACAGGATTTCCTGGTTAAGGAAGGATGAGGCTTACTTCCTAGAACCCTTGTAATGTTTCGGTAGGTGGGACTACAGATAAAACCACTGCAATGAATGTGCACCCTGGTTATACTCTCTAAACGCATACATTAGTTGATTCGTATTTCACTTTTTAATTACCGGTACTGTATATTATGAGTGGTACAATACAGTGTATGTGAACTTCAAATGTTTCAAATACTTTTCCAAGAATGGTTACACACTTAGTAACAGTCCTTGAGAATTTGTATTGGTCTACATTAGCATTTCTAATTTGTACCTTCATATTAATTATATTGTTTTTTGTATTTTTTTTTGTTGTTGTTGTTCTGCCGAATGAAAATAATAATAATATCATAATTTCAAATCTGAAAGGAAGAAAATTTACAGTAGGCCTCTATGCTGAATTACAGATATTACACTTAGCCTTTAACAAAATGAAGTACTGCCCTAGATTTCTCACATGTATGTATATCAGTTTTCATGGGAACTCATAGAAAATAGAAAATTGGCAGAAAAAGCTGGAAATTAAACTCATTTGCAAGATCTACAAATCACAGTTTCTGACATCACAGCCATAGTATACATGTAGGTGAGCTTAATTTTACATATATGTTGAAGGAAGCTCAAAAGTTGAAAAGATTGTCCAGTTTACAGTGATTTGGCAGTTTGGCAATATCAATTACAATGAACTTTATAGGGAAGACTTTGGCTTCTAATGCTAAATGCATCTGGGCCATGATAATACAAAAAGGAAGTGTGAAAGTGAAATAGGATTATTACTGTCCATAAACAAGCATGCCATTAACAAGTCGTGGTAATTACACATTTATAATCACAATTAATGACTGCCCATCAGAACTGAGTATTTCATCATTTTACTTTCACATTAAAATTCAACCCTACACACACAATCAGACACCCACCCACATGAATAGCTAAAAAACACCACAATCTGTGAGAGGAATTATTTGAGATCAGTTTTTCTGTCACAGAACTTTTCATATATTTTCTTTTTTTTCATTTTTTTTTCTTCTTTGTGAACTTTCCATTCCAAAGCAGAATCTCATTGTATTATATGTGTGTGTGTGTGTGTTGGGGGGGGGTGCATAGGAGGGTGTGGGTGCATGGGAGGGTGTGTTTGTAATTTGTCAATAGAAGAGCTGCCTTTAATTTAAAAGTCTGCAAACATGGGCCTAGAGTAGAATGTACAGTGTACATGTATAACAGTATTTGCTGTGGTAATGTGGTGTGATATACACATAGGCCTACATGTATATAGTTTCATTTTGAATTGTAGGCCTACATGAATATCCAATTAAAGCTGATGTCCTCTGGTTTTGTAAACTCTATCATCAGCACTTTAGTTTCAGTTGGAACCTCTTCCTGCACATTCCAGGGGCATATTCAGAATATTTCATGAGTGGGGGCAAAATTTTCTCCAAAAGCCCAACAAGCAACAACAAAAAAAAAAGGAAGAAAATGTAATTGAGCCTATAAAAAAAACTTGAATGTCAAATTCCAAAGAGATTTCTGACAAGCAAAATTAACTGGAAAAAAATGGAAGATATGTGTGTATGTTTGTTGAAATGTCAGACAACATCAACACAGAGATATTTAGCGGAAAAAGTAAAGGGGGTCAAATTTTCCCCAAATCTCTAACAAATAAAGTGGGTAGGACCTGACCAGTTTGAAAGGTTTTGTAAAAGATCTCCCTTGAGTACATTTAGGCGGCTTTTACTAAACACTCGGGTCGCGGCTCGTTGGGTATGGGCGCCAAGTGTTAACTAAGTTATTTGGTCCAAAACTGCACAATTTAGTGTCAAATAAGTTCACTCAAAACTTTATTTATTTATAGAATTCACGAACAGTGAACCATGTTCGTTACAAAATGAAATGCAACGGACGATTTTGCAACAAAAACCTCCCACCAATAGAATAGACATACAGAATTATTATGATGATCTCTCATTAAGCCTGCTATATTCACTTCGCCCGGGCATTGACTATGTTTCGTTACAAACACTTTGTGCATAGCAGAGGGCGGGAGGATCAGTTTACCAGAATATGCTTGTGGGCGTGGCTATGAGGGTTTTGATTTTACTGTACACTGACTGTAGTTTTGGACCGAATAACGTAGTTAACACTTGGCGCACCATACCCAGCTAGCTGCGACCCGAGTGTTTTCCAGCGCGACGTGACCGGAGTGTTTAGTTAAAGCCCATTTAGGCCCCTGGTAATAGGCTGTTAGTAACTCTACTGTGTTTTATACAGTGATCTGCAAGGGTGATTATCTTTTATGGGACGTATCTAGTGGGTGTGACAGGTTGTAAAATGTAAAGCAATGGTAACTTGGGATTCGTGTTGCATAACAAGAGATTAGGTTTAAAGATAAAATTCTGCAAACTTAATTACAGTGAAGCTGAGTTATTGTTATCCTTCAGCAAGACAAATTGTACACTGTATATTTCATTAACTGTATAAAGCTGTGTATACATGTATATGTACATGTATTTGTCCGCACTAAGTGCTGAATTACAAATATTTCAAACACATATGGCTACATGCGGATACTGTTGCCACAGTTACCGTGCACAGCGTATATGTATTAAAATTTGACAACACTGTGAAACCTACAAGAAATATATTTACACCATCTCTACTCTTAAACAGCAACTTAGCAACGTACACTGTAGCTACGGGTAATAAAAAATGTTTGATAGAACTTAATGCATGTTTTGATAATTTTTTAAACTATATTTTGCATTACATGATGAAACCAGAAGAAAACGATTTGGAAACTGCTGATACTTATTAACTGATTCATAGAACAATCCATCAAGTTTACTATTACAGCTTTGTTTTGAACCATGATTAGTTCTTCATGTGAAAGAGAAATAGAAAGAGCAGTCCTTTCTATGATGTGCCTGTATATTAAAGAGAAAGCCCACCCAAGAAGTTTCACTGTTTCAATAAAAGGAGATGGATTCAAACAGCATTTTAAAAAAAGAAATGAGCAAAATCAATCAAAGAATAAGGAAATTACACTCATTAACATTTTCTAGTAAATTACACTCGGCTCTGCAAATTGGCAACACTGATGACATCATATGCGAGCAGCTCTCCATTCACTTTGTACATAAAATTTCACATTTTCTCAAATTTCCTGAAAGTTACACATTTTCTAACCCCATAGTCAATGTATGTTCAGAAGAATTGCTTTCTATATAACATAAAATGCTGTTTAAATCCATCTCCTTTTACTGAAACAGAGAAACTTCTTGGGTGGACTTTCTATTTAAATCACTCAGTATGGTATACTTACTAGAACATGTATGCAAAATATTTCATCAATTCAATGTTTACAACTCTCAATAATGTGCCTACCAGGCTGCCACTTCAATATTAACCCAGATTCATAGGATGACTTGAATAGACAAACTATCTTGTTGAAAGGATAAGTTATTTTTAATCACATCAGACTGTCCTCCATTAAAGTCATTAAAGTCAGGCCTATTCATGACATCTCTCAGGCCTACATTTCACTTTTCATCAAGGAGTTTGCTTGAACAGGGATAGCAGATATTATAATTTCAATAATTTGTTTACCAAAGGGCCCTGTTTCATAAAAATTATCAATAATAAGTTGCAATAACTGTTAGCTATTGAAATCCTTGCATCTAATTGGCCAAGAGCAAATTTGTAATAGAAATGTGACAGTTGTTACTGATAACAAGTTTCATGAAATGTGGCCCAGAACCTAACTGCCTCAGATTAACATAATTAGGGAGGAAAATGTTTTGTCTTGATAAAGATAAATACCGTATACACTGTAAGCAACAACACTTCTATACAGTAATTGCAGAAAAGAAGCTGTAGTGCCAAATGGGGGGGGGGGGGGGAGGAGCATCACAGGCAAAATTGGGCTGAAATATGTATGTGTGATAGTTAATAACTTTTTTCTTTTTGTTTGTCAGAGTTTTGAGACACATATGCTCTTCAAAATGATTCAGAATCCTGGATCTGCCGCTGCACTCTGGATAAGTACAGTACTATGTATATATACAGTGGAAACTTAAAAGAGGTCTGATATAACAATATTCCTGATATAACAAAGTAATTTTTCGGTCCCAGCTCTTTATGTTGTTGTTTTTAAACCCTGATGTAACGAGATTCCTGCTATAACAAGGTAATTTTGATGGTCTCAAGGACTTTATTATACCGCATTTCCACTGTACTAGTACATGTAGGCATAGATAATGCGGGATAATCATTTTCTTGAGGAGAAATATGTTCTTATGAAGTTTGAACCATAATATCAGTTTACAAACTACAGACTGCCCCTTTAATATCATTATGAGTAGCAATTCCACAAGTGTGGACCAGCATCCATGAATGTCAATATTTTCAGCAATGTGTCCCTCCTGTCCCCTCTTGTACTCTTCATATAGCCCATCCAGACTGTCTTCCTATGACATGACTTCTGTATACATCTGTGTAGTCTGTGATTGCAGGCTTGAATCGTCTAGAACTTCTAGATTACATTTGTCGTTTAGAAAAAAATAAATGAATAAAAAGATACATCAAATAAAAGTGAAATGTTTACAATGCATATTAAGGATCATACATGCAGATGATTACATCCACTTTATGTTTGTTTTAACTTAGTTTTTCATAGATGCACATGGAAAAAAAAACAAATTATTTATGAGGGGTGCTTTCTGTATGTGAACAAACAATCCAGAAATTTGAAAATTCAGTCATGGTTTATGATGTACTACATTTTTATGATTCAATAATTCTTTTCTTCCTCTGTACAGAAAAGCTGCTAGAATCAAATCCTTATGAAACCTTGAATTGCTTTCTCAGTTTTAATTCAGAACATAACAAGTAACAAATATGCTGAAGAGATATAAGCCTATATGTGACAGAATGTCATACTCTAGTAGAAGTGAAAACACTTGAAAAGAGGGCTATTTTCAATCCATTCAGCTATCGTTTATGCATCATATAATGGGGATTCAATGAAAAATTTTGACATTCTGATTTCATTTGCTTGAAAGTCTTGAGTTACACCTGCAGAATACATTGTGAAAATCTTCCAAGGTGTGCAGAACGGAAGACTAGTTTTAGGTGAATACGGAGAAATAAGTATGTGATTCAGGGACAGCTGATCTAATGATCTGTGAGTCATGAAAGGGGGGGGGGGGTTCTTGCAGAGGGGGGCACTCTATAAACAGAACTCATTTATTAGAGTCCTATTACTGCTTAGTGTGAAGGAAGGCGATAGAGCTACGTCATACATGTACAGCCGAAAGAGGCCCTTTGTGTCTTCAGCTTTTTAAACATGCACCCACAAAAAGAATCTATAAGTAATAATCCATTGTCAAGACTGTGTAAAAAAAACATTTTTGCTCTTTAAAAATTGCATTAATTCTTTTTTTCATATGGAAATACCCATTAGACAAATCAGATTTTCAATATCTTAAAAATATACAAGAGTACATATTGTATAAGCATTGAATAAACTACTAGTACACATTGTTTATTTGATTAGTTACTTTTCACTATTAGCATGCAGAGGCCTAGCTGTACATGTACTTTATTGTCACTTGAAGGATATGGATTTATTTTTTCAAGAGTGATAGTTATTCAGTACAGACTGTCATTGATTCCAAATAAAAATAGCATAACCTTGGCCTAGTATTACAGACCTGTCAAAAAGTTATCCTTTCTTTTTCCTTATCTATATAAATGTATATCAGAATTACATGTTTACATGTACACAAGGGTATTCATTTTGCAGGATAACAATGCAAATAGATAATACACTTAAAAGTTTCTTTTTGTTCCTTACTACCAAGAGTTTACAGTATTTAAACTTTAAAAGCTCATCTGCTCATGCATTCTCATATGAATACTAAGTCCAAGGGTTAGTACCACTCAGGCAGGGGTCTGCAAAGAATGTGTGTTATACTGAAATCAAATTGTACTCGATGGGTCGAATTCTATTTGTGGTAACTGATGTCTACATTTTTTCCTTTCGTAACTAGGTAGCTTTATGATATGGCCTATTATGCAGACATAAATCTCATTGTCAATCACAAAAATGGCAATTGTACTGAGTGAGTCATCATAACAATCTTGCTTTTCAAAAAATCTTGCTTTTTCAAGAAATATCCCACAAAAATACAATGACGCAATGGTTTGGGAAAGTTTAAAATTCAAGTGTGTTTTCCACATAAAGGCCTATTACTAAGAAACAGTTGTCACAACTTGAAGATTTTGTACATTAGGCCTAAGGATTCAAGTACATGTAATTTCAAAACTTAGTCATTTGTTCTGAAGCGTAAAATTCACTTATCTGCCATAATGTTTGGTTGCAGTTTGGTCTATGAATTATGATTGTGTTCAACAACTATTGTTGCATCGTGGTTACTCATGACTAACCTGTTTATTTCAATAGATAGCCCTTTGCCTGCAGATTAGAGGGTTTTATGCTGATTTTAGGTTTTCTTTCATTATTCGGCTTTTTAAGTACCTGAAAGTGGTATTAATTCAATTTTGCATGATGGTCTATGAATAACAATGTGTACAGTCTTAAGTGTACATTCAAAATAGGGCATGAAAGTAAGAAATGGTTTAATTTTTACTGATACACGGATTCACACTGCTTTCCTGCAAGCACAAGGTGACAGTAAATGAGTGTCTGCTGTTCATTTCTTTAAAAAAAAAATACACAATGCATTTTATATGTATTCTAGAATTACCATAATGTTTTTTATATGTACATGTATTCTAGAATTAATGTTTCCATTGCACCCATGCCATCTATCCACAATATCACGAAACAGATGGTATACTGGAATACTGTTCCTCTCATCAAAGCATGCATGTACCTTACACACTCAAAACAGATTAATAGAAGGCTACTGCTACTGTGCTATGCAGGAATATGGAATTCTGTTCCAATCGTTTAAATGAGAATAAACCTAAAGCCCTTCTCAGACATTTAATTCAAATCAACCGTACATAATCTGAAACAAGGACTCTCAAGGATTTAGCCTACATTAAGTTCTCCCCCTTTCTGTGCGCTTAATTCCACAGGAATAATCCTATTTCATTTCTCCGTTAGCATGTGCAGAGATACGGAGTGATGACAAAGTGTTTGCCCCCTCTCTTGTAGACTTTACCCCTCTCTGACCTATTACAGCTTCCTCCAAGCACTAAGCAGAAAATTGCGGTGCCTCCTGGATACGTAAATTCTTGTCGGAGACAAGGGTACACATGGTGCAGTAGGCATGGTGATGAGTCACAAACACACACACAGATACGCACATGTGGGACCACCATTAAAGGGGAACTCACACTTTTGTTGACAAAGAGAAATCTTATGTTGTCATAGAGGGTCTCTTCAGTTGAGCCTGTTAGAGAGAGATGATAACCCAGTGTGAAATGACCGTATATGAGTCATATTGTGTCAAGGAGAGTTGTGATATCTTCATTCATTATGTGCTTCTCTATTCCCCGATCCCTTGTG
>CM057161.1:3665539-3685027 GCA_029962745.1 Echinometra lucunter | reverse complement strand
TGTTGGGACTGTATAAAATCTGAGAACTAGTCTACTGTGACATATGCTTGACTAAATAAAAGAGTTGAGAATAATGGGTTCTGCATCTCTGATCCACCAGCGGGGGAACAAGGCAAAGATCAATTCAAAATCAGTGAACCACTATAAGGGGGTATCATTCCACTCATGGTGTAAGTAACTAACAAAACACTGATAAGCCTTGCTTGGAAAGGAATGTCATACCTGGGAGTGTTTTTATGGTTTGCTTTTATAACCTACAAGGGCCTACAATCAACCTGTATTCTTTGCCATGTTTCAAAGATGCTGGAAGGAGATAGTGTCAGGTTTGTAAAAGTTTTTGAAATGCCAAAATTAACCATTAATTAATTAAGAAAAATGACATGAACAGTCTGTACAAAAATATACAGAATGTATACAGAAATAAGGGCACTCATACATTCAGGCTTACAGTAAGGGGAAGGAATTCTGATTTAACTACAATCACTTGTTTATTTCAAAGGGGGAGAGAGAAAGAGAGAGAGATTACCCTCAAAACCAAGCCATTTCAACAAGGACATGTATAGTGATGTTGTGATATTACACCCCTATTGCACAGTAGCCTGATCCAAATCCATAATGGGTCTCAGTTTCAAAGACTATCTCTGTGAGTGGGAGTAGGCAGTGACAAAGTGGTTGCAGTTCCAATCTGCAAAAGCACCAGCAGGAACATTATACTGTAGCATAACATTATTCTATAGAAATATATATTCATCTGACATTATTAAATACCTGGTGCATAACATGTATACAAATGCCCACCATTTGCCATAGATGTTTTCTTGACAGGTCTCTATTAATTCCAAAAAGGGGGGGGGGGGGGGGGGGGGAGAGAATATGGGAGAATGAATAGTTTGCAATATAACATGCAGGTCATACAAATATAATAGCCAAGTTCTACATAAGTAAAATCTAATTCATATATTCACCTAGACTGAAATTTAGTCTCTAGTTCATTAGCCTCTTATTTGGGTTGGGTCGACTCCTCTGAGGTGCTGATTGACACTACCGAATAAGAGGTAACAAGCTGGAGACATAATTTTCGGTCTAACATTCACCTGGTTTTTTGTCCTCTGGACAAAAAACAGATACATTATTATTGCTTGCCTGAGCTCACAATCACAATCACCAAAGGAAAATCCAGAATTCCCGTTCAGCAGTTTGGAGAACAACTCCTGTTTTTCCATGTTTCATCTTTTATCTTTTCTACTTCTGCCACATATATGCTGCCTAAATTGTTTGTATTAATTTGTATTACAACAACCAGTGAGGAGAGCCTTTAAACAAAATAATTATTTATTTCAGGTAATCCCCAGGCACTGGTTGTTGTTTATGTTATATGTAGGTTATTATGTTCCCTTTGAAAATTTGTTATCATGTCATACATTGTTATATGTTCATGATGTTCCTGGCAATTGAATAAACATAAACATAAACATAAAACTTAGATCTTTGGATGTGACTTTTAGTGACAGTCCCATGCTCATATCTCGGTATAGTTCTGAAATTATGATGAATGCTGCTCACATTATTGCAAATAATAGAAGGCCGGGGCGGACAGGGGAATGTTGTGAATGAGTAATATGCATTAGCACTAGGCCCTACAGTCTAGTCGATATGAACTCAGACGTCAGATATCAGAAGGCTTAGTAGTACAAAGAAACAACCTTTGCGAATGAGCACGGAATGAATGAGTCACTAGTCGTCAGACAAAATTGCTTTGCTGACTTGTCATACCACCGAGAATAAAGATATACATCATACATGATTGAACTCTGAATTTTGATAGTAGGCTTTGAACCAACGCCATATAGTGCGGACGAGATTTCGAGTCCAGGACCAAGGGACACACCCCACTGTTATTGCCTTTATAAAGTAAACAAACTTATTTTCGAACAAGTGGTGGTAAATGCTGGACGTGCAATCCAATAAGGGCGCGCGCAATGATGAAGTAAGTATAATGACAGAGTTATACTTCGATATGAAAGTCTGTCAAAAAGTGCTAAAAACTCATAGAAAACGGAGAGATACTTACCGACTTTCGGGAATTCCGTAGATGCAGAGTGACCCAATGTAAGTGTATACTTGTGACTAATCCCGATTTTAGAAAGGTGAAATATCAGGCTTCTTTTGAAGTTATTATCTACTCGGATTAGATCCACCGATCAAATCTGGTAACTGCTAGACACGGCATACGCATATGAAATGTACATGTTTACCACACACCATACACACACTAACTTCTAGCATGTGTATGCACTGCTACGATGCACCGTTATGAATTATGCATGACTGAATCATAAACGAGCAATTTCATTGGTCAGGACGTAACAATACTTAAAACATATGACCTAATAAGGTAATGAGTAATTGTTTCTGAAATAAAACATTTCTTATCGTCAATTACAAGAAGATTTCACTGCAAAAATCAACAGCAATCATACCCAAATTTTGTTCGCTATCAACAAAGGGAAAAAAGGACTGGATATATCGGGAAGAAAAGGACACTAAGTACGCTGCAATACGTAATGCACAGTATATATAGTATAAGTTCCATTCGGTAGGCATGAAAGGTCTTGTGGTGTAACGGTTAGCACCCAGGACTCTGAATCCTGTGATCCGAGTTCGAATCTCGGCAAGACCTTACTTTTTTGCATTTTTAACGTCATTTTTCTGTTTCTTGAAAGCACGCACTGTAGATTTATTTTGTGTTCTGAGTGCTACTTTTTTGCAGAATTAATTAAGAGAAAATAATATGCTCATTATAACCCACTCGGATTTTTTGTGGTGATGCCACCTGTATATAATAAGTGTTATATATATTTTTATATATTTCTTTCCATTGCTATACATTTTGTGTTTTTATCCATGATTTCTATTGATGGAAATAAATCAAATCAAAGCTTAGTTTATCGATGGGCTGCCAACATACATGTACTTTTATTTATTTCAAAGTCAATATAGTATAGCTATAATGAAATCGAACGCCTACACACAAACCAAAATCAGAAAATGTACTGAGTGACGAAAAGAGAGAAAGAGAGAGAGAGAGAGAGGGGAGGTGGGGGATTACACCCCCATCCTTGGTGTATATTTAGGCGGGATGTTTAGTCAGGATAAAAATATAATTCAGTTCATTTGGATAAATGAAATTGGACGTAGATTACCTAACAATATTGTTTTATCATGTTTTTGTTTGTTTTGTTTTGTTTTTATTTCTATTATGCACACAAATTGGGAATTCCACGGACTATCTCCTGGTCCTTAATAGGAGGGGCTCACTGGACCATGCAGGGCGGATGAAGGAGTTGTAAGACAGAAATTCTCTTCAGTTGACATAAGAAAAACACAATTTCGCAACAAATTACATAACCGGAATGAGATATATAGAGCAGTGCATGTATATTCAAACTTTTAAAATTGTTAGCCTCGGGAGGGTCAAAACCAGGGTGATCAGACTTCCAATCATTTTTGTGGGAACTGCCTCATATTAAATTTCAACCATATGCCCAGCAGCGCGTATGATACGACCCTCCTCTGCATGGACACCATTTTGCATTGTTCGGTATTTCAAAATTTTTGTTGAAATCCGAGTATATTTTGGTAAAATTATATATAACATTCACAAACATGCATAGAAGCGCATGCTCAGTGCTCATCAGAAAAAAAAAAATCACAATTTTTATTATTTCTTGGGCTCGCTAGCTAAGTTCTTCAAAAATGTAAATCATGCGCGCACAAGAGGAAAAGAAAATAAATTCGTAAGAGAACTTATCCTTCATAAGGCGACTAAGAATGAGCTGCATATAGACCAATTTCACGGCCGGTTTATGTATTTGGCCCTCTATCGGCGACGCCATTGCTGCTGTGGGCAAGCGCGCTGACCGCAATTGGCTCTGTGTACAAAATGAATGTAAGATATGAGATATGCCCCGATATTGTTCCATTTACTTTATTCTAGATCAATAAAATAAAGCATGGATACATGGGTAGATGAGGTAAGACAATGGTCATATCTGACGGATGAAGGTATGATGTATTTTTGTAATTTCGATGGTTTTTCAACTTAGTTTTGTCAGTAAAAGTTCGATTGCAGCATAGAAGCCGTAGTAAACGGGAGCCATAAATCTTACCCTGTTTATAAAGTCAAGTTTTCACTCATTAAATTTTACGCCAAAGTACATAATGATAATGTTTCTTGACTTAAAAGTCCCTTCTGTTGATGTTTTTACCCACTGGCGACGAATTCCTTCACATTGCTTACGGAAACCTGTGTAGGGAGTACGGCTTCTCACACAAACAGGCTTCATGAGTCAAAAGCGAGTGAATTTCGCACTCAGTTAGCTTCCAATTTTTAAACTTTCTCTAATCCTTGTGGCATTTGAACACCGCACAGCTGCGACCTGAACTTCCCTGATAATTTCTCATTGCAAATATTAAAATAAATCTGCATATACTGGTCAAAATAGACAAAAAATCGAACGAATGTACATAACGCGCTATTGACTTGTGTACTACAAAAGTTGGAGCGCCCACCCCAGTATGTCGAACTGTGTCGAACAGTCTGCTGCCCTCTTGCGTTGTGAAATTGGTCTATAGGCTGTGGCGTAAAATTTTGTAGACGAATCCCTCATTTTCATATAAGAAATGTGGAGACAAAACGAGGAGGTACACCATCACATATCGACTCGGGTAACCCTTTCTAATAAACAGATAAACGGAGGCCACCCACATGCACTCAATTCAAGGGCAAAATAAAACCATGTATATATTATCAGTTTCGAGCACATTTCACCTCTTTTCAGTATTATATACCTAAATCCATGAAAACTTTGATCTCCAGCCTATCATTAAACTATTTTGCCCAAGTAGAAAGGCCTATAACAACATGTTCAAAATTATCTTTCGACCCCACTTCCCAGGCAATTACCCTTTCCCCATAATTCCGCTGTTAGCGAGTATTGATTCAATGTAGTATTTTTCAAAAGTTTTGCTCGTTCCCAGGTTCATATAACTTTAATTTTAAAAAGTATGCCTTTTCCCCCCAATAATAATTATTGATGTTACACCGTTTTTCTGTGATTTTTTTTCTCAGTCCAGATTTGCTCAAAAGCTTGATCTTTTTGATGTCTTGGGCATAGCAGAGAATCTTTTCTTACTGTCAGAAATGTCTCTTCTGGAACGGTATTTACGCTGTTGTCTGATGGTCTTTTAGGCCTAATTAAAGGTAATTTTGAGAACTCCCCCCAAAACACTTAATTAAATTTCATTGATGTGAGATAACAAATCGCATGATCATGGGTGTCGATCCCGGGGGGGGGGGGATGGGGGATATATCCCTCCCCCCCCCCCCAATATTTTGGTCAGGGGGGATGGCCTGTACAATCATCCCCCCCCCCCCAATAATTCACCATGACAACATGAAAAATTTCATAGCCTCCTATAATCTTTGAAAAAAAAAATAAAGACAAAGACAAAGAGAATTAAGAGCAAAGAAACAATTTTTTTTTCAAAAGGAAAGGAAAAGGAAAAGGCTTTCAGCACTCGCTCGCTCGCATTTTATATATCCCAACCAATGAGGTTATAATACAGTGTCTTTCTGAAAGTAAATCGGTTTGCATCTTGTCTTTTATCAAATAGTATGCTATTATTGTTCTACTCGCATCTAATATCTTTTGTTATCTTAACTAATGCCAGTTAATATTTTCATCAGGGTTTATTATGAAATGAAAATGGTTTGCATCTTGTCGTTCTATCCAGTGTTATGTATTATAATATAACTGCAAAGAGTCGAACGGGAAGAAGACCCATGGCAGAAGAATTTTCATGAGATAATGGCCTGTGACCGGTAGCCTATTCATAGCAGTGCCCACCCCCCCCCCCCCCCCCACTTTTCGAAGCACCCAAAAAGTGCTCCTTTTTACCCAAGAAAAATGCCCCCTTTCAAACCTTTTCTGTGCCCCCCTTTCATCTTAGAAGGGCCCATTTTCTTTGTTAATAAGTGTCCTTTTGTCTTCTTATGTGTGCCCTTTTTCGTTTCAGATAAGACTTAGTGACCTTTCTTAAAACCGCTCTTTTTATGCCTGATTAGTGCCCATTTCCCTTTTAAATAGCTCTCTGTTCCCTTCTGCAAGTGCATCTTTTACACTTCAAATAAATAATCCCTTTTAAAATGTGATTATTGCCCCCTTTGACTACCTCTTTTCCTTTTTCATAGTGCTATTCCTTTTCTGCAGAGTGCCCCTTTTCACCTTTGATAAGTGCCCCATTTGAAATCTGATACATGCCCTCATTTACTTCTGATAAGTGCCCCTTTTCTTTTCCAGTATGTCCAATTTCTCCATCTGTTAATGTAAGATGATTGCAGTTAGCGCCTTTTTTCTGATAGTGTCCCTTTTCCATTCGGGCAAGTGCCCCTTTTAAAAATTTTAAATATTCCAATCTGATTTCTGATAAGTGCCCCTTTTCCTTTCTAGTAAATGCCATGATCTCTCCTCATGATTTACTGCCCCTTCAAATCTGAGAAGTGCCTCTTTTTATTTCTGATGAGTGTCCGGTTTGATTATGATAAGTTCCCGTTTTCAGTCCCTTTTTCGTTTAAAATAGTACAATTCTCTTTCTGATAAGTGCCCCCTTCGAATCTGATAAAGGCCCCTTTTCTTTCTTGAGCCATTTCCTCTCGTTTAAAATTTCCCCTTCACCTCCGGTAAGCTCCCTAAAGTCCTCGAAAGAGCCATTTACGAATATAGCTCCAAAGAATCAGACAGGCTTTACAGAGCGAGGCAGAGGTGCAGGGGACAAGAAGGGCACAACGCCTCCCACAACATTCATTGGAAGGAACGGTGCCCCGAAATTGAAGCATTGAGGGCATTTTTTTTTTCTTTTCAAAGCTCGTTCGCTAAGCTAGCTCGCACTTACTTATTATATCTCACGCGAGGTACTTCAAGTAGTGTGTTGTAACCATAAAGTCTGTATCTGTTCTCCTATTCCCGATTGTGCTTAAAGCCCCATTCATTTTGTATATTTTCTCTAATAAATTATGATTGCCCGCTATGAGACCTCACAAATTCATTGAAAAAATTATAGCTTGGTAACCATAACACTATGTACAGAGTAAATGGAAGAAAACAATAATTATGCAACACCCATAAAATGAATTTTCGGTAGATTTTTTCATTATAGGGCCTAGGCCATTCTTAATATACTGCAAATACCATGGCCTTCAGCGAAAATACTTAGCAATTTTTGTTCGCACGCAAATGAGTAAGACGTACAGAGCAGCTAGTATAAATTGTAAAGCAGTTATAAAGAAGAAGTTAGTATGTCAAAATGTCGCTTGAAAGGGTGTTGAATAGAATGTAAGGGTATATTTTTCTTCTTGTGTTAACCTTTTTTAAGTGCCCCCTTTTTACCCCAAAGTGCCCTTTTTCGCTGGTGCCCCCCCCCCCCACTTTGAAAGGCGCTCCGCCGCCCCTGCATTTGGCCTATTCTGGCATTTGATACCCCCAAAGCCCCAAACACAGCAACCCAGAAATACAATCACAAATTGGTTTCAAAATGGTGCAAAGCCCGGGTGCAAAGACTATATTTCCCCCTCCCCCTCACACAACTGAAGTTTCAAGTTTCAAGTTTCAAAACTGTATTGATTGTAAATTAATCCATATATTAATTAATTGGATTGTTCTCAATTTTCAAAGAATATAACCAAATTTTACAGAATATAATAAAATATAACAGAGTATAACAAAATTTTCACAGAATATTCGATTATAACAAAATACAACTAAATGTAACTAAATTTTTACAAGAGTAAAAGAAACTGAATACTGTCAGCTGTCTGTTGCAGAATATCAAACACGTGTTGAAGATGTAGTATTGCATCAGCTCTCTGCGCCAATAGTTGTTTATTTTGTTTCTCTTTACAACTTTTTATGGGCCCTTAACATTATTATACGCCACATTGACATACACCTGAGCGAGCAACATGGCAGACGATAAGAGGAAGGAAATTCAGGAAAGTATCAAAAAGCAAGGCGAACTTGTGCGTAACTTGAAGGCAGAAAGCGCTGATAAAGACAAGGTTAGTATCTCTGTATAATTTTACTTGTTTAAGCATAATGATTTTTCATAATAAGGTATTACTTAGGTTGAATTTGTAATACATGTGTTTCAATATGGACCGAGAGTGTGTGACGTGAGTCACATAGGTGCGGCATCAGTTCGGCTCCACAATGTACCCGGGAGATGAGGCGCAAGAAGCTTGGCTCGTCCCGTTGGCGTTGCCACAATACTACTAAGTCGGATGGGACCGTGGCGTGGGAGGCTGAGGAAGTTGCTATTCCATTCCACTGGCATTGGCATTGCCCGCAACGAAATGATTAAATTGTTGGTAATCAGTTAGGGTGTGTCATTGGGGAGACTCACTTTCTAGAAATTAGAAATGGGTAGACCCCTAGGCCTATATTATTTTCGCGAAAACATATTGGCTCACAAGACTCAATCAAGAGGCGGGCTCTCTAACTTGTTAGAATGTCATCATGGCATCTTTGAGTTCCCGAAACCTGGGTGCCGTTGCATAAAAACTTGCTATTATAGTAACTTTGCCATCAATGGTAACTACCATGGGAATGTTGCTCAACAGCCAATCAAAATCCAGTATTCCATGAAAGTTACCATTGATGTTACTATTAAAAGTATAAATAATACTAGAGTCTATAGCAAGTTTTATGCAATGGCACCCTGGCCCAAGCCTGTTGCCTCTGCTTGGCTACACGCACAATTCAAATCGTGTTGTGTTTATCTCCGCAACTCGAGTTACAGATTTGGTCAATGGGTAATTAAATCCCCCTATTTAGTGGAACTCAAGTCCGCAGCTTACATGTAATCAGGTATTCAAGTCACCGTCATGTTTATTAAAGGTAATGGATAAGCTAGTCGGGTACTTGGATCACTTTAGAACTTTGGTTGCCCTGATAAACTCACCCTAGGTAGTCCACAACTTACATTGTTTAGGCTACTTAACAATAGATGTTAGATATTGAAATAAATAGTGAAATAAGTAAGAAAAATTGGAATCTCACTTACTAGAATGTTATGTTTATGATCGGTACTTTAATGTTCTGTGTAAGTTTGGCACTGGTGCTCCAAATGTTACATTTGGAGCAGCAGATGAACATCACAGCAGATGATCATCACACCATTTTCATCTGCTGTGATAAGCTCAAAGACAAATCGGTTTTGTTTTGGCAGAGTAACTTATTTTGCTGCCCTCTTGTGCTCCCACTCTGAGGCACTAACCAGTCTGCAAGTCCACCAAAAATGACTTGCATATACCATCAGATGTTCTCTGATGCTCCTTTCATGGTAGACAGTTGTGAGGACAGTTCATAGATTCCCTGTTGGTTGCTAGAGGGTTTAATTTGTCTCCAGAAAATATTAGGTGTCTCTATTGTACTTTTATATCAAAGTCATTAATAAATGTTCAATGAAATAAGTGCTTGGAAATCAGTGTCTAATTGTTTTAACCCACTGAGCATGATTTGATTTGGGTATGACCTGCATTTTCCATAGACTCCAGCCCAAGTTACAAATGTATCTCGGGCACGGTATCCAGCAGGTTAATAAATCAATATTTTTTATTTTTGCTGCCCATAGTCTAAGAGCTGACTTAACCAGCCCAAGTTATCTCGGGCGCGGTATCCAGCAGGTTAATAAATCAATATTTTTTATTTTTGCTGCCCATAGTCTAAGAGCTGACTTGTGATGGTGTGCTAAAAATATAATGACAGGTTCAGAGTAGCAGCAAGTCATTCTTCAGGGAAGTTGTCAGCTGTCCTTTAAATAAGGCAGTGTGTTAATATACAAGGGAATGCCTTCTTACAAACTGTCTCTTCACAAGACTTTTGTAAAGTGTAAAGAGAAATTAACAGTTAGGAAATAAGATATTGTTTTCGGTAGCTGCTTTTAAAGTGATTTGTTTTCAGTTACATAATATTATTTGTTTATTATATATTAATTAAATGTTAAAAGATACCAAAGTCTTTTAACAGATGTATGTTAGAAGGAAAGTACATGTAGAAGGAACTAGATGGAGAGAGAAACCCAGAATCAACTGGGAAGAGAACATCAAGAACTGGAGTGAACTAAAACTGCAAGAGTGCACCAGAATGGTGATAGTACAAAAGTTTGTTGCACACGTGGTGATAGTAACTATCACCATTGAGTGCAACAAAGTACAAACTTTTCTTCTCAGGGTGATTGATAGGCAAAACCACGCTTTATCGCATGATTAACTATTGACCAATCCTACAGCAAGATTTTTAGTATGTGGAATAGAAAATATTTCTATACTGATAATGAAATTACAGAAAATGTTACCCTGCAAGTAATAGAGATGTTTCATTATTTAAGGAAGAAAAAAACACATGTTAGAATTATATTTAGCTTTGAAGGGGATGGGCCAATAGCCACGAAATACAGATCAGTCCCCAAATACTCCCCATCTCATTTTTGTCAGATAAACAGTATTTTTCTAAGTTGATGATTATCATCAGACTTTTTTGTTTGTTTGTTTCTCTTTCCATATAGATAAAGCAAAGTTCAAGGTAATGCATAAATGTTGCATCCAGGTTGCATCAGCCAGATAAGAAATTACATCATCTGTGTCATTAACTTCGTATACCCGGTACTATACATGAATGTAAGACCTGAACATTTAAAATGTCAGGATTGCCAAATGGCCATAGTCTCGCACAGTGAATATATATTTTTTAAATGTTACGTATTCACCTAATCAAAAGATTGTATGTCTTTCTTCAGATGAACAGCAAATGAGCTTAAGGTAGTTTGTTGGTTGTTTATAGGGCGGCATAATTCCATCTCAGTGATTAGAGATTCAGTATTTTTAACCCATTCATGACGGAGGTCCACATTTTGTGGTTTGGCCTAATATCTTTTGATGCAAAGCCCTAAAAATCATACCAAATACATGAGCAGAAAGAGTAAAAAATTCTACACAAACTGTGCCCATTTTGGTTGCGTCAATATTCGTTGTTTGATGCTGAAAATTTTGTAAAGGAAAATAAGCATTAAAATCCTTAAATTGGCAATGTGATAGAAGGTTTAAAACCACCGTTTTCCCCTGCAAATTGGCAACTTTTTGACTTCTCATCATAATTTCTGTCAATTTATATTCATTTCAGATACATGACGTTTTATAAGAAATATGTAGCAATAAAATAAGAATGTTGGTGTTGCCAATTTGAAGAATAAAAGCTGATCAAATTAGGCTTTAAATAATTCCTGTCACGAATGGGTTAACCAGTTGAACACTAAGCCCAAGATAACTCAGGCTAGGGTCTGTGGAAAATGTGTGTCATGCTGAAATCAAATCATGCTCAATGGGCTAAAATACTTTGTGTGGACAGCAATTACATACGTGATGAAAATCATACCTGAGTAGAATCAGGTTGTGGAAGCCCATAAATATACAGCTTACACCTGGATCATTAACCCTGGACTTCATACATGTACCGGTACATAAATGTTGTAGTCACTGAAACATGATATGCAGCATTTTACTATTCTGTATGGACAGCAAGTGTTGTGAAGATTGAAGATAGTAGAATCAGGTTGTGGAAACCCTTAAAGTACAGCTTGTGCCTGGATCATGAACCCTGGACTTCATGTACATGTACACATACGTGGTGCAGCATGTTAATGATATTCCATATAGACAGCAAGCATGATTAAAGTTAAATCAGGAGCATATTGTGTTTTTTCAGCTCGTATGAACACAGCCTACATGTCATATGCCTGGATCATGATCCCTGGACTTGCCCCTGGTTCCTGACCTCCCTTGTTCATCCGTAGGGCACATCTCGGCAACAGTAGCCCATATCAATAATGCCGCAGTACCTGTGGATTCTAATTTTAAACCAGACCAATTCAAACAATCAAGGACTTTATCTCTGGATGTCCAAAGTGTACATTGGGATCTCAGTGTTTGTGGTCTGATAAATGTACAATTTTAGAAGGTGGCCTAACTGTCCCATACATGTACATGTATGTTGTGGAAACATGATTCTGTAGAGCTTGTGGAAAAAGGGTGTGCAGCTTGCTGATTGTGATTGGAGACCCACTGTATTATACCTCACCTCACACTTGGATCCTTCGTTTATACTGTTTGTGTGATTGTGTGAATGGATATTTATCTAATAGTTCTCAAAGGATGAGTTGAATACTGTCTGATTGGAAGTTGTGGTTCTTGACCAAAAGATGGTGATGCTCACATTTGCTGCTGGACAGTTGCCTCTTCACTTAGAGGTTGCAGTGTGAACCTGACACTTGACAGACACCTAGGAATTAACCCCTGCAACATTCTCTTTGGACAAATATTATTTTCCGTTCGAATAGAATGCATTTAGTTTTATCTTCCTGACAAGTAAAACTGCATTTTTTTCAGATAAAACCTTCTAGGTTTTGTAGATAACTCTTTAAGTTATACTGCCTACCATTTGTTGGAACCGGCTACCTGTGACATCTTCAATCTTATTATCCCTTTAAATAAATTGATATTCAGATTTTTTGAAAACCATTAGAATATCAAGATAGTTGAATTAAGAGTAGGACCCAATTCAGGGTTACTGAATGGATGGTGTAGTGAGCTCGCAGTATCAAAATGGATGGAGATGTATGCCTCAGAAGGCAGTATGTTATGTATCGTAACATAGTGAACATTGGTTGCCAGATCAAGGAGCTAAAGATTGCTAAACCTCTTGATTACAAGCAAAGGGTGAGTTGTATAACCCATGTAAACAAGAAATAATGATTCCGAAGATCCACACCATAGGTGCCCTAACTTCCAATGAAAAGGAGTAGAAAAAAAAGGGAAAAATTTAGGGCGCCCTAAATGTTGTTCTGCTTTTGAGGTGTTATAAGTCTGGATAAGAGGAACCTTTAACTGCAAGTCAAAATATCATTGATCATTTTCAGGCATCTTTAGATTCACTAACTTGTCAAGTTGAAACAGTATATATTCCACTTCTGGATTACATATTGTCAGTAGCAATACAACAGCATGCAATCAAGTGCCAACTGTACCTTCTTTGCAGTATTTTGTACCGTTTTTTAGGGGAAATATTGCAGATTTCAAGCAAAATGCTGCTTTTCCTGAACTTTAGTTACTGTAAAGTTCTATGTCTCTAAAATAGGATATACTTTTCAATGCATAATACTTCTTTTCAGACATGAAAATACTGCAGAACTTGATAAAGGGTTGGTATCTCTGAAGCATAAGTCTGTTTTGCTCCAGACTTACTGAAATAATTCCTGTCACCAACCTGTCTCTGAATTTTTACAAAGGTTTGTTTGAAATTTATAAAAGAGTCTCTACATGGAGACCAGAAAAGCAATATTGTGGTTTGTACAGGGTGTTCCTATAGAATGTCCTTTGGGTATACTGAGGGCATGTTAAGTAAGTACTGGTTCAGATACTGGCACTTAAGATACTGGCACTTCTATTCATATTGGATGGAACATGAGATGTATTGTTCTTGCCCATATTTTTTGTCATTACTTTCTGTTCAATGCTGATCATTTAACAAGTGGATTATGTAATGGACAAAATATCTTGAACTTAAATGTAACATTTACATGACTCTTTGAAGAAAAAATATTTTGTTTGAAATGTTTTCTTTGAATTTTTCAAGTGGACACACTGAAATAAAGGCAAAAGCATTGTGCAAATAACATTTTAATATCATGATTGCTGAACTCTCAAAGAATTACTCTCCATTTGTTCTCCCTTCTCCCTTCTCTTTTCCTGCATCATACCACCTGCTGATCTCTGATGTTGACTGGGCTACCTTCTTCCTCCCACTGGCCTGGTAATCCATACCTGTAAACCACCGCCGTGACCTGGGACTCCTCGCTTCAATGGTTTCCTGCCATCAATGATTACCCTGGTGTTCGACGATCTCCCTGGATCCGGTTCCTGTCACAACGGATGCCTTGTTGCTGGATGACTTGTGTGATTAAACTCATAATGCTCGTGGAATGGTTTTCTGTACCGGGCTGGCAAAAAACAACCCTATTTGTCTTTGATTTAAAAACAATGATCCCCTGGCCCCTTGATCACCCTGTGACCTTTAATCTACATCATATAACTGAGTAAACCATTCATATCTCCAATGAACATTCATGATTTTAATATTCACAATTTGAATTTTTGAATATTCATAAATTTCATTTTACCTTTATGGTGATACTCTTCTTGTGACAAATATTAAAAATCAAATTGATGTCATTTGTGGATGACCTGTGAATCCTGTTGCTGGAATAAATGTGCTTATTCACGACTCAACGGATACCTTCTCTTGTGTTGGAACCTGGAAATTTGCTGTGATCTGCCCCTGGATTTGGAAACTTTTACCAATCCAATTGTAATTTAAAACAAAAATACTCTTCATCGTGAAAACAAAATCTTGGGTGCCTTGATTTTTATGTAACGATGGCCTTAACTTGGGCAAAACTCTGCTCTCTGCGGCAACGTATCCTGCCCTCTGCACTGCGATGTTTTTCTGTCTCTGCCGGATTTCATTGTAATCCTGATGATGAACAGGTTTGTCATTGTCCAATTCTCCATGTCTAAGCCATGTGTATTCACCCCAAACTGATTAGTACACACATGTAATGAGTGGGAGACACAATGAACTAATAACCATTCTAAGGGTGATGAAAATTTACATCTGTAGGTGCACCACACAGTAATCCATTCATGAATGGAGAAATGAAAATGCACTGGAAAATTAGAAAAGAACTCCAGGGGAAGAACAAAATTGATAGAAACCCTGAAGAATTATCACTATAGGTTTTTGATAGCTTACTGAAATAGAGCTCATATATTGATTGTCTTGTTGATCATATGCTATCCCTGTGTTGTAGGTTTATATGTAAAGCAATGAATATGAAAACTGAGTTCCTAAAAGTTGTCACTTTCCAGTATTACTGGAAGCATTTTGTATCTTTTTTTGATTGATGTGTATGGATGTAAATCTGTTAATGATGAGATGAAATATATATATATTTAAATTAGAAATGGTATTCTTTCTTCCAACAGCATTGTTTCTCTTTAATAATCCATCTTCCTCTTCTTTCTTTGTTTTGTTGTCTTCTCTTTTGTTGTAGATAAAGGAAGAGGTTGACAAGCTATTGGCTCTGAAGGCACAGCTAGGAGATGGACCAACTCAGAAATATGTGCTCAAAACAGCCAAGGTATGATATGGAACCTGGTGTCTTAATGGATTTCTCACGCGGGCCAAAAATATGTCTGAAATTATGTCGTGGGCCACTAGTGTTATATTGATCTCGAATATTAATCTCCTGGTTTCTAAATTGTGCAGTCGAGTAATGTGAGCAAGATTAAATTTCTAAGCTGTGTAGTAGTTTAGTAATCACATGTATTTGACAAGATAGAAAAAGGAAATATGAGTAGACCACTTCACTGCCTGAAAATAAAGTGGTAGGGGATTCATTGTGATCACTTCGAAATTCTGGAGAGAAAGGGGTTTCACCCCTCCCTTCATCGTACAGAGATGGGGGAGTGGATCAACAACAGCAAAAAAAACTTCATCTTGTTTAATATGTTATCATGGATAAAATCATCCTAATGATAGATCCGTACAATAGATAACACTGAGAAGGGGTTTCACCCCTCCCTTCATCATAATGATGCTCAAATGATGGAGGTGGATCAATTTCAATTTTTTTTTTTTCCAATTTAATACGTTAGGGATGATTATCGTTCGTATAATAGATCCTTGTAATATATATACCCTGTATGTAATTTGTGAGCAAACAGAGCCATCGATCAAGCAAGTGCCAACAAAAATTTGAGACACATTCAGTTATGAAACATTGATTTATAGCATAAAAGGTAATACTCTTTTTTAAAATTCTCATTTTTGGGCAGGCAACATGTGGCCCATGGATCGCGTTTAAGAATAGGGGATATATATAGAATGTACCAAAAACAGTAAATTGGTTTCTCTGGGGATTCAGAATTAGAAAGAATAAGAGTCTTTGTTGACGTTGGCATCTTGACGCCATGAGGTGATAAAAGCCCCTTTCATATTTAACTTTTCTTGGTATTGCTCTCCCGACACAAACATCTATTAAAAGTTGATAATGAGATGTGATGTACAAATGATATGTAGTTTTGAGTAGGTTTATTGTTTCAAAAATCTTATTTTCACAAGTGAGATAGAAATGCACAACAAACATCCTGTCTTGTTACTTTTGAAATATGACATGCAAGTTTGTCATCTCAGTCCAACTCTTGATTGGTGATTGAAATATCTTCATGGTATTACATGCCACTGACCTGCCAATGGCCTATCCAGTTTGGACCATTGCCAGTTCATTCAAAACTATATTCAGCAGAAATTAGAGGGCTTGTTTTTCCCTCCTGAGAAATTTAGAGAAGTGATGGACTCCGCCCTTCCTGTACATTCAGGGCCAATGAACAATGCAAGTAGACATTGGTTCTGTGGGAGAAAAATAGGTGATCAGGGGATAGTTACACCAGCATGAAACAAATATAGAATGAATTAGCTCCAAAAAAGTCCAAATAAACACAGCAAATTTTTGATATATATGAAAGATGGAATCACCCCCCCCCCCCCCACCCTTAAACTAAGACACGTTCATGTTTTGTTTGTTTGTTTTCATTGTTTTTGTTTCATTTTGAACTGATCATTAAGATGATGACATGCCAGTTTCTTGCCTATAAACTTGCATTTTAGTGACCCTGACAGCACGGCAGTTAATTATTTCCAATTAATTGCTACTTTGTTGATCAGTATTTTTCATTTGAACTGAACCTTATTTGCTTAGAATCTGAAGGGTAATCCTCTCTTCTTGTACTTAAAGTTTAAAAAGATTGAGGTGTCATCATTGTTTGTACAGGTTACACAGTACCCCTTAAATGATGCCAGGCAGGTTATGCTACTATACTCAGATGTTTAAAAGGGACAAGGTATAAAAGGGAAATTTCATGAAAGGTTGCATTGTCCATTTGGAATGCTCACCATTGGTATATCTCAAAAGAGATAAATGCATTCCTATTATTGAACTAGGAATTTGACAAGTTTACGCGGGTAAGGAATTGTTTGACATTGATGTTTCTTGTCATTTTTGTTGCTATTTCATATACAACTGCATGTGTATAGTAGAAATTGTGTGAAATTATCTATCCTTACCACACCGTAGATCATATTTCAACACTTCATATTTCTTGTCTGGTTGCAGACCAGGGCAAAACCGAAGTGAACCAGGATAATTTCACCTCTAAACTTGATTTTGCTTGGTGGTCTACATGCTGGTCTTAAACCTTATTCTAGCATTTATTCTTCCTAATTATGGTTAAGTTTTTTTTTTTTTTTTTAAGTCAGGGCACAAGGGATTACGCTCCTATACATATGGCCATCAGGGAGGGTGTTCTCAAGGTGATCATTGACACCTTCAGGTGCCATGATGCAGACACTATTGACAACCACATCCTAAAGCTGAATTTTAGCATGCATTCCTGAACCTATGTTTTAAACCTTCATATGTTTCTTCTCCCTGCTTTTTTTTTTTCAATTAGGGCACAAGGGATTACACTCCTAGACAGATGGCCATAAGGGAGGGTGTTTTTAAGGTGATCATTGACACCTTCAAGCGTCACGGTGCTGAGACCATTGACACACCAGTCTTTGAGCTGAAGGAGACCTTGACAGGGAAGTATGGAGAGGACTTCCAAACTCATCTATGACCTCAAAGATCAAGGCGGAGAACTGCTTTCACTCAGATATGATCTCACGGTATCCTTTGACAGCATTTTGTAGCACCATTACTATGTTTGTGAAACAAATTCTGTCATTTCTGTGTGCTCAATATCATGTTTCCCATAGGTTTAAAGGCATTGGCTAACTTTGTGAGCAGCTGATTTAAAAAATTCTCAAACTAAGATGAAACATGTGTATGAGTACTTGTATTTGTACTCAGAAACCCTGAAACCAACCATAATTTAAAATGAAAAACTGTTAATAATACGCAAACGCCGATTTTATTAGTGTTGGTCTCATGAGACATATAGCTAGAGGAGCATTTTCAACCAATTCAAAAAAACAAAAAAAAAAACCTGTTGGCTTCACCTCTCTTCCTGTACTATACACGATATGCATACACACCCATACACACACCACCGTACTGTACATGTAAATGATATGCATACACATACACTGTGCAGGTGAACTCTGTGCACATGTCCTGTCTGTGCAACTGACCACTATATTTTCTTCAAACATTGGTGTACATTTTTGATATTTGAAAATACTTACTAGTCGACATTATACTTTGCAAACTTTCAGACAGGTATTTTAAAACTATAACTTTTGTGTTTATACCATTGTCAAGTGGCAAAATGAGATTTTTTAAATTCTCACAATGTTAGCCTTTTACTTTAACATTCTGTTTCAAAGCACTTTCTTTTTTTTTTAGTAAAGTCATTTCGCAGGCCATCACTAGTGTACATGGTTTATTCACTAGCATGTTTCCTAGCCACAATGTCAGCTCCTTGCCATGACCAAAAATAGATGACGAAATGCAAATAATACTTAATGATTCACACTTATTCTTCTTGAATCCTTGACTGGTTTGTTCCAGGTTCCATTTGCCCGCTATGTAGCCATGAATAAGATTGCCAAGATCAAGAGATATCACATAGCCAAAGTGTATAGGAGAGATAACCCTGCTATGACAAGAGGAAGATATAGAGAATTCTACCAATGTGTGAGTAACTTCCAACATTTTAAATTCTTTCTCTTTCTGTTTCTGCTCCTCATTACTTTATAAGCTGTTTCGCATACAGATATTTACACGATTAAGAGCTTTTAAACACTTTGCCAAGAACATCGGTGTGTGATGTGCCCCAGGACTTCAAAGATCTGGGGGGTGTTTCATCAACAAATGTCCAGCGACAAGCTGTCAGCTCTGACAACTTTATCAGCAACGACAGCTGATACCGTATATAAGGCGAGTCAGAAATGATCACTGACAAGACACATGATGAAACACCCCCCCCCCCACCCCTGTAGTGGTTTCACATCGGGATGGTCAAGCTTCTCCCTGTTGAGTTGGATGTACGGGACGATGACTTCATTCCAAGTAACAGCATCATCGTGTTGCTATTACATCCAGTGACTCTCTCTCTCATCGCACACCGATGTTCTTGGCAAAGTTAAAAGCTCTTAATCGTGTAAATATCTGTATGCGGGACGATGACTTCATCCAAGTAACGCATCATCGTGTTGCTATTACTCTCCAGTGACTCTCTCTGTGCCACACATCCCACTCAGCTGGAAATTCCACTGGGGGATGGCACTGTTTTGTCTTAATATCCTGGTAACTGGT
>CM057161.1:3561520-3665039 GCA_029962745.1 Echinometra lucunter | reverse complement strand
GTAACTGGTGGTAAGAACTCCCCATTCAGAATGCAGGCAAGTAAGGATGTATACTGCCTCTTGTTATCACATCCCTTTATTGGCACCTGTCGCTCTCCCTTTAGATGCATCGTCCACGACGTTGCAGGGACCATTCCACGCATGTCTGATCCCACTTGATAATGAGATCATCGGGAATATCAAACTTCCAAACTCTCCTACCAATTTTTCGATGGAATCTCGCGGTGATTTCATCATAGTCTCCTGGCCCCAACTTGACGCCCTTTGTCCCTTTTCGTTTGGTGTAAGCCATCCTGTCCAGAAGTGAGCATACCCAAGCCTTGTCAGTCATGTTCGGCGAGGATGGTGGCTTAGCTGATTGTAGCATTGTAGAGGTACATGTACCAGCTATCACCAGCTTTGTATGCATGCTCCCACCACTTCTTTCTCACAGCATTAATAAGCCCTTGACTTTTTCATCCCACTCTTTGCAAGAAGAAGAGGTTGTCCTCCTGTTCATCTGGTTTACTGCTGGCTTTGAGGATTGCCACCCTTCATGCTACAGATGGTGCTCTCATTGATGGGCTTTTCCAGCTCTGCTGAAAACTTTTGCCAAGTCACTGCAACACTATTTTCGTTGCCTTGCCGGCTGATTTAAGCACGCAACTCACTGCTGTGAATTCCGTAGGGCCCACATTCTTTTAGTTAGAGGATGATGACGAACTTGAAGATGTTGAGCTGCTGAGAGCCTCTTCAGGTCATTAGCTGACCTAACAGTTGCTGGCTGGAGCCTGTGGGATACAGTGTTTGATTTGGGAAGATTGGATGGTGGATCATTGAGAGGCTTGAAGGAGCTAAGGATTTGCATCTCTGGAATGGATTGGGGCCACCTCGAGGGTGGAGAAATCTCATAGTTCATGCACTGTTCATGTGCTGTTGTACACTACTAGTCTTTTGACAATGTTTGACACATGTATGATTATTTTAGGATATTTTCACATGGAGTTAAATTTGCATTTGCTCTTTCACTTGCGAATTTGCGAAAATAAAACCCTCGCAAAAATAACAGCTTATAAATTATTCCATTTTGTCCATGCCTTCTTCCCAAACCATCCCTTTCTTGTGTGCAGTATCTTATTCAAGACATACATTGTTTGCTTGTTTAAAGTACCAGTATCTGAATGTTCTTATCCATCTGCTTTTTACTGTAGTCAAACTCCTCTCTTATAGCTTTCATCTTACTTTGTGCCCTTTTCATTTAAAAGAGATTTAAATTTCCACCTTTTTTTAATACCAATACAAACTGTGTGGTATAGTGAATTCTGCCTAAGTGAGCATCTTTATGTGTCTGTATGGATCACTTTTTTTTTTTCATTCCTCTCAGAGAGTCTTATATAAAATTTTATCCTTACCTATAAACCTGTGCACAAAGATTACCTGCCTATAGCTACCACTTCCTGGATGTAGTGACACTTTTTGTCTCTCTTGGGAGGTTAACGTAAGTAGAACGTTTTATCTTGTATATGACCTCTTTTTTATTTCAATCCATCTTCTCCATACTCCTCTGTTGCAGGATTTTGACATTGCCGGTCAGTACGATGCCATGATACCTGATGCTGAGTGTGTCAAGATTGTCCATGAGATCCTCACTAACCTCAAACTAGGGGACTTTGTTATCAAGGTGGGTATGCTAACAAAGAAATCAGGGTTATGGAATATGGATATATATATTCAAGCAAATTTATGATATGGTAGCATGAAATCAGGTATACTGAGAACTGCATTTCGAATACGCTTTATCCTTTATTGATATTCTGTTAAAAAATTTTTAAAAGTCATCACATTAATTTAAAAACCTGATGCTAAAAGGCTAGTGAATGCAATTTCTAATTTTTCACAAGCCTCTTCATGCCATTTTGCTGTATGTGTGATATGATTAAACACTTTTTAAAAAGTGTGTTATTATTTCATAGAGTTTGGTACAAAAGAGAACTTGAGGATAGGTTGAAAGCACTTGGAGTTTTCCCATTTTGTTCCGTGATTTTGTTCATTATCAGCCATTTCCAAAGATTGATTTAATATCAATCTTTGATTTGAAGGTAGAACTCCTTTGCCCATTTTTTTCCCTTTAGTGTTATATATAACTGAACTACCTGTTTGCTCTGCCTGAGTATGGCTCATTGCCTTGGGCCTTATATATTTTATATGTGTGTGAAGTGTGTGTACCACGGTTGTCGCTGATATATTTTGTAATATTTTGTAATTGGTTAAAATGGTTAAATGGTTGGTTATTTTAGCTGACTGCTAAGAAAGCATGTGCATGCTTGTTAGTAAGCAACCTGGGGACCGACAGCTTTACGTCCCTTCTGAAGGACATGGTAATGAGGATTAATACCTTACCAAAGGGCATTAGCGCATCTGCTTGATCTTCGAACCCGGGTACTTCCCGTTACGAGACCACTGCTCTACCACTGAGCCACAGCGCCCCCTCGGTTGTACTGATATCATGTTGATTTATGGAAATACAATATTTCAAAGATATATTTTTGGTTGTATTTTACAGGTGAATCACAGGCAGATTCTAGATGGAATGTTTGAAGCTTGTGGTGTACCAGAGGAGAAGTTTAGGACAGCATGTTCTTCTGTAGACAAACTAGACAAAGTAAGGAAACCCACCGTTTTACATAATCGTCATCAAATGAACTTACTGTATTTGGGGAAAAAACAGGGACTTCTGTTTATGGTATCATACTAGCAAAAAAGGATGAATATAGCCATTTTGTTTCAAATTATCGAGAGCCACCTGTCACTCTGCTGATGTGTTGTCATGTTGAAATAATTTTAAGCATATTTCAAAACCATGTTGAAGGAAAGTAAGATTTGATTTGTCAAGGCCAAGTTAGCAATCACTCATTTCTGTAGAAACTTTACTCCTGAAATAATTCTCACACACTTCTTAACACATATTTTGTTATCCTTCTAATCTTTTGCCTTTAATGTTCCATTTGCTGAATCCACTGAAAGAATCTTGTTCCACAACCTTGGAACAAGAAAATTACATTTGATGAAATTTTGCACATTGTAAACAACAGTAATTTTTGCATCAAGAAAGTGAGATAAATCGTGAAAATGCAGTGTTTTGCCATAAAGATTCAAGCCTAGGAAATGCACTTCATGTGTGGAACAGTGATTGAATCTAATTAAGGGGTAATAATAATTACATGTAAAGTGCTTAGAAACATAGTATTAAAGATAATGTATAGTTTGGGGAAATTTGAAAAAATTATCTTGCACTATTTGAATTCATTTGTGAAGGATATTACATGAAAACTCATATAAGCAGGTGTATTTTACAGTCAAATTGTCAAAACTTAATTTTCGGTCCCCGATATTGAAAGTCAGCATAGTATAGTTTGGGGAAATTTTTAAAAAGTATCTTGCCCTATTTGAATTCATTTGTGAAGGATATTACATGTAAACTCATTTAAGCGGGTGTATTTTACAATCAAATTGTCAAAACTTAATTTTCGGTCCCTGATATTGAAAGTCAACAATGTCATTGTGCATCACATAAGATTGCACATGTGTAAAACTAATAGGAGTTAATGTGACAAGCAAAACAAAGTGCTGTCATGCATGGAACTGTCGGTGTGCAGGGGTCATAGCGTAGGACAGAGTGTAACCATTCTATTGCGTTCCTTTCAGACATTTGCAATAAAATTCACCAGAAATCATAAATGCAATATCACACCTTCTCACACACTTACCTTATTATGCAAGGCGGGCAATGTGAGACTGTACTTAATCAGTTTTCATGCCAATTTTCCTTTTGCTACCAAAACTCTATGTGCTTTATTAAGGCATTTACAATTGTAACTATTATTCTTTCTTGTAGACCTTCTGGGAAGATGTCAGAGCTGAGATGGTTGATGAGAAAGGAATTGATCCTGCAGCAGCTGATAAGATAGGTGTCTTTGTCCAACAAAACGGTAAGTATAGAGGCTTTCTTTTACCCAACAGCTTATGTTGACAGTGAGATCATCTTTGGTAGTTTGTCTCCTTGGTATCCACATTATTTCTTGTACAAGTATACATGATTTCAGAATATGTGTACCAAGAAAGGATCAGAATAACACTATTTATTTACTTGTGTGACTCTTGTAAATAAATATCAGAACAAAGCTGTTTTATTTAATTTCACTACCTTGTGCATATAAGATTATGATGGCTTCTTTTTGTTTGGTTTGAAAATGTTTTGAAATTTAAATGCAATATACTCCATGGCCGGCAGATTGAGTAATTACTTAGTATCTTACTTGGCTAAGTAACATGCTTTAACTCATATTCAGATTACTTCTAAGTATTTTACTTATAAATCTGACTTTAAGGGAAATTACTTATTGATAACCATTGTGACATAATGAAGTCTATCCAAAGTAATGTGCAATAAAGACGTCGCATTGTATGCGCAGTTATGAAATTCACATGTGCGCAGCATCATGACTGCGCATATGTATGTGAAAACTACATGCCATCCAATCAAACTTCCCACAGTAATTCATTGAAGGTCTGCTGGGTGGCTGTCTTAGATTTAGGGTAAAATACTTAGCCAAAAGATTCAGATGAATACTGAAATTTGTTAAGGTTGGTTAAAGTACTTTACTTAAGGAGAAAACTGAGTAAGATACTTAAAAACTTTAATTGAATACAAAAATTAGTTATTAACTTTAGCAGAAAACTGAGTGAATTACTTAAAATTATGGCTTTAGTATTGAATGGAATGCCACCCCAGGTCTTTTCAAACAATTTTTTCATCATTCCTAACAGGTGGTATGGAACTCATAGACAAGCTCCTTACAGAATCATCTCTCAAGGATAACAAGGCTGCCAAAGAAGGTCTGGAAGCTATGAGACTACTCCTAAAATATTGTGAGATCTTTGGTGTTCTAGACAAGGTATGTTTGAACAAAATGAATAGAAAGAATGCTTATGGCGGTTAGCTCTTATCAGTATAAAATCATAATTAACCTTAAGGTATCATATTAAGATCTGGGAGGTGTTTCTTAAAAACATTAGTAAAGTTGCGCATGACTTTACGAATAACTTGATTATGAAGTGCCAAATGGGATGCCTAAAGTTTTCCTGATGTTTTAACAAAGTGTGACTGAATTTCCCATAATCTCAATTAAAGTGTTGCAAAAATATACTTCATAATAAAAATGTTGGTAAACAATAGTCATGTTAATCTGCATCTGCATATTTCACCTTCAGCTGATGCGATTTATAATGATCAAGAATGCCATTTAGCTTGCAATATTCTAGTTGTTCCTAAAGTCATTTGCAACTTTATGAACATCCTTATGAATCACCCCTTGGTTAGTTTGGCAGTAAAAAATTTAACATTTGGACTTCAGTACTGATAATTTCATTTGAATATTTTATTCTATAATTGATCACCAAAAACTGATTTAAAACACTTAGCAAGTAGAGTATGTGCCTGATATGCAACCAAAACAGGACATGAGCCCTGGATTGACTGATTTAGGAGACATTGTTCTCTGTTACACTTAAATTGAATTCTCCTGATTGGGCCAGCAAGTTTTTACTGTACAACATTGATTCAAGGAATTTGTTAAATTGTCATTTTCTTTTTTTTAAAGTTGCATTCAGCAATTAGGTTTTTAAAAAAGAAGGGAATTGGTAACAATATACCAGATGAGCTCTGTGTTTTTTTAAAAAGCTAATGACAATACATAAAGCTATTCCTGACCTATTTACGTGTCCTCTGATTGGCATGAGTCTGACCAGGCGGGCTGGACTATCACACATGGGTAATAAAGGTGTGTTCAATTTATTGATTTGTTGCTCACTATATCAAACTATATATTCTTTTCTCTTTAGGTATCATTTGACATGAGTGTAGCCAGGGGGCTGGGCTATTACACAGGGGTCATCTATGAAGCTGTGTTCAAGGAATTGATTTGTAGCACACTATATCGTCTCTGTGGAGCCAGAAGGGCATTAACTCATATCATTTTATATAGACTTAAAGTCCTTTTAGTTCTTATCGAACGATAGCAAGCTATATCTTCCTTTCTATTTAGGTATCATTTGACATGAGTCTAGCCAGGGGACAAGACTACTACCCAGAGGTCATCTTTAAGGCTGTGTTCAGTGAATTAATTTATAGCACACTATATCAAGCTCTACCTTCTTTTCTGTTCAGGTGTCATTTGACATGAGTCTAGCCAGGGGACTAGACTACTACACCGGGGTCATCTATGAAGCTGTGTTGAAGGGTGCAGAGTGCTTGCCTACCAAGTCAGGTGAACAGGTGGGCGTCGGCTCAGTGGCTGGAGGTGGTCGCTATGACAACCTTGTAGGAATGTTTGATGCTAAGAACAAGAAGGTAGGTGTGAATAACTGTAACTCTGAAATGATATTCACTCATACTCATTGAGTGATGGACCTTTGTATTTGCAGTCTAACTTTGAGCAGATAAAAGCCATTTAAGATATTTGTTGACTTTTTTTTGTTGGAAAGTGTAAATTGTAATCAATTCTTTTCTTTCTATTTTTTTCAAATTCTTTTCAATTTCTGTTAAGACTGTTCTACCTGCAGGTACCATATGTAAGATTAAGAGTGGGAATCGTGTAGAGAGCGTGTTTAATCAGAATACCATGTTTACACTACATTTCCTGTGAGTGTCTTGTTATCAGTCACTAGAATCGTATCAGGGAATCGTATAGAGAGGTTGGTTCATCAGAATACAATGTTTACACTACTTGTCCTGTATGTGTCTCGTGTTTTCAGTCAGTATGTGGTTTAATCATAACCCAGTGACCTCTGAATTCTGTAACTACCGCAATCATTATCCATACCTTACCACGTTATGATGATATATAAATGCTTTCATAACTTAGCACCTTCTTACCTTCAGGTAGGCTTAATCAAGCCTAATGTTGTACATGAGCATCATACAAGGCAAATAGATAGTGGATGCTTACGTGTACCAAGATTTCACACTGATTGTTATAAGTGTAGCCCAATTGTATCTTCTATATTTGAATGGAATAAGCTGGACTATTCGATAAGAAAAGCTCCCTCCATTAATTCATTTAAGAGATTGTTTAAACAAAGTTGTAACTTGTGAATAGCTCAGGCGATCATACACTACGAGGTGCGTGCTTACTCTGAAATATTAACATGATTTATGCACATTGGGGCTAATCAATATATCCCTCTTTGGTTCAGCAACTGAACTAAGTTACCGATTATGTTTATTCTACAAACGAAGTATTTGTTTGTGCCCCATCTATTATTTCTTTGTATATCTATCTTATGGAATTTTATTCTTAACTATTCTGTATATACATTATGCATTTTGGTGTAAATATGTTCATTCAGGGCCCCATGGAAGACCACTAATTATTGGTGAATGGGCTACCCTGACAAAAGATTAGAAATAAATAAATAAAATCAATAAATAAATTAATACTTCCCTACTTTGTCAAAAGGAAGCAAGTGACATATCAACCAAATTTGAGTTATTGACATTTTGATATTTACACTATGAACATGGCGGACAAAGAAGCGGACAAAATAAACAACTTCTTATTCTACCCTTCACAATGGTTCTGGTAGTCAAAAGAACATCCCTTCACAGCTATTATGTTTAATCATGTAGTTCCAGGTGAATGTGCATGTGACACCTGTTCCACATATTTTAGACAATAGCAGTGAAAGGATGTTCTTTTGACTACCAGAACCATTGTGAAGGGTAGAATGAGGGGTTGTTTATTTTGTCCGCTTTCTTTGTCTGTCATGTTCATAGTGTTAGCTAGTGTTCTCTTCTTCCGGGCCAAATTTAATGCATGAACACTCATCCTGCTGAGAGAAATGTTAGTTGCAATACCGATGAAATGATAGTTGCATTGACATCAGTGTAAATGACAGATACATTTTGCTCTTTTACAGGAAATGTCACTTTTGTTACTTGCTCTTCCTTTTGAAAAGTAAGACAGTATATAGGGCTCAGCCAGTCCTGTAGGCAGTGGATTAACACTGAGTTTATACTTTGTTTCTCTAGGTACCATGTGTAGGTGTGAGTATTGGTATAGAGAGAGTGTTTTCAATCATGGAAGCCAAGGCACAGCAATCAGAGGAAGTAGTTAGGACCATTCAGACTCAGGTCCTGGTAGCTTCAGCTCAGCCTAACATGTTGGAAGAGAGGATGAAGCTATGTAATGAACTCTGGACGGCTGATATCAAGGTGAGACTGCTAAAGGCTTGTTCAGATATGGCGCAACAAATCCCCACAACAAATCCCCGCAACATTTTTAGTGTTCGGACACGGCGCAACAAACCACCCCACTTATGTTAATGCATTAACAAGTCAATTCTCAAAAGAGTTTTGCCAAAAGTTGAAGAAAGAAAAAACACGAACCAAAGACTTTGGACCAGTATCAGTAGGCCGAGAAACAATATTCCTTTATTAACTGTCATAGGTAAACAAGATGGGGTTTAAAATAGTGGTTCATCTGTGGTTAAAACTGAAAACTTCTTCTCGTCTTTTGTCATCTTCACAGGCTGAGATGTCTTATAAGAAGAACCCAAAGATGTTGGACCAATATCAACAGGCTGAGAAATACAATATTCCCTTACTAGCTGTCATAGGAGAACAAGAGCTCAAGGATGGAGTAGTTACCCTTAGGAATTCAGCCACACGGGTAGAGGTAAGATACACCAGTGCTCACACGGAATTGTTGCAGGGCAAGCTTTTTTACATATGCATTCATTGCCAGAATCATCGTCGTCATCATCATGGTCTTCATTATCATCATCATGACCATCATCATCATTATCATCTTCTTAGTCATCATTACCATCATTGTCATCAACATAATAGTCATTATCATCATCTAGTTGTCATTATCACCATCATAGTCATTATTATCATCATGGTCATCATTATCATCAACATGGCCATCATCCTCCTCTTCCTCCTCCTCCTCCTCCTCCTCTTCCTCCTCCTCCTCCTCCTCCTCTTCCTCCTCCCCCTTATTATAATCATCACCATTTTATCTTGTCATCATCATCTTTGTTATTGTCATTATTTACACACTGGAAAGCAAAGGCCTCCATGAGGGGAATTAGCGTCACAAATAATTTGCTGGTTTCATATTGAGAAATTTCAGATTTATCTTTTGATATTTTCCCAGTGAACTAAACTTTCGATTTTATAGCCATTTGCCTCATTATGAGATTTTTCTGTGTGTTGCCATTGATTTTCTGTTTTGAGGCTGTTTTTTGAGATCTTTGAAGTGTCATTAATCTTGATTATTTTTTTCAAGAGCTAATAGCGAGAACAGTATCGAAATTTCGAGTTTTGGCATATACGCTATCTTTATCAGTGCTGTGGATGTAAGAAGTCGGGCAACCATTCACAACTGGAAAAAACCCCCACTAAATTGTTAAATTGCAAAGCTTAACAAACTTGATTGCTAGGTTTGCATACATGTTTGATGTATATGATAAACACTCTTTCATTCTTTCTTTTCTAATACAGGAACAAATACAAAGGGTGGATCTTATACGAGTCATAAAGGAGAAGTGTGATGCTGAGAACTGGTAGCAAGCCAAGAAGTCCTCTTACAACTTATTCATATGCTATGTGTATTGTCCTTCCATTATAACATTTTCTGATTGGTTTAGAGCCAAAGGGCACCAACTGTGTTTGATGTTTGGCATAAAGTATGATTATGCAACTAGAAAAGCTTTGTGAAAGTTATGTTTAGTTCCATCTGTTTTAAAATTATATGATTTTATATCCTTTTGATTAGCAGTGGAATAACACTCAACTGTCAAATCTATACATTCAAAGTTTTGTATCAGTATTATACTAAGAGGGTACAATTACCTTGAATTAACAGCCTTCTGGTGCTCAGGCTGTACTTTGTTGAAATGAAATCTATGTGCTGGTGAAATGGTTGCATTTTCCTTAGACTTATGTTTCATATGGTATTTTCTCTATCTTTATACCACTGGCTGATATACAAATGATTCATGTGATTCAAATCACCGTACTCTAGTTGAGGTTGTGTGTAGTCTGCAGGCACAGACTCTAATTGACACTTTTAACCCATTCGTGACAGAGGTCCACATTTTGTGGTTTGGCCTAATAACTTTTGATGCAAAGCTCTAAAAATCATACCAAATACATGAGCAGAAAGAGCAAAAAAATCTACACAAACTGTGCCCATTTTGTTGCATCAGTATTTGTTGTTTGATGCTGAAAATTTTTAAAAGGAAAATAAGCATTAAAATCCTTAAATTGGCAATGTGATAGAAGGTTTAAAATCACTCTTTTATCCTGCAAATTGGCAAGTTTTTGACTTCTTATACTTTTTGTCAATTTATTTTTATGTCAGATACATGATGTTTTATAAGAAAAATGTAGCAATAAAATGAAAATGTTGGTGTTGCCAATTTGAAGAAAAAAAGCTGATCAAATTAGGCTTCAAATAATTCCTGTCACGAATGGGTTAATATTAAAATGCATGTGGGTTTTGAAAGAAGCCTAGCCCATGTGTCTACTGGCTGTAGCAGCTATATAGTACACGATCTTCATTGACCTCCTTTAGTCTTCTACTCAGACTTCTTTCGACAGACCAGGGGAGCGTTTCATGAAGAGATTTGTCGGTGATTTTCACTGACTAATTTGCTTTCAGCCAATGAGATGTGAGGATTTTCAGTAGCTTATAACATTCGTTGGTGATTTTCACCGACAAAACTCTTCATTAAACGCTCCCCAGGGTTTGTGCCTGCAAACTAGGCTGTGTGCATGTATGTTACAAAGCCAGCAGGCTGAATGTGATAGATGCACACTGCCCAAACGAGAGTCGATAGATCATATAATGAAGGAATCAAGACATGCATCATTTGTTTTATACCATGAAACCTCTAGATCTGTTATTCAATCTAAAATCAAGTGTTTTTTCGATGGCAAGTAAATCCCAAGTTTGGCGGGCTTACTTTAGGCATGCACATAAGTATAAGCGCAGTCACCCCTACACGAGCAAGTACACACGTAGTGCTATGTGTGTGCTAACCATCATGGCCCCCAAACAGCATAAGTGCACTTATTTCTGCGTGCACTGCTGCACATTGAGTAATTAAAATTTGTTGGATATTACTGTAAACTACTGCAAACTTTTTCATTCAAATCAATTAATAGTCTCAAAAAATTATACTTGCTTGACTGCGCTCGATAATCATTTGATTTGGATCTAGAAGTGAGTTGTATGAAAAAAACACCCATATCTGACCTAGAGTACAGAGTACCCAGTAACCCAACATTCTATGGATTGCATAATATCTTCATCCCATAGAAGCACATTCATTCTGCAAATAAATGGCAAAAGAAAGATATCAAGTCCTCATAAAGTTCATTTCTCATATTTTTCCCAAACTTGTAATATTTTTGTTCCTTTTTGTGACAGATAGCAGCAGTTTGTGTGGGATAAATATGTTGATATTTACTGTTTCGTACATCAGTGGATTTGGTTAAGCCATGTTTCTTTTCGCTTTTGTGAATATGGGGTATTGAGTCCAAGATACCCCAAGAGGAAAGTGTCTCTGTGCCAATTTTGTTATTATTTTAAGCTCGGCTGAAGGATACAGCATCCTTCCATAAAACATTTCTTTAAAATCATCAGAATTTCTGCATTTTTGGTAATCTTTATAGGGGAAGAAGAATTGTACCTCCATCCCTCTTCAAAATATAGCCGAGGGTGTTTCATAAAGCTGTTTGTAAAGTTACTCATGACTTTGCGAACACCTTGAATATGAAGTGCCAAATGGGATGCCCAAATTTTTTCCTGATGTTTTTACAAAGTGTGACTGCATTTCCCATAACCTCAATTAAATTGTGGCAAAAATACTTTACAATAAAAATTTTAGGAAACAAAAATAATGTTAATCTATGTCTGCATATTTCACCTTTAGCTGATGAGATTGATACCGACTGAGAATTCCATTTGGCTTGCCATATTCAAGTCGTTTGTAAAGTCATTTGTAAGTTTGTGAACAGCTTTATGAAATGCCCCCTGTCTCTTTGGAAAATAACATTTACAAATTTTGTGAGCAATTGTGTGTGCCACAGGTTGGGGAAAGGGGGATGTGTCTATGTGGATTCACCTGACTCACGAACCTGTGACCAAAATTGTGGTTTCTTCCTGACTACTTGTTTAGTACAGACAGCTGTGTGGTTCATTTTGTATTTGACCTTTCATAACAATAAGAAGTGGCCTTGTTTTGTCATTTAATGACGTGATACATGTATACATGCCTCACATCATTGGGTAGAGAGATTAAAGACGCTCAGTCGTGGGCTTTCATGGGGAATTTGACACCATGGGTGCGTACCCAGTAACAGGTGTTGTCCATCACCATGAGTTTTATGACCAACAGACCTTATGTAATGCTCTGTATATTCTACCCTTTGCCCCATTTGGAAAAGTCATTATCTCACTTTCCCGACAATACCCGAGGCGGGCCGAAGAATGTTTATGGTGGGACAGCTTGTTTTGCTGTGCTCCAGAAATTTAGCTTCATTACAGGTATTTCCAGTGCTTTTGACAAAGTCTGGTGTCAGCAAATTATGATCAACTCCCCATGAAAGCCCACGACTGAATGTCTTTAAAGGTAGGGGATCCCTTTTGCAGCTCCCGAAAATCAACTTCCCTTCATAGTTTTTCATATTGTAGAGGTGGATGATAAAAGATCTTCCCTCATAACAACAAATTGTAAGCTTCTTGTTAATGGGGGAAAATGAAAATTGAATTTCAGTTGAATTAATGACGCGCCTACATACAAATTATGTGAAGGGACGTGTTTTCCAACGCAATGATGTGCACGTCTGGGAATATCCTTGTAAGCTACTAAAATCAGTGCATTAATTGGCTGTGAGCAGATATCTGATAGAAATATGATACTGTTTATCAACACAGAGCTTCCTGAAAACCGGGCAGAGATCTTACAATATGGGCCAGGTGATCATTGTCATATCACCTTCTGTGAAGTATTGTGAATATCTTTGTAGGCTTTTTACTGAAATCCAGAAAATTCTGGAGATGTAACATTCTGATTTGAGTGCATCTCTATAATGTTGTTGATAGGAAATAATGCATTGCCCTTGAAAATATTACTTTAACTATTACTGCTGTAAATGTGGAATATTTTGCGGTGAGGAAATTTTTGCGCATTTCGTGTGGCACGACACTTGTGCGAAAATAAACCGCACAAAATATTTTGTTTATTTTGCAAGTAAATACAGTTATCCTAACTGCCCTTGAAAATTAAAGGTGTCCGGATTGTGTTTAATAGAGCGTGAAAAAATTGTGCGAAAATTTCCTCTTTTCCAGTGAGTCATATGAATGTGATGTAACTCCTCCACTATATTATGTAGTCCTTTCTTTACCTGTTACCTTGCAATTATCGCATTGTGTCCAGAATTTTCTGTTTCTGTCCAACTTTTATAGTTCCTAATTTTACATGTGTAGGGCAGAAGAACGGTGACATTATTTTCTAAATAGTCATAATGAGGCATTAGAATGTTCGATACTTATTTCAAAGTTCATGCATTCCCATAATAATACAAGTTCTGTCTTGCTTGTAGCAGCAAGGATTGTACATGGTGAACAAGTGTATAGCATGTTTTTCATGATCTGCCCAAAGCGATAGATGTGTTTCCATTATGATTAGGGGTTTTGTGTACGAGCATGACTTTTTTTTTTCGCAGTATTCTTAAGAATTTGTCTGTTTGGAGGCAGAAGGGCATTAAGTCTGTATAAAATGATATCAGCTAATGCCCTTCTAGCTCCGAAGAGACGATGTGGCACAGGTTAACATTGAACATTTTCCTGCAAGTAAAGATGTCCCCTGTCATGGCCTGTTTTGTTTCATAACATTGTGTCATATTTCTGGAAAGCATTTTGATGATAAGGAGGGTGGAAGTGTTTACAGCCCTGCCTCCCCCACCCCCCCTCTTCTCTCTCTCTCTCTTTCTCTCTCTCTCTCTCTCTCTCTCTCTCTCTCTCTCTCTCTCTCTCAGTCTCTGTCTCTCTCCCTGTCTGTCCTGCCATCTCTTTCTTTGTTCTCTTCTTTAATTTGCATACTGAACTGTCTCATATCTTCATATGTCACACATGTGACCATATTTTTTCCTTTAATACAGAAAATTATCCTTGTCTGCCATTGAATGGTATTTCAGTTTATGTTTTCTTTATTCAAAATATATTCACTACTTAGTCGATTGTGTTGCCTTATCGATTTTATATGCAAATATGTAGAAGGATGTTCATTTTTGCTTGTGCTCTTGTATTAGTTATGTAATAAATTATGGCAAATATTGACCAGTGATATACTTTTGAGTGATTGGTTTGTATATTTTATCTACTGATTTTGTGTGTGTGCAAATCTTTGAGTACATTTCAAAGAAATTTTCAAAGCATTGCCAATGAGTCACACCCCTCCAAAATTAAATTTGATCTTCAAGTCTATGCTGGCACATCGCAAAAATATACTTCTACATGTGACTGTTTATTATAGTTACAGATGATTGATAATATATGAATACATTGATGATGAAATGGTTTAATAACTGTAGTACAGTAAAAGAATGTAACTTGAAAGATAATGGGATTGCTATCATTTCCATTTAGTGTGATTTGTACAATAGAGATTCCATTTATTGAGTTCTCTGTGTATTGATGAGGAGTCTTATTTCTCCATTTTCCTATTGTCCTTTCTTTTCTTTAATTGTCTCAAATGCGCAACGCATCGTTCATCTGGCGGAGTCCTCACTGTGTGACTGAATCTGCAACTGTAATATATACTACTGTTTCACCTACCTCTGTATCATACATTCTTCTGTTTTCTTTTCTTTACTTTCCTTTTTCTTTCTTGAGGAATCCACGTCACTACAAGCATTGCTTTTTTGTGGATTTCTCTTTTCCAATATCATTTTTTTTCTTTTAATACACTATGTCAAGCAGACATTTACTTTGTTTTGATGTTAATTAGAGGAAAAAATGTTGTATGCTTGTTTATTTACGATATTTCTGCTTAAAAGAAGAAAAAAAAATTATGTCTGTGATATATTGGAAATAAAACTTGAACTTGAACTTGAACTTGAACTTGGGGCTAGGGAAAGCGATACTGTAGCTGATTTGCTATTGTGATAATGATTACAATTTCATAAAATTTCATCATTTTGAAGTTTCGAAGCCTGGGGCCTTTTTCTAGAAACCGTCACAAGTCTAAGTTTGTGGACATCCCATGATCCCATTGAAACGTGTGTTAATTCTACAACATGTGTCCCTATTGGTTGTCCAAGAACTTAGACTAAGGATGGTTTCGAGAAACAGGCCCCTGCATTAATTCAATAAATCTTATGTGTTGATGATGAGGAGGAAGATTTTTGATGGTGACTATTTTGGAAAACGAACGTTTATCAATCAAATATTGGGCGTCATTGTGATCGGAAAATGCGGACCTTCACAGTCACACAGACACATTTAATGCTCACTCTGTTGCCTTAGATGCTGTTTTATTGATACAAAAAATACTAAAATGATAAAGAGGGTGAAAAGATTTGGAAGCTGCTTCCTTGGTTATTTTCAGAAAAAAATTCAGCGACCTTGTCGACCATACTGGTACTCTGAGTTCCCCATTTAAAATAGTCTGTCGCATGGGCGGGAATCCCATGGGGCATCAAGCGATATTTTCTTCGGGGATACAATATAAAATGCCCTCACAAAACTAGAAGACGTCTTCTAATTCTGTGCATGCCCCCCCCCCCCCCCGATTTGTTCTTAAATCGGCAATGAATTTTCTAGTAGAAAGTCGGATGAAAGAGGCCGATGGCTCGCCCCTCCCTCTTTTTTTTTTTTTTTTTTTTTTGCCTTGTCTTTCTTTGTTCGATATTCTCCCCTTTTGGGGACAGGGATGCCACAGAAAAGAAGACTTCTTCTAATTCTGTGGGGAATGCTTGTCTGCGACACCCCTGCAGCCAACATATAGCAGCTAGGTCGGGAAAAAAAAGAAGTGAGTAACATGCTGCAACCATGTTTCAGCAAGTTAGTAACTTCGCTGATGAAGGACTAACATACATGTATGCTTAGTATATTCTTCAAAATGTGCCACAATACATCAACGGCACTACATCACTAAACTCCTTTCAACGAATGTATGATTATGTATGAAGAGTATCTATTGCAAATACACTGCAATGAAAATCTTGAATATCTCCTTTCTCTATTTAAAGTTAAAAGTTCTTATATTATCAATTCTTATTTCTTTCTTCTTATTTTTTTCTTTACAAAATTATACTTGTTTTTGTTTGTTTTTGTTTTTGCTTTAATGTGAAATGGGATCATGTACAATTTTTACCAAACTTTTTGATCCTACCACATTTACATTAATTTTTCCTTAGTATACATAGTTGTTTGTAACATGTCATTGTTTGCATATAAGCAGGGCGGCGCTACAGGGGGCGGGGCAGTCGCCCCTATGAATTTTCAAGTGGTCAAATAAAGGAGAAGAAGAAGAAGAAGAAGAAGAAGACTATGGGGAGAAGAGGGCAGTGTCATGCAACTATTATCATGATAGCCCTATTTGTTCATTAAAAACGTAAATAAACTAACCTGCGGACCAAGGTAAAAAAAGGTTAAAAAAAACAGAAGGTATCTTGCCCCCTATCAAAATACCCTGGCGCCACCCTGTATGTAAGTACGTAGTTATGATATACGTGTGTATGGGTGTATGTATGCTAATGTCACGATTTCATAACCTTTTTATTAAAATGGGTAAGTGGAAATATTTCATTACAATTTTAAAAAGAAACAGAACCTGATTGTGCCACCTGGTGTGTGGTTTTCACTGTATGTTTCATGTGATTTAAATGTGAAACAGAATTTAGTGCACGAGCGACAAGAGCCACTCCATTAGAAAGATGAGCATTTGATAGACCATTGTATTCCCATTCATATTTACCCTATAGCTCTATCATTCTTTGTCACCTTGATATAACCTTGATCTCAGCAACATGACTAGACAGACAGTGCCAAGTCATTGACAAAAAGCTGGTTGCAAACAGCTGACGATTTAAAAGGGAGGTTATATAGCCAGACTTTCAAAAAGCTAATTCGCTCGTTTTATCACACATCGCTAGCATATAGCAGCTAGTCATACAAATTTGACAGTCTTAATCATCAAAGGCAGTATTTGCTTTTGCTATAAAACAATTATTTCTCAGAAGATCGTTCCTCGTTTTTACTTTTAAAGAGTGGTTAACTATTCATGCTGATATGCTCAGGAAGAAGATGGAATTATATTTCTCTATCTTTATAATTCTGTTACGAGCGTTTTTGCTGGAGACAAGACCACAACCTGTAGTGAGGCTGGCTGAAGGAGTTATAGAGGGCAAAACTGTTTATTTAAAGGGAAATAAATACATTGATGTCAGTAAGAAAGTGGATGTATACCTTGTAAGTAAATACATATCCATAATTAGCATGTATTGATAATTACAGGGATGGCAATTCATTGTTAACCTATGCTCAATTTACGATTGATTCTGTGTAATCTCTACAGCTATACAATTTACTCTAATTTTAACACGATAAAAACTACTTTCGAAATTGCCCCGCCTATCACCTTTAGGAATCTGTGAACTTTATATGTAATCTGAACATGACTTGTATGGGCAGTACAGTAGACTTTAGAAATTGCACTTTCAGAGTTGATTTTTTTCGAAAATATTTTATCGTGTTTTTTATAATGTCATATTTACTTGTTGTTGTTGTTGTTGAATTGGGTTTTTACAGACGTGTATCAATCAGATATGATTATTTACGTCTGGGACCGACCTTTTATGTCACCATCGGAAAGACGTGACTCGGACTCGAACCAGGGTCCTTTGAGTCCGAACCAGTCTATAACTTCCACTGTTAGCTGGATTACAGACGCACGCCACAATTCCTAATTGTGGCGTGCATTTTTTCATAGTTGGGGAGGAGAAAGTTGCATTTCTCTAATTTCCAATTATATTCATCTCCGGGCAAGTGCCCCACCCCCTCCTCCGATCTGTTAGTGTTTACCTGTTGTTCAATGTGTAACAGGGGGTTCCATACGCCGAGCCACCCATTCGGTTCAGTCCACCGGTCCCCAAGGCTCCATGGCAAGGCGTACTGGACACCAAGATCTTCAAGCCAGCATGCATGCAACCTATCTACAACAACTTCCCTGTTGTTGACGAAGACTGTCTCTACCTAAACGTGTACGCCCCAAACCCACAGGTAAGTCTACGTGTTTGCATACATTGCCCCATTACAGGGGCGCCGCCACGCCCTCCTCAATAATTTCGTGACCTGAGGACCTCTATACTTTCTTGATTAGTTGAATATTACAAATCGCGTATAGGCAAAGATTGTGAGAAAGGCCTCCCCCTTGCCTTGATAAAAACAATTTCGTAATCTGAGGCCCTTTTTACTTTCTTATAAATAGTTGAATAAACCTCGTCGGCAAAGATTTGAGAAAGGCCCACCCCCTTTTTAAACGAGCAGTTACGCTTCACTGGCAGCCAACTTGTGCTTTCACGTATCCCCCTCCCATGATTTGCGACACCAGTGTGGCACCCCCCCCCTTTTTTTTTTTTTGTTACCACTGTTTTCAATTTATCTCTTACTAACCAATAGCGCTATATTCATATTTTGGAAATCGGTTTCGTAGATATCCTGTGAAAAGTTGTCCCATTCGTGACAGGAATTATTTAAAACCTAATTTAATCAGCTTTTATTCTTCAAATTGGCAACCGCAACATTTTTATTTTATTGCTACATTTTTCTTATAAAACGTCATGTATCTGAAATGAATATAAATTGACAGAAATTATGATGAGAAGTCAAAAAAGTTGCCAATTTGCAGGGGAAAATGGTGATTTTAAACTTTCTATCACATTGCCAATTTAAGGATTTTAATGCTTAATTTCCTTTTAAAAAATTTCAGCATCAAACAACAAATATTGACGCAACCAAAATGGGCACAGTTTGTGTAGAATTTTTTGCTCTTTCTGCTTATGTATTTGGTATGATTTTTAGGGCTTTGCATCAAAAGATATTAGGCCAAACCACAAAATGTGGACCTCTGTCACGAATGCGTTAAACTTATGAAATCTTCAACTTCATGATTAAAAGTCTGCATGTACGTAGAAAAGAAATGTGTGGCTTCTTTGCGTCAAAGCATTTTTAAAAAATCAATTATTCGCATATTGAAACTTATATTCAATGAATGAATGATTGATTCATTAAGAAAGATTTTAATACTATTTCTTTACAAACACATTCCAAACAATAGTTGCTAAATAAGTCGTTAAGTCGATTTAACAAGAAATTGCCCTCGCTTTCAGGAAGAAACATTGAGTATATTAATCCGAAGTTGGAAAACAGCCTAAAACTTGATCCTTCAAATCTTAAATTCATTGATTTTCAGCCCAGCAATGCCGCAGTACTTGTCTTTATTCATGGAGGGGCATTCATAACCGGCTCAGCAATGACTTACATGTATTATGGAGTGCCTTTAGTGGCTGTTGGGGATGTCATTGTGGTCACAATAAATTACAGACTAGGAATATTCTCCCGATTTTCAACCAGTAAGTATGGTGAATCATCAGTTTCTTTGACGTTATATTTTGTTATATTTTGTTATATTTTGTGAAATTTTGTGAATATTTTGGTTCACTATGTTATTTTCAGTTATACTCTGTTATTTTCTGTTATATTCTCTAAAATGTTGTTATATTTTGTGAAAAATTTAGAACAATCCAGTATGTATGGATCTCAATCAATAAACTTTGAAACTTGAAACTTGACGTTATCAGGGACGTAGGCCTACAGAGAGGGAGAAGGGGGATAAAAAAAACAGAGAGAGAGAGAGAGAGAGGACCCCCCCCCCCCCTGCCCCACCGCAGAATGTAGTGGCCTCCCCTGTCTGTACTTTTTGTATGTTTTGGGATTTTTTTTTATAAACCATGAACGGTTCGAGAGAGATTAAAATAAATTACTGCACTTCCTCTAACATAGTCCACAAATCTACCGCAAAAATTGCGGTCTGGCTTCTGTTTGAATTGTTATCATTATCGATATTGTCATCATCATCATTATCGTCATCATTGTCATCATTATTCATTTCTATAGTTTGCCCCAGTGGGCAATTTTATTTAAGATAAATGAAAACTTTCACATTTGCAAAAATCATTATTTATCGTTAGTGCTTATATGGCTTCTATACGTAGACCTATACGCCTTGTTTCAAAGGAGTATTTCACCTGGGATGCACCTTAATTTTTACCTTTCCACTTGCTTCCATTATGGAATTTTTAGTGTACCCTTTTTACTTTTTCTTTCCCCCCCCCCCCCCAAAGGAACAGAAGAAGCCCTTGGAAATTTTGGAATGCTTGATCAGATCGAAGCGTTGCGTTGGGTGCAGCGGAATATTGAAGGTATATGGAAGAAAATAGCAAAAGTACAAAATAGATGTACTTAGATTTAACCGTGATTCATTTAAATCAACGAATACAATACTTTGATTAATATATTCTTATATGTACACTAATATCATTTACTTATATAAAATATATATAAATCGTTGATTATTTTTGGCTGCAATAGTATGAAAAAGTTCGCGACTATACGCGGAACTTGACGCATTGCATTGTGTATTCTTGGTCAGTTTGTTATTATTATCATTGATATCATCATTATTGTTATCATTATCATCATCATCATTATTATTATCATTATTATCATCATTATTATCATTATTATCATTATTATCGTCATTATTGTTATCATTATTATTATTATTATTATCATTATTATTATTATTATTATTATTATTATTATTATTATTATCATTATTATTATTATTATCATTATTATTATTATTATTATTATTATTATTATTATTATCATTATTATCGTCATTATTATCGTCATTATTATTATTATTATCATTATTATTATCATTATTATCATTATTATCATTATTATCATTATTATAATCATTATTATTGATGTTGTCGTTGATATCATAGTTTGTACAAAGAAAAGCAGGAGTGAATAAAGAAATGGGTCCTTTCTGTCTTTCTTTTTTTTCTTCCTTGTTTCTTCTTCTTTCTGCCATTCTTTTCTTTCCGTATTTTCCTTTTCTTTACTCCTTCCTTTTTATTCGTTTTCTTCCCCTTTGTACTTCTGTGTGTTTTTTTCCTTTTCTGTTTGTGAAACTTTAAGGGGGTTTCAGCCTCCAAGCCCCCCCCCCCCCCCGTAAGTCAAAGGTTTCATACTATCATTGTCGTCATTATAATCATCATCATCATCATCGTCGTCGTCGTCATCATCATCATTATCACCATCTTACATGTTTTCCTCTTTGGGCCAGCATTCGGTGGAGATAAAAATAGGGTAACAATATTTGGTGAAAGTGCTGGCTCGGCAAGTGTGGATTTTCTCCTTCTTACTAAGTTGAGTCGAGGGCTTTTCAGTCAAGCAATAATGCAGGTATGTGTCACTATTTGCTTGGAAATTGTTTTAAATTCCCCCCCCCCCCCCCTACCAGGTGTATTAGCGTTGGACCAGCAAGGTGTACCCGCAGTGACGAGTGTGGTTAGAGCTTATGGAGCGTTGCCGTTGGGGCACCGATTTCACGGAAAGGGCATCCTTAAATGAAAGAGATACAGCCAACCAGTGGAGGGAGGCTATGGACGGGGCTATCACGTTATTTATCGCTTTTATTTCTTTTATTTCCTTTTTTTCTTTTCTCTTACTTGCTATTTCATTCAGGGCACCGTTTCATGAAAGTTGTCAGCACTGACAATTTGCAGTCACTGACAGTTACCATAGTAACAGTCAGTCATCAGTGCTTCTCAGCCAATCAAAACCAAGCATTTTACTGAAATCGTCAGTGCTGACAACTTTCATGAAACGGTGCCGAGGAATATATACCTCCATCATTACTGACCCCCCCCCCCCCCTCCCCGCTGGTAGCCAGTGCGAGGGAGGGTGTGGAAGGGGGGGGTATCATGTTATTTCAACATTGTCTTCCCTATTCTCCCTTGCTTTATCGTTTTTCGTTCTTGATTTTGTCTTCTCTCTTACTTGCTATTTTAGTTAGGAATATACATCCACCAGTACTGACCCCCCCCCCCCTCCCTATAGCTGGGCCATTGTGTATATACCCATTTTGAATGAGACAAAATCTAATGGTGCGTTGGACGGGTTGCAAATCTACGAATTCAAAGAGTTGATAGTTTAAGAAACAATTTTATTTATTTTACACAATTAGTGTGAGTCGTTGCAAACCCAGCAGTACAAACACTATATTTTCTGCTACAGAGTGGAAATTCCTTCTCTGAATGGGCTTTCAAGAATCCTTCTGTAAAGGTCGATCAAAACAGGGCCATACGCCTCGGGCAGGAGATGAGATGTCCCACCACATCTCCATCTGATCTGGTAGAATGCTTGAGATCCAGGGATGCAACGAGTCTTATGAGGACTGCAAGAGGGGTAAGAACTAACAAGATTGTGCTTTGGGGGTTGTCATTAATACCCGCACTATAATAAAGCCGCTTCGAATGGGGAGCTGCGGGGTGTCGAACCTAATGTGCCAAAGTAAAAGGGTCATACGTCGAGGGCAGAAGCAGATATGACCTTCATGTGATCTGTGTTTGAGGGATGCAACACGTCTTATGATGACTGCTGCAAGGGTAAGAAAATAACTTGTTCAAAAGAATGAATTTTGACAAGAATTTTGATAAGAACCATCTTGTCAAAATCATGTACCATGATTTTTAAGATATTAAATAATTTTGCCCTTTCATATTTGTCTAATAATATCAAATTTCGAATGTATGATTCTTCATTTCGCTCCAACCAAAGTCTAGATCTCCCTAAACCATGTAAACCTAAGTCCAATAACTGTAAAAGAACAGGGGGTGACACTGTATAACAAATTACCTGCAGACATCCGGAATTCATCTTCACTGGGACCCTTCCATATCCTGCTAAATAATCATTTTGTTAATAAATTTTCTAATAGTTAAATACCTGCACATAACCATGTCCCCTTAAGTTTTGTGGATCTTTTTGTTCTGTTTTGTTGCTTTTTAAAATTATATTTTGTGTTTTGAATATTGTAATAATATTTTTTATTAAGGACCCCCAGGAAGAACAGCGATGTTCTATGAACATTGCTGAAATTGGGCTCTCCGCAGATTTGTTATTTTTTTATATGTATATTATGTATTTACTCTCTTAATTTGTTCTTTGTATATTTTTTTCATTGATTCTGAAATAAAAACAAACAAACAAACAATCTATAAACTGACACTTTTGGTGCCACAGTCTCACCGCTAGCAGCTCCTTTACTCTTACGTGTAAGGTGTCAGCTTTCAAACAACAGACAAAATTGCAAGGCCATGCATATCTAAGGAAACAGTCTGTTGAAGAAAAATCTCAAAACACTGAAGATGAAGTAAGAAGCTGATGTTAAAGAAAACTTTGGAGTGTTGACTGACAACATTATAAATCTATTTTGACAGCTGTAGAGAGCCTAAATGGCTCTTCCTGTTGTTTTTCTCTTTTAGTGGAGTAAACCCCTATCCAAGACTGATTTCAGATTGTTGTCGCGCCACCAGCTTGCACATGCCAGCCTTGCTCTTAAGAAAATTTGATGGGGGGGGGGTCACCCCTCCCCCTCCTTACAATCCCGGGCCCCGTTGCGTAAAACTTACCATTCATTGTAACTTTGCCATCAATGGTACCTTCCTTGACTGGCTGTTGCAATGTTACCATGGTAGTTACCATTGATGGCAGAGTTACCATTAATGGTAAGGTTTATGCAACGGGGCCCTGAATCCGACGCAAAGTTGCCCTTTCATGAAACTTACTTATACCTTTTTCGTTTGTTATACAATGATGAACTCTTTTTTCGCCCACCAGATTTACGGACGGTACCAGGTCTTCGTCGACGGTCTCTTTTTGGAAGACACACCATCTAATCTGTACAGGTCAGGTGATTTCAAACATTGTCCAATCATGGCCGGCTATAACAAAGATGAAGGGACGCTCACTCCTTACTTTAGATACAGGCATTACCAAGGACAACCCCAACACCCTCATATCAGCTTGAAGGTAAGGTTACTTCACCTGCAAGGGTAGGTTGCTGAAAAATCGTATGTATATGGCATGGAATAAAAAAGCAAAGCGGAAATATGATGATGATGATGATGATGATGATGATGATGATGATGATGCAGTGGCGTATCTAGGGGACAGGGGGGGCAAATGCCTTTGAGGGGGCGCAAAAAACGCAAAAAGAAAAAAAGAAAAAAAATGAAGAAAAAAACTCTATTTTTTGAGGGTTTAAAGTGCAAACATTTTCTAAAGCTCGGTCGCTTTGCTCCCTCGCATGATCATTTCCTCTCACAATCTCATTTCCCACCCCTTCTTAAACAAGCTTTTTAAAAGGGGTTCATAATTTTAATGATGCAATTGTCGTTGTTTTGCTCGCTGTCATGATTGTAAGTTTCATCTGCCTCTTGCGAAATACTGCTTCCCCCAGTGTGGCCTAATACAGCATTTGCAAAGGTTAAACATTTGAAAGAGATCTAACATCTAATAAGGGCGGCACTTCGAGGGGCGCAAAAAACGCGAAAGAGAAAGAGAAAATGAAGAAAAATCATAATATCATTTTAAGGGATATATGCGCCCCTCCCCATCTGCAGGGTAAATGCATCAAAAATAGAGTTTTTGAGGGTTTAACATGCCTCATTTTTCTAGAGCTCGGTCGCTTTGCTCCTTCACATGGATATATTTCCTTTCTTTCCTTTCAAGATCTCTGTTGTTGTTGTAAATTTGGTTTTATTTGGCAATTAGTCAGAATTGACTATTTTCGCCACAAATTTTCTTTTATTTCGGATAAAATTACATATTCCTAATCGAATATTTTTCAAAAATTTACTTATTTGTATATTTTTTTTTCTCACAGGCTTATTCAAATAGCCTTTTTCAAAGGGTTTCAGAATTTGAAAAATAATGGTGCAGTTGTCGTCGCTTTCCTCGTTATCAAGTTTCAGGTGGTGGTGGTGGTGGTGGTGAATTGGGTTTTTACAGACGTGTATCAATCAATTCTGATTTTTTACGTCTGGGACCGACCTTTAACGTCACCATCCGAAAGACGTGGCAAATGTAGATTCATGTCTTGCCAAAGGACATTAGTGCCGCTGCAGGGATTCGAACCACAGATCTTGGGGTTCAAAGTCCGGAGACTTATCCACTGAGCCACAACACCTCTACTTTCATCTGCATGCCTCTTGCTAAATACTGCAACCCGGTTTGGCCTATAATACATCATTTGCAAAGGCTAAACATTTAAAAGAAATCTTAACTTTTTGTCGCCTTGCTATTAAAATCAAGCCTCGACTATTTCTCAAGGGTTTTCGTTAATTACTCCCAATTTTAACACTGAGAAAATAGAAAGCGGTTTATTAATATCTAATTTCGATCTTCTCTACCGTTCAGTTTCAGTGGTCAATTGCCAAATTTCCTTGGTAAAATGCCCAAGAAATTGCGTTTTTACAGAATGATTATTATTATTATTTTTAAATAGCCGCTTGGTCGCTTGTACCTTAATGTAGATACGTTTGGGCCCTCGAAAGGGGGAGGGCGCAACTTCATTGTTTGCCCCGGGTTCCATAATGTCTAGATACGCCACTGTGATGATGAACAGCATTTATATGCCGCCATTTATCTGCAGAAACATTCAAAGGCTCCCTCAAATTGTCACATATTATTCACACAGTTGCTGGAAAATATAGGTTTTAAGTATACAGGTTTTGAATAATTATGTGTGTAGCTGTGTGACATCATGTGATAATTGTGTTATGAAAGAAAAAGATATCAATATTTAATGCAGTTCAGCGATATATACTGTGGCGGTGGTTCATAACTAAAACGTGCATAGGGAATCGGCCTATCTAAAAAATTTCAACAGATTCTAAAATCAAACAGCACCAATGGACAAATGAATTCAAAATTACCTGATAACGATTTTGTTTTATTTTTTTTTATATTAGGGGAATAATTATGAAAATATTGACAAATAGGCCTGTCAATATTTAGCGTCAGTTTCGAAAAAAAAATGTATATATGAACTTGTGACAAGGGTCTAGAAATCTTCATTTTGAGAGAAGATGTCATCAAACTCAAAAGTGAAAATGGATATCAAATGATTTTACGGTATTTTGCCTTGCTAATTATGCATTTTTTATTTTTATTTGTTTAGATTTTTTTTACCTTTGATGGCTTTGTATTTTGTATAGATTATTTGTAAACTTGCATGAGCGTATTTCGGATTCGTTTTTTTGTAAACTTTTTTTTTTCAGTTGAGGTGCCTTGCGAATAGTCATCCCATCATACAAAGTGATGTGCCCGTACACATGGTACACGAGCAAAACAACTGAAAAGAGTATGCTCATGAGCACCTAACATTACATTACGAAATGCAAAGTTAAACTTTTCTCCATGCCATGACACATGGCTGCAGTAAATGTCATTTTGAAGACATTATCAATTGTTCACAAATCAAAGCTGTTCAAAATGTAAGTAAGAAATTGTATATATTTTTTAAATGAAGAAATTTCATTGAATATTTCATGAATTAAACTTTTAAACAGGGGTGGCGGCAGGGTATTTTGATAGGGGGGCAAGATGACCCATAGGTAATTTCATTTACGTTTTAAATGAAAAAATAGGGGTATTGTATAGTTGCATGACCCAGCCATCTCTTTTCCCATACTCCTCTCTCTCCCTCCTCCTCTTTTTCTTATTTTTATTTCTTTTTTCTTCTTCTTCTTTTTTTTTTATTACTTGAAAAATCATAGGGGTTGCCCACCCCTGTAACGCCGCCCCTGCTTTTGAAATGTGTTCTGGATACAACGCCATAGATCCGACATTTCCAGTAGGTTATTCTCGTGCATAAAAAGAATAACAAAGGTCACATATCATTTCCATTTTAATTTAACGGAACTCCACTTTCCCTTCAACAGACGGCTCAGAATCACGTGACGAAATTGATGTCGGGCATTGGGTTCCCAGGAAGCATCCTTCACAAGGCGGCCTTGGAGATGTATACGACGTCGTCGTCGATGCCGGATCCGTACAGAGATTTCTTTCACAGCTTTGTCGACGTCGAAACCGATGTCTATTATGCCTGCACAACGGACAAAGTTCTTCGAGCTCATGCAAAGACTGAGGATAAAATCTTCAAGTACGTCTTCACGCATGAGCCAACTAAGTAAGTTGAGAAATGATTATCATAATCATACATGTCATAATTTTACTTTACCATGAATTCGCCTTCATCAGTGAGTTTGAAAAACACAGTGAATTTTAGAAAATTGTTGCAGTCATGTAGATATTTTTGTAATTCACAGTGGAATATGATTTTTTCAACTATTTGACATCATCTTTCTTGAAATTGAGATGAAAAAAACATTAATTAAAAGAACACACAGCAGCCAAAAGGCTGTATTTCGTGGAATGTACATAAAAAGCAGGTAAAATGCGAAATGCAAATCATACATTTACCACAATATTCCTCATTTACTATCTTTACCTGATTGATGTTCAACAAACTAAATATCATATCTATTCCCCGCACCTAATTTTATTTTTCAGATCAATCGAAAATAGTGCCGCTCATTTTATGTCTGTTATGAATTTTATGCCAATCTAGTATTACAACGAAACCCAGTTTTCATGTACTGCAATATGTTTTCAATATGGTTCTAGGACAACTCCCCCGATACGATTCCCACCTGACAACTCTCCCTGGAGCACAGCTCCCCCAGAGAACAGCTCCCCTGAGGGCAACTCTCCCCGGAGGACACCTTTCCCAGGTGGCAACTCCCCAAGCACAACTCCCCCAGTCCCCGGGGGAGTTGTCCTCCTGGGGGAGTTGTCCTGATACGTTTCAGGATGAATGTATGAATTTATAATTCTCTTTTGTTCTGTTTCTAGATTTCTCCTGTATATGTTAACTACGACTTTCCACTTGTACGGAATGAGACATTGGACCTAGTCATTTTTTTTTTCTGTCTCTGTTATCAACTTGATCTTGAATAATTTAACAACAACTTATCTTCATTTTATCTAATTCGCATCCTTATTTGCTCACAAATACCGTTTTCTTTTTCCTTTCTAGGAGTTTCTTCCAGTTCCGGGACATCATTCCTTCTACACCTTGGTTAAAAGCTGGTCATGGGGAAGAACTGACTTTCGTCTTCGGGATGCCTTTTATTGATGAACTCTATCATGTTCGTGGACACAATGTAACTGAAGAAGAAGAGGCACTCTCCATTCAGCTCATGAAATATTGGGCTAACTTTGCAAAAACTGGGTGAGTAACAGACAGGGGCGGTGCGGCGCCAGGGTATTTTGATACGGAGGGGGTATAAGATGACCCACAGGTGAGTTTCTTTTCGTTTCAAATCCGGGGGGGGGGTCACTTCCATTGAAGAGTGGACAGCATCCGCGAGAAAAAAACGCGGAAAAGGGGTATTTTTTCAGGGGTAGGCGCGGAACGCGCGGAACGCGCGGAACGCGAATAGAGTGTCAAAAACGCCCGAAAATGAAGAAAAAAAGCCCCCTAAATCACGATAATCTAAAACGCGAAAAGGGTATGTAATTTGCACCGACTGCGGGATTGACTGTAACAAGACCCGTGAACGGAAAATCCTATAACGCCTGTGTAAAACATATGAGACAGTGAATTATCTCAAGATTAAAAAACGGCCATTTCAATGGACCCAACTATCACTTTCAAGGTATGAAAATATCCTCGTTTGGGGTATGAATATCCCAACAATTAATGAAATCCCGGTTTAGGGTGTGCAAATCTGGGACATCTGCACAAAATCCGTGTTTAGGGTGCCCTAGCGGCCTGCCCTTGAATCCTCGTTTAGGGTGCTTTTTTTAGGACGATTCTCGCGGATGCTGTTCACTCTTCAATGGAAGTGACCCCCCGGGTTTCAAATGCAAAAGTAGGGCTATTACATAGTTGCATGACCCTGCCCTCTCTTCCCCATACTCTTCTTATTCTTTTTTTTTTTCTTCTTCTTCTTCTCCTTCTTCTTCTTCTTCTTCTTCTTCTTCTTCTTCTTCTTCTTCTTCTTCTTCTTCTTCTTCTTCTTATTCTTCTTCTTCTTCTTCTTCTTCTTCTTCTTCTTCTTCTTCTTCTTCTTCTTCTTCTTCTTCTTCTTCTTCTTCTTCTTCTTCTTCTTCTTTTTTATCACTTGAAATATCATAGTGGGGAGGGGGCAGCCGCCCCCTTTAGCGCCACCCCAGGTGATATAGAGAATGATTTGAATGAGAAGCTCCGAAAAACCTATATAACACTAATTCAATATTGTTTTTGATAATCGAAAATTATACAACATTCTATGCATGCTGTTGTTTTTGTTTTATTTGTTTGTTTGTTTGTTCGTCTCTGGCTGTTATTAGTGGTAGTGTTCATCAGCTCAAGTTTCTAGAGGGTATGACCTTATTATTATGTAGATAAAAGTGGCCTAATATAGAATTGATACGAACCGTGAAAGTTTATGTACTAACATATTTTTAGGCGATTTATCATCCTCAGCTAATCTTGCCTAATAATTAATTCTTTACATGTAAATTATCATACATAGAGTCGAGGCGTGACGACATTGAAATGTAATGTTATGGGGGAGGGGGGGGGGGAGTGGGGAGGGGGATCCCAAACGTCCCAAAGTTACGCGGGTCCAAAATCTACGCACCTTGGAAATGATAAGCGACACGTTCAATACACCAATAACTGCCGATGTGACTGAGCATCGAGAATATCATCAAGATTTGCGAAAAGGAATTAATAATTTTACGAATTTCTTTGCGATATTATTATTATCAATTTGATATTTGGGTGAAATTCCAAATAATAAATTCAGATTTGCATTCATTTATTGCAGGTGCGTAGCTTTGTCATTTTGCCGAACCAAATTTGCCACTGGCATTGATATTGACTTTCAAGAAAATATGCGCTATTGACATTCGTCCGTCGTAATTTTTACAACAGACGACTAACTTTAAAATATCTATAACCAAGACAGATGAAAAAATTTGCACAAAGCAATGAATTCTTTAACTTTTTAGCTGCTGAAAACAAATGCGTAGCTTTTGGTCCCCCATTCTATAACCCTATTTATTGATCCAACCCTATGAGGGGTAAATCGAACATGCAAGAATAATCTTAAAACCCTTGTTACTTCCCGAGCCTCTCACTTTAATTCAAAATCAAAATATTTTTCAAGATATATTGTATTTTCAAATTACCGTTTCCAGAGATCCAAACAAGCCAAGACTTAGTGTGCAAAAAGCTTCGGATGATGGGACGCCCCCATGGCCAACATTCACTCCAAAAGAACTGAGGCACAAAGAATTGTCTCCGGATTTCAGAAACGGGAGAGCATCAAGAAAAAAGCAATGTCATCTCTTAAACATCTATCTGCCGCTACTAAAGGCAGCTACAACTAGTACACTCTAAGGAAAAAAAGTGCAATTTTGCATCCCAAATGCTGCAATAGCAGCACCTTTATGGGGTGCAATCTTGCACCTTACATGACAGAGGTGCAAATATGCACCCTTTTGTACTTGCTTGCACCCGAAAATGCTCATCTGCACCGTAAAAGGTGCAATTATGCACCTTAAAGGGTGCAGACAGTTTTTCATCCAGAAGGGTGCAAATTTGCACCTTCCCTAAAGGGTACAACTCTGCACCCTGAAGGGTGCAAAATGTAGCTCACTGCACCCTTAATGGTGCATAATGCTTCTTTGGGTGCAAAGTGGCACCCTTGAAGGAGCTCCTAGTGTATCATTTGAAGGGTGCAAAATTGAACCTTTTTTTCTTAGTGTACAGGTATCTCTCAAATGGATTAAGTAAGTAACCTTAACTGGACTAACAAATTAAGTGGCATTATAATAATAAGAAATGGTGGCATTATAATTATTGGCATGATGTAATATATTGGTGGTAAAGTGATGCTTGAGTACATGTATATAGCGTAAAGTGTGAGTTGTTATTGACTTGATGTATCATTGTTAGGTTACCAGAGACCTCATTTTAGTTATCAAAATGAAAGCGTTTGAAACTTTGACTAAAATTCATGTCTTCGCCATTTTATCCCTGCATTCTTATGTACAAGACGGATAAATATTCTTTTGGTTTCTTCCTCCAAAGTACTAATATACTGAAAAATATATACTCACACACAAGGTTCTCTTGATCTAGGAAGCTTTTTTTATTCTTTTAATAAGCTTCTTTTATTCTTTTAATAACTCGTACTGAAAAAATACTCTGTCGAAATATAATCAGTGAAACCTATTAGGCTTTTGTAAATATGCGAATGCGTTTTCGTAACAGCCAGGGGGGGGGTAGGGGCAGAGTGCCCCCCTGAAGGATCTCAGCGGGAAAATCCACCAAACCACCGGGAAAAAATGAAAGGAAGGGAAAGGAAGAAAAGGGAAGGGAGAAAGGGAAAGAAAGAAGAAGAAAAGGGAGAAAGAAGAAGAGAGAGGGAAAGGAAAGAGGGAAAGGGAAAAAAGAAGAAACAAAAGGGAAACAAAAAAAAACTGAGGGAGATTTTAGTACCAAAACCCTGAAGCTTCCGGGGGGCTCTACTCCCTGGACCCCCGCAGGGGCTTTGCCGCTGGACCCCCATCAGAGGCCCTAAGGCGGGCCCCTGGGCCCCACCCGCTACAGGCTTCGCGACAAGCTACTCGCGGTGCGGGTTCACCCCCGCATATTCTAGACAGCCGCGTATCCGGGGGGGCGATGGGAGCGGTCGCCCCATCCAAAACGCCAACAAAAAGAGAGAAGAAAGAGAAAATAGAAGGAAAAAAGCGTGAGCGAGAAAAGAAGAAGGTAAGAGAACGTAAGAAGAGCGGGAGCAGACAAGGAATAATTCAAAGAAACGTCGGAGCTTCCGCGCTTCGCGCGTGAGAAACTCCCTCCTCCCTGCACCCTTCTTCCCGTAACTGATTCGTACGCTTCCCGTGCTCACTACCGCCCCCTAAAATGAAATCCTAGCTACGCCACTGATTCTAGACTTAGTTACCAGGAAATTCTTGGCTCTGTCCCCCCCCCCCCCGATAACAGGCAGAGGACGTAAGAAGAGCGGGAGCAGACAAGCAACAATTCATAGCTGGAGGGGGGAAACTCCCCCTCCCTGCACCCCCCCCCCCCCCCCCGGGAGCGCGCTTGGCACGCTCAGTACTAGTAAGTGATTCGAACGCTTCGCGTGCTCACTACCGCCCCTAAGATGAAATCCTAACTACGCCACTGATTCTAGACTTAGTTACCGGGAAATTTTTGGCTCTACCCCCCCCCCCCCCCCACTCCCGATAACAGGCACTTGTTACGCCGCTGTAGAATAGCATAGTAAGATTTGTAAGGGCTTACTTAATTATTATTTTTTTTAAAGTTTTGTAAGGGCTACTTTTTCACTTTCTTCTCTTCTATTCTTTACCATTTTCCTTTCCTTCTGCTCCTATTAAACCTATAAATATGATGCACCACTTATTCTTTATATTTTTAAAATGTATTATCTAGTCCTTATATTTATTTTTCTAGTTACACTGTAATTAGTATAACCTAGTCAACTCCATTAGTTTTTTTTGTGTGTGTTTTCTACCCTCAAAACCACATATGACCAAATGTAATACTGAATGGTGTAGATGTGGCAATGTCTCAAGTATCAAACTTATTATTGTCATATACCTCTGCATGTTATTCTATTATACAATTGTAAATACATGTAAAATGATCGTAGTTTCTTATATGTCTTTTACCACTGTATTATGTTCTTGTCATGATTGTATTGTGTTATTTGATGAACCATACAGAAATAAATTATTGAATAAATGAATAAAAATAAGTAAACATGTTGATGGATGTATTCCTTCTGCATTTTTTTTTGGGGGGGGTGGCATTAGGCCTACAAAAAAACATTGCTTCAAATTTCCTTTTCAGTTGTCCATTTTCTTAATTTTACAAGGTCCGAGATGATCAGTGGGTAAAATTGACATGACGAATTTATCGTTTGATTCTGGACTCATCATCAGTTTAGGGGCACTTTTCTCTCATATTGTTGACTGGGTGCCGTTTGAAATAGACGGGTTTGGATTTCGTGCCTCCCCGCTGAGATAGACGTCTTGTTGTTGGATTTTCTTTTCTGCTTTCCCGCTTTCTAATATACCGATATGTTATTAATACATACCGACCTTTTCAATTTTAATTAATCTAATTGGAATTTAAACATAATCATGACTGTCACAGTGCTTTCATTATTTTGTAATATAAAAATATGAAATGTCTCTTTTTATCCTCATCTTTATTTGTCTTTTCACTTTTGTTTTATTTTGTTTTGCTTAGGCTTTTTTGTCTGCTTGCTTCACCAATGATTTGCTCATGATTTTTACTTGTCAAATAATGAAAAAAAAAATTAGAAATACATGAAATGGAAGAAGGAACGAAAGAAAAAGAAAAGGAAAAGGGAAAAGGGAAAGGGAAACGCTATTTGTATCAAGTACTTTTTACTTTATTCTTTGTTTTCAGTATTTTGATTTCTGTTTACACTGTATCCTAATCCATATTTCTATGATACTTTTTTAATTTTAAGTTTTTGTTATACACTGAAAATTTTGTTATATTCTAGTATATTTTGTTATATTCTGTTATATTTTGTGAATATCTTGGTTCACTCTGTTGTTTTACGTTATACTTTGTCACTTTCCTTTATATTCTGTAAAGTTTTGTTGTGTTCTGTGAAAAATTGAGAATAATGCAATATGAATGGATTTCAATCAATAAAATTTGAAACTTTGAAACTTAAAAACTTTATTCATCATAATCACCAATGTAAATCCGTTTTGAGGAGTGGGGGGGGGGGGGGATAATCGAAATCTTAGGCCGAAATTTCTGGCGCGAACTCACACACGAGTACACACACACACCCATGCCCACCGCACACCACATCCACACACATATACTCTCTCTGGTTTTTGTAGCATCAAAATAGAAACTTACCGTCGTTTATTATAGATTTATTTTTTAAAAAAGTTAACTCTTACAGTGCCGATGGCACGTATATGTGCCCAAGAGACTTCACAGTTTTAATCGATCATTACTCCACTTAGAATAATCGATATGGTCATGAAAATTATGTCAAAGTTATATAGTAAGATATCTATCAGTCACTATATGCTACCATAGGATATTTTGTTAGAAAACTGCAGATTTTGGAAAGGATCCATTCTTATTTTAGCATAAAACGATAGCAAACAAAATGAAAACGGAAAGATCAAGAGGAAAGCTCATATCTATTTCCCAATAATTTTCGTGCAAGACATTGAATTAATGGAAATATCTGGTATCTTTTGAAAGGGTAATACATTTTCTACAACTTCTGTGGACAACTTATCTGTATAAAATTACTGTTGAAGACTTGCGGGCATTTGAAAAGCAAGCATTGTTCATGATTTAGTAGAATTTGGCAACAAGCAAAACCCCTTGGCACCGTAAGAGTTACACAACTGATTGATTAGAATATTATTTTTTTCCTTGAAAAGAGGGGGTAGGCCTATATCTGCACAAGCCAACCCATCTCTAAAAAGTGTGGAGGGATATATACCTCCATCTCCGGGGATTCACGGCAATCATGATCGTAGGTAAAAAAAAAAGGGGGGGGGAGGGAGAACATACTGTATAATTATGCAACAAGCTCCCTGAACCATGGCATCGGTAGCCGTTAGATGCAACAGGCAAATTATACATTCAATCAAACATTCTATAAATCATGGACCAGAAATTTTACCTTGAAGGTTTATTTAATCATGCCATCAAAATATTTGATTATATATTTTGGTTTGATTTTGATTTGATTTATTCATCAACGATACAATCATGTGTACAAGATTTGTCATACAATAAATATTCAATATTGTTATATGATTAAAACATACATGACAAAAGCTGGTAAATGGGACCATAAAATAGCACAAGTGCTGGTAGAGCCTAGCCCCTCTACAAAATATACATTGTAGAAGATGTTAATTCCATTACAAACATAACAATTACAACAACATACATAGACAGCATGGTGTTACATGTACATGTATATATAGAGAGAGTAAAACATCATACTTCTTAACTTAAAATGTGTTCTTTTAATGATTTCCTAAAATTGCTTCTGAAAAATTTTGATTTAATATCAGTTGGTAGTTTATTCCGTAAATCACTTCCTAAAAAAGAAAGAGAAAATTGTCCCTGGATAGTCCTTAATATTTTAGTAAATGTACCTGTCGATCTGTTTTGTGTTTCGTTGAGTCATTGTGCTGTATTGTACAACGAAATATTAAAGAATGGGGTAAGTTGTTATTACCCAGGTCATACATGAAGGTTCCTACACGTAAATTATGCATATCAAACACGTTGAGGATCTTTAAATCTCAAAATAATGGGCAAGTATGAGCTTTCCAGTGGCTAAATGTGATGGCACGTATTCATTTTTGACTGCAAAGTATACAATTTATTTCCCCACACCTCGATTCCATAGGTTAGATGTGGCTCTAAAAAATATACAATAAGACCAATGTATATCTGGACATGTCGCAGACGGAATAAAATTCCAATTCTTTTCCGTATACATGAATTGAATTGTATTTACTTAACGTCATTGATATACATCAATATTCTGTTCTGACATAAACATAATCATAAACATAAACATAAACATAAACATAAACATAATCATAAATCATCATAAAGTGGATTAATAGCTCGATGTGCAAAGTCAAATGTTTATCAATCGTTATACCTACAAAAGTTTCTTCATCAGCCTTTTCACTCACTGTCTATAAGGCCATAATACTTTTGAATAGATAGATAGATGGATAGATAGATGGATAGATAGATAGATAGATAGATAGAAAAAGGTTATTTAAAAGATCATCGCAGCCAATGGCCGAATTGTGATAGATTTTACAAGTATATCAAATTACAGATAAAGTTCACACAATACAAAATATCAAAACATATTTTTTTAAAATCGATATACATTACATTAATATCTATCAGCGATCATTGTGACGGATTGGTAATTTGAGCAATCGGTATTTTTGGGTACAACATACATGACATTCATGATTCAGTGATTATATTACAAAAGAATTGTGACAGATCGGTAATTTGATCAATGTACATTTGTGTACAACATACATGACGTTAATAATTTCAGCGATCAAATTACAAAGAATTGTGACAGATGGGTAATTTGACCAGTGGGTACAACATGTCGCAGGCAGAATAAAATTCCAACTCTTTTCCGTATACATGAATTAATAATAGCTCGGATATGATTGCTAAATCAAATATTTATCAATCGTTATACCTACAAAACTTGCTTCTTCAACCTCTTCAAATCACTGTCTATAAGGCCATAATACTTTTGAATAGATAGATAGATAGATAGACAGACAGACAGATAAATAGATAGATAGATACATACATAGATAGACAGATAGAAATATTCTATTTAAAAGATCATCGCAGCCGATGGTCGAATTGTGATAAATTTTTCATGTATTAAATTGCAGATAAATTTCATACAATAAAAATATCAAAACATATATTTTTAAAAAAATCTGTCATATAAACGTGACATTGATAATTCAGTGATCATATTACAAAAGAATTATTGTGACAGATGGGTAATAGATAGAGAACGGAAGAAACGAAGAGAGGGAAGGAAGAAGATATACGAGGGTAAAAGAGAGTAAAGTAGAGGCATATGGTAGTGCGAAGAGAGGAGAGAGAGGCAGAGAGGGAAAGACAGGAGAAAAAAAAAGTATAAACTAATAAAGAGGAGGCGACGAGAGGGGGAGGCAGAGGGGCACAGAGAAGAGAGAGAGAGAAAGAGAGGAGAGAAATGTAAGGTATGAAGAGGAGGTATATGAATGATACAGAAATAAACTTACAAATAAGATGACATAAATCAAAATTTAATAATAATATGCAACATTTATATAGCGCTTAATACAAATGTTTCTTAGCGCTGCATATCATTACCCCGGCTTTAGCACGACTACCCTGATCAGGCGCTCGAGCATTCCAAGGAATTTCTTCCTACCGGGTACTCATTTACTACACCTGGGTGGAGAGTGATGTAGATAAACGTCTTGCCAAAGGACGCGAGTGCTGCGGTGGGTTTTGAACCCCGGACCCTGTGGTTCAAAGTCCGGAGACTTATCCACTGATGCACAACACCTCTATTATTATTATTATCAAAATTTAGACAAATAAAACTTTTATTATTATTAGGAGTGATTGTAAGAAACATTCGGGAAAAATTCAACGATTTGAGATTTAAAGAAACAAACCAACTATGAAGGGATTCTCACAGTAACATCATCAACTTTAAAATTATAATAACGTAATCATAACAATTCATGTGAGATTATGTTACATTTCATTTGGGAGATACCTTAAGTATGGAAGGGAGCTGCACTGGAAGCGTTTTGTTTTACAATGATACTGTCTAAACTTTAATTGAGATCTTAAGTGCTTTGTTTTCTTCGCATAAACATCAGCGTGCGGTAAAGTTTCAAAAATGTCAAAGTTTTCTTTTAACTGCTTAAAGTAAAATGCAGATTTCTTTTATCTTTCGTAAGTTTGTTTACTGGTAGGTAATTACTAGTCACAAATGTATACCTCATGATAGAAATATTCCACCTCATACATGTCATATCATGTATATTTTTTCAGCCTGTTAACAGGTTAATGAAAACAGTAGAAGACTCGGGGGATTGGGGGGGGGGGGGCTCGCCATAAAAATTGTATCCAGTATGATAAGAACATGGGCACATAACCCTGGCTAATCCCGATCGGGAATATATTTCTGGAATATGTACTTGATGTGTACTTAAAAGTACACATTAAGTACAGTAAATGTGCTCCGAGGTCTACCTTAATCAATTTTCCACGGAAAAAAGGAACCGGGAAATGTTTTATGTTTGTTTGTTTGTTTGTTTGTTTGTTTATTCCTTTGTGCTTTTTTTTTTTTGGAAGTTGTGGAAAGGGATGGTATGATTTTCTTTTCTAAAATTTCTCCCTCCCTCCACTCTTCTTGATATCCTTCTCTTCTTTTCAGAAATAGGGGTGTTTTTCAGTCTTACCTGCTTACTTATTCGACGTTTCGGAGAAATGGGGTTGCAAATAGACGGCAAGATGCCATCTCTGATTTTCAGACAACAACCCAGGCATCCATTTGGGCGCTGACACTTTTCTTTGCTGGACATCCATTGCCTCAGCATTTGGAATGACTTTGATCGGCACATGTTTGACTTCATTAATTTCATAGACTACCTTTGTGTTTTTTATACCCTATTGTTCGAAAACAAAGAGATGAAGTGGACGGCCAGAATCCTGTTAAGGGGTACGTTTTAACGCCATTATCGTTTAGCGGTGTATTTTACATTGTTTTAAGGGTTCATTAGGGGGTATATTTGACATAATCTTACGCCAGTTACACAATTTAGGGGTAGAACTTGACACAAAGGATTACACCATTTAGGGTCCAGTTTTTGAGGTGCTCTGACGAAATGGGGGGGGGGGGGCTTGACTTCAGAGGGCCAGAAGACAAGGCACAATGGTGAAATTGTGAGCAAGCTTGCACAGCGAGCGAGCAAAAGTAATGTGAGAATCGGCTTCTCTGACGTCTGTAAACTGTTATTTTATTTTTATTTTATTTTATTCGTCTTATTAATTTTACCCAGGGTCGCCTACTCAGTGATTAGACATTGTTGTCCTTTAGGGTCCTGCACACAAAAAACACAAATGAAATATAATACAATACAAAAATGATAGACAATACATGTAAAACAAATCAACATAAGGGAAACAAAACCAGAAGCAAGACAAAATAAATATATACGAACCAAATGTATAATGATAGAACCAAAATCAATTTGAGGAAAAAAAAAGTTGACAGTAACCACGGGCGTCATGGGGGGGGGGGGTAGGGGACACGATAAGGTCTGTGCCTCCCAAATTCAGGTGAGAATAAAAAGACACCTTACAAAAAGCAAATAAGGTATTTCCCCAAATTGTTAGAAAAAGAGACACCAGAAAAAAATTGTAAGCAAATAATTTGATATGTCCCCAAAATGTTAGCTGACGACTTTTTTTTTCATGTTTGTCAGCAAATTCCCCCGAAAAAAAAATTATGTCATGCTTGCACAACGAGCGAGCAAAAACAGTATGAGAATCGGCTTCACTGGCGTCTGTAAAAGTTGACAGTAACCACGGGCGTCATGGGGGGGGGCAAATTTTAGGGGTGGGGGACACAAGAGGGTCTGTGCCTCCCAAATTCTGGAAAAAAGGACACCTTAAAAAAACAAATAGGATATGTCCCAAAAAAATTTAGAAAAAGAGACACCAGAAAAAAATTGTCAGCGAATAATTTGGTGTGTCCCCCCCCCCCCCCCCCAAATGTTTAGCTGACAACCTTTTTTCATGTTTGTCAGCAAATTTGTCACGTATGGCCCAGGGCCTTCCCCAAATTTTAAGCTAAGAACCGTTTTTTCTCTTTGTCAGAGGACTTTGGACAGTATCCCCATAGTCCCGACCATGACACTAATCAAAATACACAGCGGAATCCCCTCCTATGGGAGGGGCTGATGAGATTAGAGGGAAGTTAATCCATTGTATTGGTTCTTATTTCTACATTTCTTCCAACAGATGAGCAGGTTTAGATTCTTGTACTTATTCTAAATCATGTTTTCATTTCAAATGTGGAGGTATTCGTTGTTTGATTGATTATGAATCGATTTATTAAAAACCTAGTCACATCGGACTCGTACTTCGTAAAGCTTTGGTGTTATTGTTATTTACGCCATGCAGTACTTGGATTTGGTATAAGGTTATGATTTTTTCAACGTTTTTCTGTGAGGTTCTTAATAATCGTAGGTCTTCTGTCAGGCACTTTAGAGCTCCAGTCTGCAGATCAGACTTTTCATGTGTATAGGCCTACATCAACGGGGGAGGAAGAGGGTGCAGTATTCCTAGCTGATAATCTTACTTTTTCATTTGCCATTCAGTGGGTGTCATCCTATTTAGAAAAGCGCTATTGAAGTGGATGCTCCCACTGATGCTGGACTTTGGACCTCAGTGGCGTGAAGGGCAAAAACTTTTGGGAGGGCAACGAGATACCCCCCCCCCCCCCTCCACACGCAAACAATTATGTTGATTGACTGACTGATTTTAATCGTCAGGTATAACACATAAAATATAACATAGAAATGAAAAAGACATCAAATACCTTGACAGGATAGCCATAAAAGCTGGAATTGGCTTATTTCCAATGGGGTCCTATACACTGAACTGATGAGAAGTAACCAAATATCAGAGATACATAACTACCGCTACGACTACGTTAAACAATATCAATACAGAAACATAAACGTATATATAAAGCAGAATAACTGATCAAACTTAAAGAAGATAAACATGATTAAAAACGTCAGACTCTTACTTCGGCAACATTTTGTAAATCATTGGTATCAAATTAGAAATAAACAACGTTTGAATTTTATGGGGGCAACTGCCCTCAAGCCCCCCCCCCCCCCCCCCCTCATCAATACAATACGCCAGTGACTTTGGTGGTTTTCAGATGCATCGGTCCTTACCTTTTCTTATTAAAAAAAAAAAACAAGCATCCGCTTTCATAATTGTTTGAAAAAAAATGTTCTCATAGTGGGCGCTGGAGATTTAACGCCATTCATCAGAGCATACAAGGATCAGGTTAATTGAAGTCTGACATTCCAGCTCACGAGCCATTGTTCACTTAGTGTATTTCTAAAGGGTATTTTTCGCCATGGGGATTTGTTGTTTGCCAGGGCATACAATCGAATATCAAAGTTTAGCTAGCAAGCAAAACTTATGAAACCTTTCTGTTTCCTTACCATTCATTTATGTATGTATTTTATTACTTATCTATTTTTTGGCTATTCCATTATTCTAAAGTGAGTTTGAAATACCGGTGTGAGTGGTGCGGGACGCGGGAAAAAATATAGTTCAAATACGTATACGGTACTGGCCACCCCGGTCCCGACCCTGTGCCTCTTACGGATGCGAAGGGTAAAAAGGGTTTAAGTATTCATTGGTCAGTGATATATAAGTCTTTCTGATACCACGAAGGCCAAAAACGTTAGTCTTATACAGGTTTGTTTTTTAAGCATTATTATGCCTAATGTAACAATTTAGGTTTTTTAAAGTCTGTGTTTATTTAAGTTTATTTTCATTTAAACGTAACCTTAAACTTAACAAAAGAAATAGTTATACCAACCAGTCTTAACTACAGAAGGCTATGTCCCATCCTTGTGCCTGTGTTTGTAAAGGTATTGTCCCGTTCCGTGTGGTATCGTATCGTGTATCGTTTATTATGTATCCTTATCCTTGTAGTTTATAATCAATGATACATTTTATCATATTTGGGAACCTGTTTTACAAGTAAAGCTTCTAAAGGTTTCCTTCGCATTACAGCGAGCATTCTTTTGTTTATTTTATACTTGCCATATATTAATTGATATACTGAACTGTATTACTATCAATATTTTGTACAACTTTACACTGTTTTTTCAGAATGATTTTGAAATATGAAAAATCTTGTAAAATTTTATTTGCTCTATTGTGGAAATAAATGAAATGAAATGGAATGGAATGAATGAATATATCGATGCAATAATCATTTCGACCATAGGATTTGTCAGGTCTTACCTCTTTTCCTCAGTCTTGCCTCTTCTGAAATCTATGTTCCTGCCTTTTCTACATTTTCTTTTTTTTTCTTCTTCATTTCCTGCCTTTTCAATTTGTCTTTCTTCACGTTCCTCTTCTTTTCCCTTTCTTCTTCTTCCTCTTCTTCTTCTTCTTCTTCTTCTTCTTCTTCTTCTTCTTCTTCTTCTTCTTCTTCTTCTTCTTCAATTCTCCTCCTTTTCTCCTCCTTGTTCTTGTTCTTGTTCTTGTTCTTTTTTTTTCTTCTTCTTATTCATCATCATCTTCATCATCATTTTCCTTCTCCTTTTCCAGTTCTCTTTTTCCCTCCATCTTCTGCCTACAAAGTTAATATCCTGTATGCTCCTCATAATATTGTGTTGATTATTACAATGCATGCTACGATGTCTGTTTTAATCACGGTCAGTTTTGTCTTTTTGTCACTTGCAGTCTTGCCCTATTATGTACATATTTTGTAAAATCATTTGTAATTCCGCCTGCTGGCTGCGATGATGATTTGTGAATAAAGACCATTATCATTATTATATAAACTGCTCTATCCTTTACTTTGAACCCTTCGCCTCATCCCGATCAATTTTACACTGTTCCGCCATGAATGCGAGCAGAGGGCTCGGTTCTGTACTCGCGTGTGCTGCCGACGCGCGTGCACGAATGTTGAAAGCGGATATTTATTGAGGGGGGCAAAGTATCGTGCACCAGTTGACAAGTGATCCCCCCCCCCCCCCCCCAAATCCATCGGCCCTTCTCAACATTCTGGCCGGTGATTTGACGAGTCTTTGCAGGCGCCGCCTTTTCTCCACTTTACATCGAAAAGTGTGAAGCTCTCAGCTCTGTTCGAGTCTCATCTGTTGTTGCGCACAAAGTGATTGATTTCTTCACTTTGAGAAGTGCTCTCCACTACCAATAATGGGGGAATTGACAACGGGTGAAAAATATGTCGGCAAGAGGCTTGGAGGCCTCGGCGAGGATGACGAAAACGAGATCGACCAGGGATCCAGTCATTCCGACGAGGCCAAACAGAGAGCGGAGGAAATCTTGAAAAAATTATCGAGTGACATGATGTACAAGCTTGAAGATAGACCGCCTTTGTATTCGACCCTCATCCTGGCTTTCCAGGTAAGTCCTCCTTCTGTCTCCATTTTGACTGCAAAAATGAATCGCATACTTGATAATAGTATGTACCAATCACTTTGATTTACTTCAATGAATTATTGTATTATACTCATGCTTCTGTACTATTATTGTTCATAATTTCGATGATATTCACTATTGTGTATGATATTGTAATTTGTCAAAGAAAAACAAGAGTGGAAAAATAAATTCATGTCAAATCACTTCAAAATCATAATGGTGAACATATCGTATTGGGTAAATAAAACCATGCCGCCTTGATATGTGCCCTTATCCTGGCTTTCGAAGTAAGTTATTATGCACGGTTCTTTTGACTGCAGAAAAGGTTACATGAGAGGAATACACAAAGCAGATCAAAACATATATGTTTGGAAAATGCTTTTAATAATACTCATATGATACCAATGTATTACCTTTGAAAGAAAGAAGGATAAAGTTATGTGTAGATTTTGCTTTGAATTTAGAGAAGCACCCCATGTACTCATCATGCATGGTTGCCTGTTCCAAGGTATGTCAACTTGAACCTAAGACATGTCAAAAATACCCTCAATTACTTTGTAAAACTGACAGATTAAAAAAAGTGCACTTCCGTATTTCATCAACATACAGGGGCGGCGCCAGGGTATTTTGATAGGGGCGCAAAATTACACATAGGTGAATTTATTGACGTTTTAACTGAACAAATAGGGGTGTTATATAGTTGCAAGGCCCAGGCCTCTCTTTTCCCACCCTCTTCTTTCTTCTTCCTCCTCTTTCTTCTTCTTTTTCTCCTCTTTTTTCTTTTTTTTTCATCACTTGAAAAATCATTGCCCTTCCCCCTGTAGCGCCGCCCTGTCAACATATTGAATGATTATCATTCCAATAATATTCAAGCTTTTTAGAATTGGGCTTGCAGTGCCATTTGTTGACTGCTAAACCTTTTCATCCTGGAATATATTTGATTTGGTCTACTGATCCCATTGTTTAGTCATGGTGGGTGCTATTTGTGTACATCACAGGACATCGGGCAACCATCATGATCTGCTTTTATTGTGTGTTGCTTACATTACCAGGGCGGTTGTTTGTGGATCACTGGTTTGGTTGGGACGTGGGGTAATTTTAATTTTTGTGCAAATGTATTCCTTAATTGCACTCTCACTTATTGACATTAATCTACAATTGCCACTCTCGACCCAGGTGTAGTAAATGGGTACTCGGTACAGGAAGAGTTTCCCCTGAAATACTAGGGCGCCGTATATGTAGTGGCTGCCTTTGCTAAAGCCGGGATAAAAACAGTGGAGCGCCAGGACGGACATGGGCGCTATAAGAACCCATATTATTATCATTATTATTATTATTATTATTATTATTATTATTATTATTATTATTATTATTATTATTATTATTATTATCATTATTATTACTATTATTATTATTCTTATTATTATTATTATTATTATTATTTCCTTTATCCGCAACTTGATGTTCTGTTGATATATTAAACAGCAACCGGACTTCTTCCAGAAATCTAGGGTTATCTATTCTCTATTCTATCAAACAAGTCCTCTTTTCATTGTTCATTTCTCTTTCTAGTTCAAGACCTTTCGTAGGATGTGAGCTGTACCAAGCTAGCTTGCCTTCTGTATTATTATTATTATCATTATTATTATTATTATCATTATTATTATTATTATTATTATTATTATTATCATTATTATTATTATTATCATTATTATTATTATTGTTATTATTATTAATTATTATTATATGACTCTTTCATTTATGTATGAATTCGTCTAATTTTTTAACGTCCATTTACATGTATATTTTTTCGACAACCTTTGTATATGTACGTACATGTATGTAAATCTGTGCAATTCGATCTCTCCTCGCTAGTCGGATGTTTTTCATAAAGACCTTCAATTCAATTCAATGATAAGGCAGCGAAATAGTCTAACGAACCTTCGGAATAACGAACTGTAACCATGTCACTACAGTGACCGTGCTGACGCTCGCATCTATGTCCGTTTAACACCTGTGTGGAGAGAGGCAAACGTGGATTAATGTTCAAAAAGACATTCCTGTTGGGCTGGGATTCGAACCCTCAACCCTTTGAGAGTCAAGTGAACGAACCACCACACGACGACTCCTTCGGTGTTTTTGTTTTGTTTTTGTTTTTTGTACATCAAAGCAATTGTGAACAATAGCCGACCGGAGACTTAAAAGAGAAGTCAAGTGGGCCAGTCTTAGTTCACTGCTTCTCAAGACAAGAAATCAAATTTACAAGAAAACAATAAGATAAATCAGGACAATATTAATCTTAATGCTTATCTGCATGTAGGTGTCAAATGAACTGTTTACAAGAAAGAGGGACATGATTTTTTTTTAAAAAATTGAGTGAAAATAAACTTTTTTGTCCAATTTTTAGACGCAATTAAATGATTCCGTCCTCTTCATTTTGGCTCTTTTTAATTTGCAGCACTTCTTGACGATGTTCAGTGGATGCATCGCCGCCCCGCTGGTCCTGGCCCCCTTTCTCTGCATTGACAAAGACATCATACTCCTGTCGAAGTTCATTGCCACTATCGTACTTGTGTCTGGCTTCCAGACATATCTACAAACTACATTCGGTATACGGTAGGTTCAAGTTCAGGTTTTATTTCCAATATAACACAAGACATAATTTTTTTTCTTCTTTTAAACAGAAATATCGTAAATTAACATACAATTTTTTTTCTTCTTATTTGTTGTTGTCGTTAGTATCTATCTCCTTTTGCCCTAGACAGGTAGAGGTGTATCATTTTCGATAAACACTATCTCATTACAGGGTATTCGACACACGCATATACAAAGCTTTGTTACACCTTTTTCATTATTATATTTTTGTGTGTGTTTCTTTTTGTTGTGAATATATAGCATTTAGCCTTATGCTCTTTTTCGAATAAAGCATAAGTACACTAATATGTATTTGTAGTAGTTTTAATTAAGTAACTGCACAACTCTGAGTGATAAAGAAACAGTCTACTTCTGAAAGATATCACGGGATATAATTCAATTCATGTAGACATTTGGGCAACTACGTGATCCGTTTACTTTTGTTATTGGACTTGAAACTAGATTTTCTTTGTTATATGAGACAATTGTTTTACTCATACGATCTCAGTGCAATGAATATGGGCCCATGATAGAAGAAACCATAAATAAAGACGTGCGAATGCAATTGATTGACCAAGTGCCGTTCCACACGTACACATTCTAGAAGTTTTCATGAGTTAGTTGTAGTGGGTTAATCAATTACTTTGTTTATTATCGACTGGTTCTTCAAAATACTGCATATGGCAGCCCGAATGCAGAATTCATTCAGTTCACATTAAAATGCTGAACATACAACACTGACAAAATATATGTGTGGTTGTAATGAGGTCGACAGCGACAGAATAGACTTGACAAAGGTCTCTACGGGAATTTCGATGGTAGCCTTTAATTCCAGACTTCATAATTCCATAGGCTTAATTTGATTCATATAGCCTTAATTCCGTTAATTCCTTGGGCATAATTCCATGAAAACTGTGGAAAATAACACATACAAAGAATCATAAGCACATGTCAATCAAAATACCAAATTCATAGCAGAAAAACGGTAAATGTTCAATGATTCTTACAACCCAGAATATTGGTTATCATTGTTCCACCTTTCCAACTGAATGATAGCTTTGTTTAAAAACTAAAACTACGTACTTCAACTGTTTAACACATTATTTTGATGACACAATATGGGCTTAATGTTCAAAGATAAATCTCTGTCATCCTGTGGTCACAACACTCATCAAAAAACCTTCAATATTTACTACCTGTTATACATGTATCTACTTGACTCTTGTAAGTTTCATATGCATGTATTCTTAATGCAATTCAAATTTAAATGTCCGCACTCAACATCACAGACCTACATGCCTAATACATGTTATAACAATCATGTACATTGCACACCTGCATGAAGTCTAAAATCAACTGTTTTCTACTTTATAATTTAACAATTCTACAAATCAAATGAAATCAACAACAAAACTAACCTCTTTGCCTATCTCTGTGATATATTCAGGAACCCAAATTTCAGGATGAAGTGAAATTAAAAGGATTCCTGTTCCTCAAAACAAACCAAAATGACTGCTTCTGTGTGTGAGTGTGTAGCAAGTGAACAGTAGATGGTGCTATGTCAGTTATTGCCTAAGGAAGTGCTATAACATAAGACTATCCTCCTGAACAATGGTAAACTTGACAAAAATAAAACAAATGATTCCAGCGCTAAAGAAATTTCGGATGAACTTTCACCTCAATATATATAGTTTTCTTTAATTTATTTCTGTTGTTATCTTGTTTTCATTTCATTTCATTTCATTTATTGGTTTTTGCAACAATTTTCATAACAAAGATCTCGAAAAGAAAATACATATTTGGAATTTGACATAAAGATAACGAACAAATAGTTTTGTATGTAAATCAACAAATACATCATATATAAACCTTCTAAGCGGTATTTTCTGTTACACAATGATTAAAATGGTTGCAAGGGTCGTCACAAAAGCAAAGCTTGAAAGCGTGACAGCCCTGGAAAATATCCAAAATAATTATCTACTGTCATAAAACGTGCAAGTGCATGAAGCGACGGGGGGGGGGGGGGGAAGGGGTGATGCTTGGTCCTTAGAATAAAATTTTAGAAAATAGTAAGTTTTGTTGCTGTTTTCTTTTTAAAAGTATACATTTTCTAGACAAAAGTCAAAGTGTCATTAAAATAATTATAATAATAATAACATTCAGTTTGCTAGGTATTGGTTTAACTGCGATTCTTTATGGCTCGTTTAAATGAATAAAATGATCTTGTCTGCTTGAGTAAATCTGGCAATGCGTTCCAAATATCAGGTCCACGATGTCTGAGTGTTTTATGTGCAAATAATGTCCTGGGATTATTTAAGTGAATATCATTGCATGTTCTTGTTGGATATGAATGTAAATTGCTATTATATGAAAATAGATCTGTGAATACTGGGGGAAGCATGTTATAATTATATTTATGCATAAAAAGTGCTACTTGTAGAGTATTAATATCATTTATCTTGAATATTTTCAGACGATAAAAAAGAGGGTCTGTATGTGAGAGATATGCAGATTTGGAACAAATTCTAACCGCTTTCTTTTGCAATAAAAGTATATGATCAAGTCTAGTCTTGCAGCTATTTCCCCAAATGAGGTTACAATAGTGAATATATGGTAAAATCAATGTATTATAAATCATTACAAGAGATTTCTCTGGTAAGAAATGTTTCAATTTGTAAAGTATTCCGATTCCTTTTGCTACCGAGGAAGACACGTTACTTATGTGCGGAGCCCACGATAAATGCCTATCTATAGTGATACCAAGGAATTTAACGTATTCTTTTTTATCTAAAGGCACATTATCAATTGTAATATCTTGTGTAAAATTGTCATTTTTATGAGAAGTTTGAAAATGCATAAAATGAGTTTTACTTATATTAAGAGATAACTTATTACATTTAAACCATGATGAAACTTTTTTTAGTTCTAAATTCATTATATTTATCAATTCTGGTAAGTTCTTGTGAGATAACAAAATGTTCGTATCATCGGCGAATAAGATAAAAGAAAGAATGGCAGATGAATTTACTATATCATTAATATATACTAAAAATAACAAAGGTCCCAGAATAGAACCCTGCGGGACGCCGCAATTGATAAACGATATTGGAGATTTGACATCATCAATACAAACGTATTGTTGCCTACTGGAGAGATAACTTTTTATCCATGACCAAACAATGCCCCTTATCCCGTAATTATACAATTTATGAAGTAAAATATCATGGTCAATGGTATCAAAAGCTTTACTTAGGTCCATAAATAAAGCAATGGTGTGATTTTTTTGGGAGAGTGAGTTTACAACCTTGTCTAATAATTTGGTTATTGCGAAATCAGTAGAAAAATGTTTTCTAAATCCGAATTGGGCTGGTGAAATAATCTTATTAAAAAAAAAATGACAAAAAAGAATCCAATCTTTTGTAAACGATTTTTTCTAATATTTTTGATATGCATGGCAAGAGGGAAATGGGCCGATAATTTGTAACTTGGGTAGGATCATCTTTTTTATAAATTGGAATTACTTTGGCTATTTTTAACAGATCAGGGAAGCATCCAGTGGAGAGTGATAAGTTAAAGATGTGTTCCAGTGGAGAAACAATATTAATTATAATTTGCGTTAATAGTTTTGTACTAATGCCATCGTAACCTGTTGACTTTTTGGGTGTTAAAGCTTTTACTATTTTAATTATTTCATGTCGGTCTGTGGGAGTAAAAAACATTGTGTTTTCATTTGGCTGGGAAAGATACTCTTTAAAATTCTTATTGTCACTAACTATCTTGGAAGCTAAATTGGGACCGATGTTTGTGAAGAAGCGATTGAATGCTTTTGCAACTCCAGCCGGTTGAGATATTTCTTCATGGTCTATTTTAAGATTGTCAGTGTTGCTATGTGGCCTGTTTTTGTTAATCAATTTGTTTATTATGTTCCACGTGGCATTTAAATTCCCTTCTGCTTCTTTCAATTCCTTAGAATAATAATCTTTTTTGGATGAGCGGATTATGCTGTTAAGAGTGTTGCGATATTTTTTATACTTATTGAAACTTTGTTCAGACGGTTTAGAAATATATGATTTATAAAGTTTATTGCGTTTTTTAATTGAACGTAAAATTCCTCGAGTGATCCATGGATTTCTACTTTCACTTTTGCGTTGTTTACTTTGAACAAGTGGTATATTTTTATTATAATAATAAGTTAGTTTGTCAGTGAAATAATTGTAAGCTCTATTTACGTCATGTTGTACCATAACTTCATGCCATTCTTCTCTCTCTAAGTCTTCAATTAGAGCCGAAATGGTATTTAAATTTTCTTTTCTATATTTTCTTTTAGTCTGCTTTTATCATTATTAAACTTCAATAGTGGAGAAATAAAAAATATTGGTAAGTGATCCGTAATATCGTAAGTAAAAACACCACTCTGATTATTATTATCAAAAGAATTAGAAAATATGTTATCAATTAGTGTCGCTGATGCTGGAGTTATCCTAGTAGGTACGTTTATACATGGATAAAAGTCATATGAAGAAAAAATATTCAAAAATGTATTAATGTTATTATCAGTGGCATGATTCCCGATTAAATGAGGATTATTATAATGTAACGTATTTTGTATATGTTTTGACAAGTCAATATTGAAATCGCCCATTATGTAAATATGTTTATTTTCGCGTGAAATTTTATCCAATTCACTATCTAGATTTTCGAGGAAATTGTTGATGTTGCTACTTGGAGGTCTGTATAATGTTCCTACGATGATATTTTTTCCATATTTATTTTCTATTTCAATGAATAAACTTTCTATGTCTTCAACGTGAATATCTGTTCTAAGTTTATATTTAATATTTGAATTAATATACATTGCCACACCTCCTCCTCTTCCTTTCATCCTGTCAATATGTATCATTTGATAATTTTGTATACTATAGATGTTTGGAGAATTCGACTTCAACCAGGTTTCCGAAACACCAATGACTGAAAAAGAAAAATTGTTCAGGGAGGTTAAAAAATTTTCGACAGAGTCAAAGTTTTTGCAGATACTTCTTGAATTGAAATGTAGTAAACTGAAGTTATTATAAACATTAACATTGCCATCGTTATTGTCATTTAATTCAAAAGCTGATATAAATTCCTGTGAAGTATAATATTTGCAATTTTTTATATCATTTCGACTATTTATAGTGTCAATTTCATCTAAATGTGAGGTCATTTAAGTACCGTAAGATAGGAGTAAGGACCAAGCGGGAAAGTGACAAAGGAAAAGGGAAGTGCAGTGTGGTGCAGGATGAGGGGAAGCATGTTTCCAAAAAAATTGGCTAACTTTGACATTAACATAAGTACGTACAATGCGGTCTCAGTGATTTATTTTCTATACACACGGGACATATAAAGTATATTCCAACATAAGTAAAGTAGCAGTTAAGCATATATTTTTTTCATTTGTAACACAATTATTCACCTTATTCAAATTTATCTGTGGTGAAAATATATAATAAATTTGATAAAACTACACTTATTATCAATTCGCTTTGATTATGAGAATTTAAAATAAATGGGTTTCCCCATTAATTTGGCAAAGGAAAAATTTATATGCCTGTACAAATTATCGTGAAGCCAGGGGGAAATGGAAAAAAAGAGTATGGTCAGATTAGCAAAAATTCATGTCAAAATTAAGTTTACATCTATGAATATACATAAAAAATTGAATATGACATCACATACGAACGTAAACAATGAGACATTGTAAAAGAAATATATATATATCGTTTTGCACAGTATTTAGAGCAAACGTGGGAAAAATTTTCATGAGTAATAATGTACCGATCTAAATAAAATGTCTATAATGCTCTTTCAGTTGCACGCAATAACACCTTTAAGGTTTTGTTGCGCGGTATGTATTACTCACATTCTAAGTATAAGAACAAATGCATTGAGTATCAAAGTGATACGTACACCATGTACATCTCTATATCAGGGCGTATAGTGATTCACCTTAATTACGTAATCCTCGAATGGCGTGCTTGAATCACATTAGCGTTTGACCAACATAGCACATCAATTCTCTGAAGATTTGGTTCTCTATTTTGATAACAAATCATTGGAGTGTGCAAAATAAACGTGAGTGTCTTGTGTGTACACTGTATGCCAAATTTAGTTTCTTCCAAATCAGTGAAGTGTGCAGCTTCTGCACAGTGGTACTGCTTGAAATGCATTCAACGTTTCGCTATCATTTTAATACAATAAAAGATAACTGAAAACAATTAAAAATGGCATAAGGATGTAGTGTATACGCAACACGCAACAAGTATTGTTTTATGATTAACTGAGGATCTAAGTCAGATAATAAAATGGTTAATCTATATGTTAACTGAAAAGGTTCTATATATAGACAGACTTCATGACACTAACATAAGGTATAACCAAAGATCTGTGATCTTGTCAGTGAAACGTCGTTTCTATAGTGATTACAGCTATTACAATGGTACAAGTTTCTAGTACCAAAGATGTATTAGACGTGTACATGCATTGGCTCATAATAAAACTATCTGCTTTATATGGAATACTTGTTGACTATTTCAAAAGGTAAGTAGTACTTTTCTTGAATAAAAGGTAAGTATTTTTTAATTCTTAAGTGTTCCATCTTATATGAATTAATTGTAATTTTTTATTTAGCAGCAAAAACGAATTTCAAATTTTTTTATTAGTTGTCAAACACGTAGTCTTTCCTAAGTAATGTTCGTTACAATTCAATATTCCACATTCAAAATAAGGTAGAATAAACTTGTTTTGTATAGGTACGTCCGAAATATTTATCGATGATTAAAAACAAACAATCAAATGGTGCATGGATTACATACATCAATTTGCTGATATTTCTGATCAGTTATATATGCATTTTTTGCCAAAATAGTTCTTAAATCTTTGACAATTCAATATGAAACGAATTCGAGAAAGTTAAAGCACATGATAAATGTGGAAGTCGTGAGGTAAATTCCTGACAAAAGTGAAGTTGAAAACACTAATCAAATAGTAACACAGTTTTGGAATGACTTGTAAAGTAACTGTTATAGAGCTAGGCGTTAAAAGATATTAAGATCATGAACATATTTGAGTCACAATCAAAAAAGTACTGGATGTTAACACAAAATATGGATTGTGAACTGAGATATCAGTGATGGTTTAATTGCATTCATCATTGACTAACGTGCTCAAAGACAAATTATGTAATTAATTTACCTTTCTCATATGGAATATAAGTCATAGTTAATCTGGATATTTCGTTATTCTTAATACTTTTCTATATATATATATATATATATATGTAGGTTAAGGAATTATATAATGTACTAGGTGAAACATAAAAGTAATGATAATTGAAGACATGAATAGGAACGGCACCTGTTCGTAATTAATTCTTGAACAGCACCTCCGGAGAATCAGTAAAATGAAGAGAAAATTGCGAATGAATAATAATACAAGTCTCAACGGTATCGTGTCATACCATTATAACTAATAGAAGTATTATTCGATCTCTCCATATTCAATATCATTACGGATAGTGATCAATCTTTCCATTTGTTTTAAGTAATGAAATATATTGTGTGACCCTACTTTTTCTATACATCTATACATGATTAATGCAATTTTATTTTTGTATAATAAAATGATTATCACAATACGTGAGTTTACGACTTTTGTGCTATTAATCTTGAAATTGCATGCCAAATGTTTTATTTTTTTTTTTTTTTTGTATAATGTAGAGTAATGCGTTATGCACCGTTTAAGGATGGTGATACATTTTGTCATACATGTTTACTGCTAAAGTATGAAACATAAACAAATAAAATAAAATACTGTCTGTCTGTAACCATTTAACAATCGTATAAGATTTTGTTCGGTTGTTACTCACACAAAATTGAAGGGGATGCCACCAGCCTGTCGCCATTTACCAGAATAGAATCTTAGTTTCGTTCCTTTACTGTACAATTCTTGAACTTGTTTGATCCATTTCTTTTTCTCTTCCAGATCTGTTGGTGTGAGGTCATCTGTCATGAAATATGTTTCATCTTTCAGGGTCTCGCGGGCACGACGCATGACATCTATTTTCTCTCTGTAAGACAGGAACTTCAGAAGGATGTGCCTTGGACGACCATCAACCTTTTTACCATCGCGATGAGCTCTCTCTACTTTCGTTTTCACCTTGAATTTAGAGTGAAGGATTTCTTCGACCATGGTGACAGGATCCTCGCGTTCCCCTTGGGGTGCTTCCTGGATACCCACCAATCTAACATTATTTCTCCTGGAGAATCTTTCACTCTTTCAATCTTTCAATCTTTCAATCTTTCATCGATGATTGTTATTGAATAGCATTGTTCCCAAACAGGGCCTTACGGAAGACCACCATAATTGGAGAAATGTGCCACCTTTACATCATGTAAAGATGGATAAATGAATTACCTAAAGTTAAAGAGATTGCATTTCAAAATCATAGTAAACATGACAAAATATTTTTAACGTTAGGTATAATTTATGCTTAATTTGTAATACCTAATGTAATAGTGATTAGAACTTGACGATGAGAAGATGTAGAAAAAAGTGAAAGATCATCGGCTTCTTTTCAGTCGTTCCAAAATGCCCACAAATCGTGTGGGGTCATTTTGTTATCATGTCCTCCTCCCCCTAAAAAAAATCATGGGGGGGGGGGCGTGTCTCCCGTCCCCCTGGATTTTCGCCCATAAATCAATGGTGCAGTGAACATGTTACTCAGATTTCATTACTCTGAAAACGTTGAGTTGAATAATTTGTATCTTATTTCTTTTCGGACTGCCGAATTTATTGTTCATGAATCGTCTCATCATATTTCATTAAACTGATTTGATTTGATTTGATTTGATTTGAAGTTGTTTCTCGTCTTTGTTTCCTCATAGGTTGCCTATGGTTCAGGGATCATCTTACTCGTATGTTCTCCCACTCATATCTATGATGGAGATGAGGGGGGAATGTCCGAATATAGACGGTGAGTTCGTATGCACTAGTATATTCATCATCAGTCTTTATTATAGCAGAGATAATCTTTGATTATATTAAAGACGCTAGGTCGTGGGCTTTCATGGGGAATTTGATACCATGGGTGCTTACCCAGTAACAGGTGTTGTCCATCACTGTGAGTTTTATGACCAACAGACCTTATGTAATGCTCTGTATATTTCACCCTTTCCCCATATGGCAAAGTCATTATCTCATTTTCCCTGGCCCGAGAATGCCCTAAGCAGGCCGAAGAATGTTTGTGGTGGGACAGCTTGTTTTTGTGTGCTCCAGAAATGTAGCTCTATTACAGGTATTTCCAGTGCTTTTCACAAAGTCTGGTGTCAGCAAATCATGATCCATTCCCCATGAAAGCCCACGACCTAGCGTCTTTAAAGCACTAGACATGGAGGTGGAACGGACAGGCCGTAGGGACTTTCCCCACTGGCGATCAATACTTCAGCTTTTGGGGCCGCTCTATTTTGTCGGCTGAAGCATCTTTTACAGTTTGAATAGGCAGGTCGCATGGAAACTTCCTAACCAACTTTCACCCCCCCCTCCCGTGGGAACGCGTTTTTTCCACCTGCTTATAAAATGCAAGTTTATGGTAATACTACACCTGTAATACCAAAACCATTTTGAAAATCAATTGTTTATTGTTTGCAAAGAAGGTAAATTAATTCAAGGAAAATGTAAATGCAGTGCCATAATTCAAGCTTGCTTTTATTTACTTTATATTCGCCAAATCATAGTTACTTGTTCAAAGAGACTGTTTCAATGTAGTTTAAGTCCTCCCCTTTTGGTTTCATTTCAATACGGGCTTAATCATGTTAATTATACTCAAATGTCATATGCTTTTTTTAATGAATGCTTACAAGATATATTGATAATTGATTTGTTTCAATTTTTAAAGATGAAATAAACAAATGAACTGAAATGATATTATTCAATTCCTAAGATTGGGTAGGTATATTTATGATTTATTTTGCTTTTCCTTGTATCCTTATTTCAGGAGCCAACTCGACAGCTGTACATGAAGAAGTAGAAAGTGAATTTCGAAGTCGAATGCAAGAGGTAAATATTTTCATCCGAAATATCCATCGAATTTCGTTTCATTCAACTTTCTTCACAGCTATCAGTAATTTCCTCTCCCCGTAGTTGACGCCATAACAACAGAGCGAAAATAAATCTACAATTTACTGTCAAAAGACTCAGAGAGACAGAGAAAGAGAGAGGGGATGGACTCACCCTTCAATCAGGGGGGGGGGGGGGAGACAGGGGGACACAACCCAAACTTTTTGCTCGGGGTATGTCCCCTAAATTTTAAGTTGATGATCTGTTTATTTTACTTGTCAGCAAATTTTTGATGTGTGTCTCCCCAAAGAGTATGTAACTCTATGGCCCCCCCCCCCAAAAAAAATGTCCCCCATGCACCAAAATTCAAAGCTGAGGCTTTTTTTTTTTTTTTTTTTTGGGGGGGGGGATGTCAGCAAACTTTTGGTGTATTTCCCCCCCCCCCCCCGCCAAACAAAAATAATAAGCTGAGAAACTGTTATGAGAGTGTCTTCACCCCCAAAACAACAACAACGACATAATTATATATAACGGATTGACGACCATTATATTGGATGGATAGAAAACCATATTACCTCTTGGGCGAAAAGGGCGGATTCTACTTGACAAGAAAAATTTCTGGACACATTTGGCCGTCCACTGATAGGAATTTGATTCGATTGAGTTATATTTTCAACAGGTGAGCTCCATGCAGTAAACAAAATAGGTATACCGCTCCTCCCAGGGGCAAAGAGCTTAAGAAGTAACATAAATTCAACAAAAATCTAGAATGTATCATAATCATACCACTGGAGTCATTACATTCCAACTGAGGGCAATGCCACGACCTGTGTCCCAACAGGATCATAATAAGGCTAGCCGTATCATGCCCACAGTTTATCTGTTTATATATTTTGTCTCACAATGCTGAGTCCTTCAATATATTTTTTTCTTATCAAAACTCTGGACACCGGTGCAAAATAGGTTTGAACTTTGAAGTAGATTTTAACCGTGGTTATAAGGCAAACTAAAACACTTAAAACTTTTTGTATATACTACCCGATGTCTACAAATAAAATGAATTGAAACGAATGCAGTCCATGATGGATTACTTTCTGTGATAATGCAGGTATAACATCATAGATAAATCATTAATTTGGAAAGTAACTGCATAACTGAAAAAACATTCAGTTAGAAAAAGCATCAAAATCGTTAACTAAGTGAAATGAAGGAACAACTTAAAATACACAAAGAGAAAAGAATATGGTATTACATTTAATTATCAGTGAGATACTGTCTGGCAACGTTTGATAAATGCGCCATACTGTTCTTTCAATGAAAAAAAAATCGCCAAACTCTGTTTGATAATTATACCCTGTCTCAGGGGCGGCGCCAGGGTATTTTGATAGGGGGAGGTAAGATGACCCATAGGTTAATTTATTGACGTTTTAAATGAACAAATAGGGGTGTTGCAAGCCCCAGGCCTCTTCCCCATCCTCTTCTTTCTGCTTCCTCCTCTTTTTCCTCCTTTTTCTCTCTTTTTTTTAATCACTTGAAAAATCATAGGGGGGCATTTGCTCCCTACCCCCCTGCAGCGCCGTCCCTGCCCTGTCTCTTTAAAAAGTAACTTTCTATATTATGTGGAACATACAGCTGCTTGTTTCGTGATAGTGAAAACAAAATGGCGCTTGTTTGTATTCCTGTCTGTTTATTTCAGTTATCAATGATAACTGTATCATATAATTAAGGATACAAGTATTCCATTTGAGCTGTTTGAGTGAGATCAACTGTTCTTCATTAGGGAAATACATCAAAAATAATATTAAAATTGATACAAGTGGCATTTTTAACGTGTTTGGAAGAAATAAACTTTCTGTCTCATTAAATGCATAATGTACACACACACACACACACACACGCACACACACACACACACACACACACAAAATCCAACATACGCTATACCTTTCAAGTACTATTCAGTTCAATTCTATTTGTATTCAAATTCAAAATATAAATTTTCCTGCAGTATGGGTGGTTGCAAAAGTTTACCTCTTACCAGAGCCCATTACCAGAAGAATTACCACAAGGACGTCCACTGAGAGAACATAAGTGATCAAACTTGGCTAGTAAATCAAAATGAACTCTTCCTCTCTAATAGGTTCAAGGAGCTCTCTTCGTGGCCGCTTTCTTCGAGATCCTCCTTGGCTTCGCTGGAATTATTGGCATCCTTCTGAGGTTCATTGGGCCACTAACTATAGCTCCTACCATTGCACTGATTGGTTTGTCATTGACGGGGTTGACGATGCAGAAATGTGCTTCCCACTGGGGAATCTCAGTCCTGTAAGTGGCTACATTTATATTATAAATTCAATTTGTCTTCTTTGTTTATGTTTCTTTTCTTTTCTTCCTTTCTCTTTCTTTTTTTTTTTTTTTTTTTGGGGGGGGGGAGCTTAAATGGCATGTAATGAAAACGTGATATTCGTTATTTACCCGTGAGCTATACTAAATTCTTATATCCCCATATACACAAGCCACCCTGTTCTAGTAGTCCATGGGTTCGAAAAGTGAAGCATCTAATTTTCATCTAGAATCTTTTTCATGTGGCATGATGCTGAAGTTAGAATGACAATTAATCATCGTAATTATTCGTATAACCAGTAATAAAGAGAGGTAGAAACAAAAACGAAAGAAATTTCAAACTCATAAAAGGCAATTGACTAAATTTATTTTTCATTCTCTTATTTTTTTTTTTTCAAATTCTAAGCACGATGGCGCTGATCCTGACGTTTTCACAGTACATCGAGCGCTTTAAGATTCCTTGTTTGGGCTACTCCAAAAGTCGCAAATGCCACGTCTATGGATTTCCAGTCTTCCGATTGTTTCCAGTGAGTTCTCCATTCCAAATTTTCCATCGTAAATTCCATTGCATAGGTTTTTTAGCAAGCAGACTTAGTTTTGATTTAGCTTTTTCATCCAAGTTCATACTTTTTACGTGTAAGAGCAAATTAACTGAATATCGAAATATTTTGTCGAAATTTCTAGCGCGAACTCACACACGAGTACACACCCACACTCACCCACCGCACACCCACACACATCCTCTCCCATCCTATCTGTTTTTTTTTATGGCATTTCAATTAAATTTTTTTACTCTTATAACCACCGTTTGTGATAGATTTATCAAAAATTTCAACAACTGATTGATTAAGATATGATTTCTTCTTTGAAATATCATGAATGTGGGGGTATATTTGTACACACCATTCCCCATCTCTAATAAGTGTGTGTGTGTGTGGGGGGGGATATATACCACCCATCCCCCGGGATTTACTCCAGTACCCTATCATGACGTTCTTGCTAAAGCCGGGATGATTAATCAGATTGCAGGGCCCATTAATACTGATGTGGATATCTTGGGCGGTTACAGTTCGTTATTCCGAAGGTTCGTCAGTCCGAAAATGAAATAAGTTAGTTCACGAGCTATTTTCGGACTAACGAACCTTATTTCATTTTCGGACTATCCAACCTTCGGAATAACGAACCTTATTTCATTTTCTGATTAACGAACATTCGGAATAACGAACCTTATTTCATTTTCGGATTAACGAACCTTCAGAATAACGAGCATCACGGTATCACCCATCCTGGGCAGTCCATTACCTTTAAGACACTGAGCAAATGTGTTTTATCTGTGTTCTATGTTGGCAGATCTTTCTATCAGTGGTGATATCGTGGATATTGTGTTGGATACTGACCATAACCGATGTGTTCCCAGATGATCCCAGCTCTCCAAGTTATCCAATCCGCACGGACTCTAAAAGCGAGGGTGTGGATAACACTCCTTGGTTCTACTTTCCTTACCCAGGTAAAAGACAGTCATTAACAGTGAAAATCGATAGTGGGAGTAATTCTAGATCCATTATCACTTTTCCTGTTATGAAATTTGGATTTTCGAACATTTTTGAGGACCCCTGTTCATAGCCTTGGAGCTGAATTTTTAATTTGATGCATGTGCCGAACACCGTTGTCATGAGCAATTTGCCAATTTGTGATATTACAGTTTTAGGGGTACATATTTCTGCTGCAGTAACATACGGGGTATTTAAAATAAGAAACATGTATGTATTCAAAATATAGTCCATACATGGTATATGAAATTACGAAATATTGTTCATTTGCTAATGATAAGCGCACTCTCAAAAAGCTATATCGAATATAAAATGCAGATCAATGACCTTGAAGTTAAAAATCACTTTACTGATCAATATGGAATGGTCCATCCAAGTTTGTCGAATTACATTTCCCGGTTTCTTTTCATGTATTATGTTTCTGTCATCAAACAGGGCAGTGGGGCTCACCGTCTATTTCGGCAGGTGGTGTTGTTGGCATGATGGCCGCTACTCTTGCTTCGGTCGTCGAGTCCGTTGGTGATTACTATGCTTTGGCAGGACTATCCGGTGCACCTCAGCCGCCCGTCCATGCTTTGAACAGGGGGATAGGCATTGAGGGACTTGGAGGTCTCTTCTCTGCACTTTGGGGTTCTGGTATTAGCTCCACATCATACTCCACCAATATAGCGGTCGTTGGCCTTACAAAGGTGGGTAGGCCTATAATATCATTTATAAATTAACGTGATTCACAAGAATATGCTTTCGAGGTACATCAATGGCGAAGTATGGGGCCAACCACTGACATGGCTGTGGCATTACGTTCAGGGGGAGGGGCACCAGAACTGATGAATACGGTAAATAATTAGAGAGAGAGAGAGAGAGAGAGAGAGAGAGAGAGTGGGTGTGGGATGGGTTCCTCATTCATTTCCCCTCCCCCTTTTATTCGAACACGTTTTACCTTTTCTATCCTTTCATAATTTTAATAGCGGGGGGGGGGGGGGGGGGCACGTGCCCCCAACAAAGCTTTGACCCCCGATGTAAACTCATCGGTGAAACGGGATTTCACTGTAGCATTTCAACGGTGAAGCAGACTCTCTGCCTTGGTCATCTGTCCTTGCTCAACTAATCCAAACTCTACAATTACCTATTTTTTGTTCTTTAAAACGGAAGACGTTTAAACAACTTTAGTTTGTGAAGATGAATTAAAATTGAATTTATCATTTTCCCTCAGGTAAGCAGCCGGATTGTGGTTCAGGTGATGTCTGCATATCTCATCATTTTCGGAATCATCCTGAAATTTGGGGCGGTGTTTGCTGCCATGCCAGACCCAATCGTTGGTGGCGTCCTAGCAATTACTATTGGTAGGAACTTGACAAAAACAACCTCGGAACATTTACTGTTTAAATCATTATCATCTCAAATACTTATCTGCTTATCGAGGAAAAAGTATATCCTGTAACCAAGAATGCTGTGAAGGTATCTTCTCAAACACTATTTCATTGGGGAAATAATGTGTGTTTTTGTGATTATAATAATGACAGTAACAATGTTACATTAATGACTCTACTGCAATGAAACAACCAGTAGCCAGTAGCCAGATCATTATACCTCGAATATGGAAACATTAAAGAGGACAGAAAAGATGAAATAAATGAATTGCTCAGGTCTTCACTTGAATATTTCTTTAAAAAGAAAGAAAGAGATTCTGCATTATTTGTTTTCAGTATACATGCCCGGTTTATATGGCAGGTATGGTGTCAGCAGTGGGACTTGCTACCTTACAGCATGTCAACATGAACTCGCCCAGGAATCTCTTTATCGTTGGATTCTCTTTCCTACTGGGACTTTCTCTACCTCAATATCTTGACGCAAATCCAGGTATCATCCAGACAGGTAACGAGTGCAGCATATTGGAATAACTACTGAAAGGGGGGGGGGATTAAATCAGTAATGGCATGGTGTCAAGAGTGGGACTATCCCCACCCCCCACCCCCTTTTTTTATTGGTCAGCATGAACTCCCTGAGGAACATCTTAATTACAGGATTCTCTTTGCTGATGGCATTGTCTCTACCTCAATTTCTTTAAATTATTCCTGATGTCACCAAGACATCTGATGGAGGCAAGGGATGGGATCCTAATGACTATAGACATGATAGACATGTTGTCAGGAGTAGGATTGTACTGCGTCAAAATGAATTCCCCTCCCCCGGAATCTCTTTATTGTAGGATTCTTTTTCCTCCATACGTTGAAGCGAATCCTGATATCCAGACAGTTTACCAGAAGTGTATTTAATGGGAAAGGAAAACCTTGGTCTTTACATTCTTGGCGTCAGGAGTGCGATGGGTGCATCTCTTGATGCAATACGAATTTATTCGGGAATCTGTTTATTGTAGGATTCTCTTTTCTGATTTGACCCACTCTTCGTCAATACCTTGAAGCAAATGCGGATGTCACTGGACAGGTAAACAGTAATGCTTTTATTAGGAGAGTGGAAATTGCAAAATTTCATCTTAACATGCTTGGTATAAGGGGTGGATTGGGTACCGTAGGACATCAAAATGAGCTCTTCCTCGTTGGATTCTGTTTCCGGATGATGAGACTCTACCTCAATACCTTGTAGCAAATCCTGATGTCATACAAACAGGTAAAGCGTAGGGTGTTTGATTAAGAAAGGGGAAATTCAATATCTACATTATTGGTGTCAGGAGTGGGATAGGGTATCCCAGGACATCACCACCTACTCACCCTGGATTTGTTTTTATCGTAGGATATTCATTCCCATGGGAATTTCTCTGCCTCCCGAATATCTTGAAGCTAACTCCGATCTCATGCAGATAGGAAACCAGCGGTGTATGGGTGATGGGCAATATTAATTCATATTCCTGGCTTTAGGATTGAGACGAGTGAGACTGGTTACCTTGTGCGTAAACACGTTGAGCCCCCCCCCCCCCCCCCCAACCTTTCTCGTAGGATTTCCTTTTCTGACCGGGCTTTTCTCTCCCAGTATCTTAAGCATATCCCCATGTATTCCAAGAAGGTGGTAGTATCTGTCAAGGTCCAATAGTTGATGACTTGAGACATGGAGGCAGCATTGGAGGACTTGATACTTTATTTTTTCCACGAATTCCTCTATAGTAGGATTCTTTTTTTCTTAAGTGCACTCTCTCTGCGTCTCTGCCTCATTCTCTGAAGCAAATCCCCATGGTATCTGGACATGAAATAAGGTGTTTGATAGGGAACCCTGGGGATTGGGTGCCGTAAAACTTGACCCCCGTCCCCACTCTCCCCAAGAATGGAAGGGATACCAAATACGCATTTCAATTTGCAGAGAATGAAATACTTTTAATTTGAACTATTTGGTTCTCTTCCTCTTCCACTGTAGGTCTTCCAACTCTTGATCAGATCTTGACAGTTTTGTTGCGGACTAGCATGTTTCTTGGTGGTCTGGTAGGATTTATCCTTGACAATACAATTCCAGGTAATAATTGTAACATGACTTTTTTAAAAATTCTGTACAAAGTTGGTTAATTATTGAAAGACGGAATAAATCAGGGAAGGGGTGACCGTTTGGTATACAGATTAAGAGTGTTATGAATCTTTGAGAGTTGCAGGAGCTAATGGCATGGAATATCTCTATCATCTTATGGCTACCCCCTCATGCTTTCGAATGCAATAGCTGGATTACAGACCCATGTGCAATGTACTGAGTCTTACTAATATAAGTAATCCTCTTTTGTTGTTGCTGTTGTTGTGTAGACATTTTAAAAAAATTAGAATATGGGGAAAACATTGTTGCATCAAGTTACATCTATACTTCGCCGATCCTATAGTTGCCCAGATATATTAATACGAATACCAATAGGCCTATATTGACCTGGTACAGTGAAAAATACCACAAGAAGTTATGTAAGCACTTGAAAAGTCTCTGTAAAGTCTCTTTAAATTTCTAATTCTCAGATATTTAATACAGGGGCTATACCCGGATAGGTATTGGCTAACGGAATATGTATGTGTGTGTGTGTTGCTATGATAGGCAGCCCTGACGAACGAGGGATACGAAGGATGCAGGTTGATAATAGTTCCGTCAACGATGAGGATGACGTGAATGAGGAGTTGGAAGCAGAAGTAAATCGCCTTGTGAATGGTTGTTACGACATGCCCTTTGGAATGTCCCATATAAGGAGATGGACCTGGACCAAGTACATTCCTTTTAGTCCTACTTTTCCGGGTTTCAGCTTCCATTGCAAAATTAGATACAAGTTTTGGAAGCAACTGCCTGACAACGCTGAAACTCATGTGTAATCATGGTTACTGATCCGTTTACACATAGTTATGTTCAATAGTCTGATATGCCTTAAAGTGATTACACAATGGCAATTTTTTTTGGATATTATGATCGATAATAGAATTCTAAGAAGAATAACATTAAAAAATTTGATGATTTTCAATAGAAATCAATGCATTTTGGCTAATTTTCTCATAAAAAGTCATGAGTTGACCAAAAAATTTGAGTATGAGGTATGACGTAAAAGTGGGTACCCAGCTTCGCGCAATGCAGTTGTGCTGCGCGCTAGACTGTAAAATATGATTGTATTATACCTTGCGCGCCTTTTGCTAGAATTGCGCGACAAGGTACCCACTTTGACGTCATTTTGACGTCAAAGTGAGTACCCAGTTGAAACTAGTGGGGTGTTGCAAGAAAGTTGCAATCAATTCCAAATAATTGCTAATTTTGAAACAACCATTCTGATTGGCTCAAGGTCTGCCCTTTTAAGAAGACATGCATGCAACAATGATTTTGATTGGCCAGTGACAATCAGTTGCAACTTGCAATCGATTGCAACTTTCTTGCAACACCCCATAGGACATAGCTGAGGGGCCGAAAATATCCTGAAATCTTACCACATTTGGGGGTTTCCTTGGCAACACGACTTAAAAAAAAATTAGGCAGATGATTTTCTGCTGATGAAATCATGCTCTTTTAAATGAACTAACATTGTTTCAGCATTGGGTACCTCCTTTAAAGTCGGGTGGTTTTGATGAGGTTATAGTTAGTATTAACTTTAGTGTTTTTTAACTTCACTTGTACGTACTTATAAGTTTTTATATAGTCATTGTCTGACAGAGCTGAAACTCACGTGTGATCAGCTTACTCATATTTTCCAAGGTCTGTTGAGAACGAAATTCGAGTCTATAGCTGATCAACTTATGCGGTATCTTTATTTCGGTCATACAAATATAAATTTTTGAAGCGAATTAGCTGAAATTCAAGTTCAGTTATCAGTTTACAAATACTTTTCATGAAGTATTGTGCCTTAAAATCAGGACCAATGATGAAGTTATCCCAAAAGTTTTAATATAAATTTTTCAGACTAATCCGAGACAATTCAAAACTTTGATTTTGAAAAAAAATCAAGAAATGTATTTAAGAGACAGTGCTTTGTAATTTTTAGTTTCCATTGACACGTGTGCAAACTCAAGACAAAGAAAAATGCATTTTTCTCTCAAGTTACCAAAATGGATTTGACGCCTTTTCGAAGAAAGCTCTTCAATCTGTTAGTGATGAAGTTATTCCTCTTGCTTGAATTATCCTCATCATCTCATTGTGGATTTTAACTTCACCTGCAAATACAAGTGTAAGTTTTGAAAGCATTATGGCCTAACACGGCTGAAACGCGAGTGTAAAATATAACTTTGCAAATTAAACGTTCCAAACCTGGGCCCCGTTGCATAAAACTTACCATTGATAGTAATTCTGCCATCAATGGTAATTTCCATTTTAACATTGCTTAACGACCAATCAAAATCAAGGTTTCCATGGAAGTTACCGTTGATGGCAAAGTTACCATCAATGGTAAGTTTTATGCAACGGCGCCCTAATATGCCCATTACTCCGGTCTAAATAGTGAAGTTATGATGTTGTTTTGTATTATCATCATATCCTGAGTTCTAACTTCATGTTTTTTCTTGGGTTTTAACTGTGTGTATCATATTTCCATGTCCGCAACATTAATGTAAAAAAGGGATTTATCTACTTTAATCATGTTAATCAGTCTTCACAATATATTTGCTTATGTACAACCATGACAACTCAGCCATTAAAACCAGCTTATGAATATAATCTATATATTTAAATGATTCTCAATAATTTTGTAAATTTCATTTGTAATTGATTTTCAGCTTGACTATATTTGAAGGTTTTCATTCAATCCTTTTTAGTTTCTGTATCATATCCAGAGGTATATGTATTCTTATACTGAACATTTGTTTATTCTGATTTATTTTTCTTTGTTATGCTTTGATAATATTGATATGATTATGATGATGCTTATGATGATACTGGCAATGATAATAATGATAGTAATAACAATAATGATAACAACAATGATAATATCATATCATAGTCATGCTGATAAAGGTGATGATAATATAAAAATAAGATAATGAGAATGAAAAATAATGACAATGAAATCATAATGACAATAACAATAAAAACAATTTAGATTCAGTGCATAACATGACATATATAATCATAATTTGACGCATTATCTTTTTAGCATTTTTATTCACACAAATCCAATTAGAATTCTTAAGATTAAGTGTAGATGCACCTTCATTACGCTAAAACATGCAATACCAATATGAATACATTCTTTAGCAGAACAAACGTCATTATTATAACCTAACCTAGATTTTCCAGTCCTACTTTGAAATGATGACATATTCGAATCTTAAGTTACTAAAATTATACATAGTAGAACTTGCTCTAAGAATTAATTAGAAATTCTTTTGGTTACTCCCTATTTACAATAAAACCCATGCCTGTCAAAGCCAAAGGTGAACACTTTGACCCCTATATTGCTGCTAACATCAGTGTGTTATCTATATTGGAAATGACAACTGTGAATTGATTCAAATTGAGTTGTTTCGTGAATGACAAATTCATCTCCAGACCCCCCCCCCCCACACACACACACACATACATACACATCTTAGAAAAAATGATCCATTGGGGTCAAAATCTCCATATTGAGAATTGATGATAAAAATACAAATTTTGTTGTTTTTTTATTGCAGATTATACCGCATTATGCCCCTGCGTCTCCATACACTGGAAAATGATGATAGCAGAATTGTTTTAATCTACTGTGAAATAGTCATAAAACTAGATGAATCAACATGGATAAGGGAAAAAGTATTGTACCATAATACAATTAACGTAGCATTTGATGTAAAATTGAATTAAAGCCAGAGCGAACTGGCACCTTTGTATGGGATTTTGAAATAGCGCCCTCTCAGTCCTAAACTACTGATTTTGTCCCCTTTTTGCTCCCAGCATGCTCTATTCTGATCAATGAGAGCTTTATTTTTTGAGTAACATCTGTTAAAATGTATTTGTATTCATACTAAGGAAATTCACGAGAAGCCACAAAGCATATAAGGTTTCTAAGAGTCTCTGGTTTTGAGTAGCCGTAAGTTGGCGCTGTTGTAAATACATCATAATAAGGGTCAGTTCACTGTTGCTTTAAGAGAGACTGTCTCAAAATAATAATCAATGAGTGAATTTACTAGCGAAAAGTAGTGCTTATTACACAAATAATATTCTGGATTTGCATACATACATGTAGTGTTAGATGCGAGGTTTCCAACGTTTTAGAGATATACCGCAGTCACTGGATTCAGGTGTGCCCACGTTAAGAAATGGTTTTAAAAAAATCATATCAGCTAAAAGCTGAACAGATATTCTGTTACAAAATACTGAACATTTTAAAAAATATATACATAGCAAATGTGATCATAACATAATGATGATAATAACATTATAGTATCATGGAGTATATCTGTGGTAGATATAAAAAAAAGTCATTACTTGTATATACAATATATATGCAATATATATATATATATATATATATATATAGAGAGAGAGAGAGAGAGAGAGAGAGAGAGAGAGAGAGGCAGATGTCAATTTACTACATTAGAAACACATTTTGTTCTAAATTCTATACTTTCATAATTCGTGCGTACAGAGTTGACATTCTTTCTAAAAGATTAGGTCATGTTCTTTTCCTGGTGTCCTTACAGGAACAGCAGAAATCTAAATCTTAGCAGTTATTATTGTTGAAGGAAACATTTTAAAAAGGGGGCAATATTAGCATAGCGAACATGACTTCGTGACCAGTTTTGTTATCAATATCTTAAACTGGTTTTGTCCAAAGAAAAGAACACACGAATAAACAAACGGCACATCATCATTAGTTCATGCAATGAGATCACCATTATGAATAACAGATAGCTTGTAATTATAGTTGCAAAACAGATTTCAAAAATGAATGCGTTCAAATGAAATATGTACACAACAAGCCATATTGAAGTACATGCGTGTGACCGCGAAATGGGGAAGAATGAGTGAAGAGGTTCAGGGAAAGATTTCACAGAAGAACGAAAGAGTGAGGAAAGAAAAAAGCACAATACAAGAGACAGAAAATCAAGGATGAGAAAATGTGAAAAGAGTGGAGGAACCATAGAAATGGGGTCGTGTTCACAAAGGTGAAATACAGCTCTATTGTTTAGAGACATGCCCCCTTCCACGTTGCCTTCAGTTTGGCTTCAATTACATGACTACTAAACACAATTATATTCCTATTTAGAATATTGCACAAACGGCATGCAAATCAACCATGATAAACATGATGAAAGGCATATTATATCGAGATTGCTATTGCAATTTGAGCACACAAAATATGTTTTAAGAAGAATAAATTAAGATTTTGAAAGTTTTTGTTCAATTCATCGATTGAGATATTTTGTTGCTAAAGTTAGACTAGATATGCCCAGGAGAAAGTTTCTAAATAAGTTGTCTTCTGTGTGTGTCTCTCTCTCTCCTTCTCTCTCTTCGTCTTTTTTTTTCTCTCTCTCTCTCGTTTGTTTGGTTTTGTCCTCAACCTGGCTTCTTTATTTCGTCTGCTCATTTTTCGTTTTGCATTTTTCATCGTTTGGCCTTGGGTGTGTCTATTGAATTATAATACACATCTTCTTTAAGTCTTATATATAATTGAAATCGATTGCGACACATCTCTAAGTGTTTCCGACTTAAAGAAAATGCCGTCTATTGAAGTAATTTCTTAAGTTTTCCCACTAAACAGCTAAAGAAAAAAAAGCATGTTATATTGTTAAGTGCAATAAAGTTTTAATCACAGAGTCGTTTTAAAGTCTTTGTATTGAAACTCGGCCATTAAATATAATAGAATCTCTTCACTTTGTCGAAAAAAAATCCTCGCGGAATATCATGAAATTCATAAAAATAATATGGCGATCTCCCCTTTTTTGTCAGGTATATCAATAGGAGTAATGAGGTGAAAATCCAATACCGGTAACACGTGGCATTTAGCTCTTGAACAAACGATTTTCTATCAAGGCCACTCATTTTAACCCTGATGAAAATTTGAATTAAAGCATTTTACTTACTCTCCAACAGCTAAAAAGAAACGGAAGCGAGCGAAAAAATTTTGATACTCTTGAGGGAATTTCTTTTTCTTTTCTTCTTTCTTTTTGTTGAAAAAAAAATCGAATTGTATAGATTAACTCAAATATATGATGGAAGGGCGTTAAATAAAAATGGTAGAAAATACCAAGCTTTCCTTACTGGAAAGTATTTTTTTCAAGGCTTTTCAGTACACTTTTAGTAGTTCGTTTCTTTCTTTTAAATATATATATATATTAGGCAAAATGCCATTTTTTCAGTTGATGCACGCCATGAATGAAGATATATATCTTTTCAGCGTACTCACGAAAAATTACTCAAATTGCTATTTACAGTTACTTTTCTAATAAGTGCTACAAAGTTACTTTTTCCATTAACTGCCAGACCCTTTCCACCGGTCCCCTTTTCTTATTTCTCAATCTTTCTTTTTCCTGCTCCTTCTCGCCCCTCCCCATTTTCTCTTCGTTTTCAAAATATCTGTTCTCTTTAGTCTCGCGATAAGTCATTTAACGTATTTCTATTTTTTATCGAAAATATTACACATTGTAGCCTTGAAATTATGATATTGATATAATAATGACAACAGATATAAAAGTGCAACAAAACAAGAATGTGCTTCGTGTGGCATCTTTTTCATAGACAGAAATGCGTAGATAAAATGATTCTCCCTTTATAGGGACCATTTGAAGAAAAAAAAAATGCTTTAAATACTGCCCACCTTCCCTTCCGGAAACTCACTCTCATATGCCACTACAGCTTATATATTTTTTGTTCACTGTCTCGATATCTTCTTCAATTGGTTTTCTCTGCTTTCATCTTTCGGAGAATAAATTTTTGCCTTTTTTCAGACAAGCTTTCCTGAAGTTTGCTTTTCTAAATCATTCTCTAAGTTTAACTGCTTTCTAACTTACATGAGGCGATAAAATAATTATAGGTTATCATACATTATGAACCAGTGTCACATGAAGGGGCAGTTATTGATATTCTAAATGTAAAAGCCCATAAACTTTGCCCAATACAAGCTTGCTTTCCAAGGATTCCCCCACGGAACAGCCAGAATTTATTTATTCATTTTCTTTCCATTTGAAGGATACATAATAATTATGTATATTAAATCTGTGATAACTACTATTATATTCTTGTTGTTTTTAATACACGAACTGAGTTTCATAAGGTTGAAATCTTTGAAAATTATTAGCTGCATTGCTGAAATAAATTAAGTGAACTAAAAATCCACAGTTTGTTGTATTTCAATGCGAACTTGATTTTTCGGAATTTACTAAGAACCATGAACAGTTCTTTAGAAAAGAACTGTTCTTGATGAAAATATATACATACTTTCTAAGTTTCTCAAAAATAGAAGAGGCCAAAAAACTCAGGAATCTTTTTGAAACTTCTTAGAAAGAACTCTAGCCAGCAAATAATAGTTCTTTACACTTGTCCTATAAGAAATTGAATATTTTTTGACATGCTGAATTATGCTGATAAACAGTAACTTGATACCATAAAGACTATATGTTCATATTGCATTGGCATATTCAGAAATTATTGTGATAAAATGGGCGTCAATCGGGAGGGGGGAAGGGGACAGGGGAAAAGGACACCTGAAAAAGTCCAAAGGTTATGTCCCCAACAAAATTTCAGAAACGGAGATTCCTGAAAAAAGTGAAAAAATTCCTTTTAAAACAGCAAATTTGGGGGTATGCAGCTTCCCCCCCCCCCCATTTTTAAGCTGAGGATTTTTTTTTTTTTTTTTTTTTTTTACTTTTCAGAAAATTTGTCTTTATGCCGCAAAGATATTGAGCTGGGACCCCCCTTTTTATCATTTTGCTTTTCAGCAAATTTTGATTGACGCCCTAACCCTAACCCCTAACCCTATTCGCCGAAAGAACGAATAATTATATATTAATCTCTGAAGTACTTGCGTGGATGACAAAACATGTTGAAGATGGTCTGCCGAAAGAGTGGCTGGGAGGCCGCATAGCAAAGTGGATTGAGGAGGCTGTTGCTATACCTCAGCCAGCTGAAGAACTGCCTCACGTCTCTTGGTATCCTCGACGTGGCAATCAACCTTTGTTCAGTTTTAAACAAAAATGAAATAATGTTACTAAATAAATTTATTTCTCTTTAACCTTGAATGACCTGCTCTCTCCTCTCTCTCCTTTTCTTTTGACCCTTTCCCACCTTTTTTTTTTCATTCTTATATCCTAACTGTCCACTTGCCCTGTTTCCTTACTGTCTTTACTTCTCGTCTTGTTTTGTATTGCATATTGATTTTCAAAGTCAGTGTTGGGATCCTTTCATTAAAAAAATCATAAGTATAATTCTTTTTCGTATCTTTTGTCATATCTTTTGTACTATGTAATACAAGCATTGCTTTTGAATTAGGTTCCACCGCTTCCGTTTTATTATAAATTCCTTACCAATCATTGTGATTACTTCATATTCTTGTTTTATGCTTATGCTATTGTTCATATTTTGCCGATATTTACTATCAATTGTCATGTATGATTTAATGTAATTTGTTAATGAAAGACAAGAGTGGAAAAAATAAATTCAAAATCAAATCAATCAAACCTTGGCTCGATGGCAAAGAGGAGATAGATGACGTTATTGGGCAGCCAAGTGATGATGAAAGAGAGAACGATGTAGGAGAGTGTTCGGGTAGCTTTCCGCATCTCGTTTGAGGACTCGCGATTCATGTTGTCTTCTTTGTTGACGTTCTGTAAAGACAATTACACACGTTGAATGAAAGGTTCAATTTTGCACCCTAAATGCAACAATGGCAGCACCTTTTTGGGATACAATCTTGCACCCTGCATGAAAAAGGTGCAAAGATGCACCTTTTGTACTTGTTTGCACCCGGAAATTCCCGTCTGCACCCTTAAAGGTGCAACTATGCACTTTCAAGGGTGCAGAAATTTTTGCATTCCAAAGGGTGCAAATTTGCACCTTCCCTTAAGGGTACAACTCTGCTCCCTTTAAGGGTGCAAAATGTAGCTCACTGCATCCTTGGTGTATAATACTTCTTTGGGTGCAAAGTTGTACCCGTAAAGTTCACTTGATTAATTTGTTTTTTTCTTTATTCACTTGATTAAAAATAGATATAGAAATGAAAGAGCACACAAAACATACAAAGAATGGTTTTAGAGAAAAGAAAAGCCGAAAAGCAATTTGCTAGTTTAAAATCCATCGATTTTATAATTTGTTTTTAACAAATATTGAAGTTGAGATTTGCAATACGGCATACGCAGGGTCAGCGAATCAAAGGACAGAAGGCCGGGAACCTCACAAGTGAAGGAAACGTCAGCAATAGTTCATAATAGCAACATTTCAAACACTGATGATAATGATCATCACTGTGATCATCATCAGAAGCAACACAAATATCGTCACCTTCAACATCATCATCATCATCACCACCACCACCACCAGCAGCCTTATATCACCAACATCATCAACATCACCATCATGCATCATCACAATAATCCTTCTCTTGATCGTCATCATCATCATCATCACCACCACCATCACCACCACCACCACCATAATCACATCTCATAACATTGTAACTGTAAGGTAACCTATTGTAAAATGGTTAAATATGTTAGAATTAATGTAGTATATAATTAGATTTCTTAGTAAGGTAATAGAATGGAGCCAACTACGTACTTCCAAAGTATACTTTTTATAACTAATGCGCTTAATAAATGTACATTATTAATATTACTATTATCCACATCAACATAATAATAATCCTTTTCCTGTTCATTGTCATTATCATCATCATTATCGTCAACATCATCATGATCATCAACATCGTCATATCGTCATCTCATCATCATCATCGCAACACCACCATCACATCATGTTGTTGCGAATCAAGATCATGAATATCGAAGAAGATGCTAAAATTAAAGGACAGCTCTAGCTAAAACCATGATGGGTACTGTAGTGTGTTACCGAGGGTGCCACACAGTTTTATAATATTCGGAGGTGGAAGAGAGATCCGTCTTTCACCTCCCCGATTTGACGAACACAAGGTATCACAAACAGTTGATTGCTTTATGTTTCAGAATCGCACTCCAGGAAGGAAACACTAGCATTATTCCCCTGGGATAGTTGGAAGAGCGGATAACATAAGCGCCCGAAATTATTTCATTTGGGTCGATCGTTCTGCGGGGAATCGTAATATACCATGAGAAAGAATCACCTTGAATTCGAGGAGCGAGACGGCTCTTGTGGATGCTGGCAGTAGATTCTCTGCTCTGCCAGACTATTTACTCAACAGATTTGATCAAATAATGCGATTCACTTTCTTTTCAAATCATTTTTAACTTCTAGCTTGTCGAACAAGGAATGGCAAAGTACCGAATTGAACTGCTATTCAGCAGTCGATTGAATTCATTTTTTTCAATCAAACCCATCCGGACGTTAAAAGATGAACGGTACAAACAAAGACATGAAAGAGTTAAGAAGCCTTCACCATAGTTTTACATATGACTGCTAACGAAAAGCTATGAAGAATGTTCTAATCGATACTTTGAAAATCTCACCATGAATAGGCCTATCATCTGTATCTGGGCTGCTGAAGAAATACAATTGTCTATTTAAAAAAGATTGTACATACTGGATTTTTGTTTAGTTTATTATTTTGCCCACAAGGTAGCGATATGATACTTTCTGGTGTATGGCATAATATAAATGATCACTGGTATTATGATGATTATCATCTTATTTAAACATAGCAATGTTTTATATTTCCTATTAGCCCTACTGTTTATTTTGGTGTATAGTGCAGCTTAAGTGGCCACTAGTTTTATGATTAGGATCCAGATTTCAGATTCATGATCAAAACACTTTTATTTCCTTCTCATCGTTATCATCATCATCATCATCATCGTCATTATCCTTTAAATTAAGATTTCAGTTTTTTTCATCCACTCTGCTGATTAAACATCTTTATCTGTTTCATAATATTTATTGGGGTTGCCATATTTTCAAGCAAATTGCTTACCAATGGCGGTCCTTCTTCCGCATATGATTTTATGTTTAATGAATTACAATAAATTGACAATTTGTCATTTCTTGTTTATTTCTGAATGATTGTTACAAACATTTGCTTATATATGATTTATTGTCAAAAAGTAGGGTTTTTTCTATTTCATTTTATAAATGTTACCGAAAAACGTTGTACTTACACAGTAAAAATATTTTAAACAACTGTTTAAAATTCTTAAGCAACTGTTTAAGCCAGTCACTCTAACAACTATTGTTTAAACTATATCAAACAACTAATGTTGTTTAAACTTTAAACAGTTTGTTGTTTAATATTTCACAGCAAATGTCCAACGATATCATTTAAAACTGTTAAACAATATCATTGGAAATTCGCTCGATGCTTTTAACAACGTATGTTTACAATACAGTGTATGTATTTTAAACAATATTGCTCAAAATTTAAACAACACAATTTCAAACATCGCCAATTTAAACAGCGTTTTACAGTGTATGTGAATGCAGAAGGAAAATAAATGAAATCAAATCAAATCAGATCAAATCAAATCAAATCAAATGTGAGTAATAAATTTAAATTGTCAAGAAAACATGGTGGAAGAGGGTGAGGTTCCCCCAAAGTATCTGGCTTTTGTTAGGGTCGCAGTGGCAGTACACGACTATCTTATAACAAACATGACGTATATGCCTGAAATATATTCAAAAGGAAAGAGAAAGAAGGAAAACGAAACGTCAAAAAGATCAAAGAAACAAAAACGAACGAACAAAAAGGGAACTGATTATCATATCATTATTATTTTATTCAGCAAACTCAAGAACATAAACAATGATAAAAAAGAACATTACAAAGACGATCAAATAATACAATACAAGATGGTTTAAAATAGAAAAATTTGATCCTCCGTGTGTACCGACAAGTTGTCAGGAATGAGGCGAGCAAACTTAATCACTGAAAGTCTACAAAATGCATCTCATTTATATTACGAATAAATGTTTGAAGAAAACAACATGATTTGATAGATTCATGTCCGTTAAAACGAAATTGATCCATGCCTATAGGAATATGGATGTCTCTCGCAGATGATATTGGACATTATGGACAGAGAGAATAAAACTGAATAGAGTCACAAAACTGTTTGGTGAGATATTGGTAAATATGCAGTACACGTTAAAACATACTGCTGATGTGCGATAATATCTTCCAGTTTAGAAAGTCTCAAATCTTGAAACAAGTTTTTAATGTGAGTTTTAAATCACATATAATTACTATCATCTTCTTCTTAAATGTAATTAGCTTATCAGACGAGAAGGTATAGAGAGCAGTACGATAAATATGGGAGGGCTTAAGAGCAACATAACTTTCGAAGAACATTCTGCTTATGAGGAGACAGAATGTAGTCTCTAGAATTTATTATTTCAACTCTTGCCTTTGCTGTATTGTTCGCTTTTATTTTTATTTCATTTATATCAGGAATAATCGTCTTTTCCCCTGAATATTATAAATTGCACTTTTTGGGGGGGTTGACAACATGTAGCCATTCGAATTATTAGCTTATATTGCCTAGCTGCATAAGGAGTTGATATTTGTCTCAGAGTAAGATATATTTTTATCATCTGCATAGAAATTTATTTATTATGAATACCGTTGATGTATTAAAACAAAAGTGGACCTAATAGGGATCCCCGTGGAACTCCACATACGATGTTATTGAATTCCGACATTTAGGATTTATATATCAGTAAACGAGTCATATGAAACACTATGGATAATGTTTAAACAGTAGAATTTTCATGATTTGTTTATGATTCATGATTCGGTAATACCGAATGCTTTAAATATGTCAAGAAAAATACATATGGCATACTCACATTTTCATACGCTTCAACTATTTTATTAATTAAATTATTAAATTAAGGCCACTGATAATGACAATGAATATTATTTAGTGGCGGATTCTTTTCTTTTTTTCTGGGGGGGGGGGGGACATGTACGGCCTGTCCCACTTTTGAAATCCAAGCAGCATTCTTTAAATTACACTAGCCTATCTCTCGTTTTTGTGTTTTTTTTGGGGGGGGGTTTTATTTTGTGGGGGGGGGGTGGGGGTTGCTTGTATAAGAGAATCTTTTAGAGTAAAAGATACCTGGAAAATGAAAGTTTTTTTGTATGTTTTCTCCTTTTTTCGCTTGTCGGGAAATTATTTGAATGTTGCGCTTTTTTCTCCGAATTTCTGGATCGACACCTGTCGTACTCGTTGAGTAAATTGCGAGCTGACAGAGAATTGCACTATACTAATGCTTTATGGATTGTGACAGTTAATAAAACACAACTACGTTAAAACATTTAAAATGTATATTATACTGATATGTTTTATCTTAAAAAAACAAAACCACACACCTGCATGGGGAATGCCGAAAATAATAAATTTTGTGTGTGGGAGTGCGTGTGTGCGTGAGTGTGGGGGAGGCATGGGGGCGGTGGAGGAGTCGAGTGGTTTAAGGCGTTTGACTGGAGACGCGAGAATCGGGGGTTCGATCCCCGGCACGGCGCTTATGCCCTTGAGGAAGGCATTTTATCTCCATTGCCCTTTTATCGTACATTAAATCAAATATCGTGCTATGGGCATATTGATACCAACGTGTTCATGTGAGTTTTTCTTTACGAAAGAAAAGTGTTTAACTCTAACTCGCCCCTCTTCAATGACATCTAGATTGCATGTATATTTCTCTATAGAAATATCCCTGACAAGATTTCTAAGTAAACCGTAAGAGTGCGTGGTTAATTTTCTTTTTGTCACATAAAATACTGTCTTTGTTAAGATATTGAAGAATTTTGTTTAGATTATAAAAAATGAGAACGATTTTAACTTTGTCTTTTAGCATGTTTGGCTAGCTCCGATTTTTGTGAATTCACCATCTGAAGAATTTTCCTTTTTCTCATTTGCAAATTTTGAGACATCCCAACTTTTTTAACCAGCAAGAAATAGTCACGTATACACACAGTCTTGTTTTAGTATACTGAGTGACTTCACGATGAAATGGTACAAAATTGAATAAATTTTAAAATACGTTATCATATTTGCAATTCATACTTTCTGCCTATTCATTCATTCATTTATTCCTCCATCCATTATGTCTATTCATTCACATTCGTTCTCCGTTGTTCTGTTCACTATTCGCAAGCGAAAAAATTCACTGATAATTGATATAAACTTTTGTTCTGTCTTTTTGTATGTGTTGTGCGTGGTTTTATTTTTCATCTAGTAAGAGTTATTAACTAATTGATAGCTCCGTATAATATCATATAGGGAGTAGAAAATTTGGTTTGGTTTAGGGCTTCATTTCTCCGGTCCCGAAAAAAAAATCTTTTTAAGCGGAGGGCCAAAAGCAGAAAAGGGGGGTTTCGTTCCACCATCTGTACAAACTAAGTAGACCATACTCATTTTCAAGCTTAAAGCATAACACACAATATTCAAGAGGTCTACCTCAAAAAATTAGTAGCGAAAGCTTCCAAATCCAAGATGGCGTCCAAAATGGCCGCCATTTTGACGGAATTTGAATTTTTCAAGATAAAATTTGATAGAAACATCCAATTGCAACAAAATTGGTCTCATCTGAAAGAGAATTAAATTCCCTACAGTTTGATGCCATTTGTGAGTAATGTCAAAGTAATTCGGTCCAGATATTTAGTCAAAAAGTGTGTTTTTTGACATTTTTTCCCAAAAACTGAAAATTTGCAAAATGCATGATTTAGCATAAATCAAGAAAAAAATTAAGAATTGTCTTGAAACCTTCCAGAAAACTTTCTTGATATTCAATAATCATCTGTGGAAAATTAGAAAGCAATACCATTCTCCGTTCTAAAGTTATAATGTCTCAAACTTGAAAACTCATATTTCATAAATTTCTCTTCTTGCATATGCATGTGTTATATTCCCATAGACTATAATGCATTAACAAGCATGTACCCTGTACAGAAGTGCAGACGTGGATTTTCGCTCTACAAACCAAGAAGGCCATGCTTATATTTGTGCTTATTGACATGTTTGTAACTAAACTTGGATGACAGATGCCTTACACAAACTCCAGTGTTATTGGGGAGTCAAAGGTCACATATGTAGGTCAAAGGTCAAATGAGGTCAAATGTTAACATTTTCCGTGCATATTTCTACTGGGGTTGGTAACTTTAGAACCATAAGTCCATTTGTAACCAAACTTGGATAGTAGATGCCTCTCAGGGACATAACTGGTATTTGAGGGTCAAAGGTCATGTATGTAGGTCAAAGGTCAAATGGTAAAAAATTCATGCATAGTTCTACTGGGGTTGGTAAGTTTAGAACCATAAGTCCATTTATAACAAAACTTGAATGGTAATTATCCTTTAAGGACCTCATTGTTATTTGGGGGTCAAAGGTCATGGGTGCAGGTCAAAGGTCAAAGGAGGTCAAATGTTAAAACTTTCCTGCAATTTTCTATTGGGGTTGATAGCTTTAGAACGATGACTCCAAACTTGGATGGTAGCCCTATATAGGGTGGCCCAGAAAGAACGGAAAACCTGTGATCCTTAATTTCAGCGAGATTAATAATATAATGTGATAATTTTTCATTTGGTTTGAAAGACAATTTTCTTTGAAAACGACAGTGATATTACATTTAATATTCCCAGGACTTATTTTAGACAACCACTAGGAAAACGGCATTTTAAAGAGTTTTCTCCCGTTTCTCCTTGATCGTACCATTTACTGGTTCAGTTCACCTGCATGGTGTCCCATCACCGTGTTTGAGTCCCTTGTTTTTAATACTTATTAGAATAAAAACTAGAAACATTGGGATTGTGTCAAAGAATGCATTTGCCTCAATCCCACTTTGAGTTATGGATAATTGTATCCTGAACTTTATTGATAAAATGATAAAGCAAAAATGGTAGGTATCAATACAGTAGGAACTTATTTTGGATTCCCGACATGTCTGCATATACTGAATCGCTGTAAAACAAATATCTACATGCTGAGATGTCTGGAAATAGTACAAGGTACCTCTGAAGCATAAAATACATCGTATTATTGATATATTCATCCTTTCCTTGAGGATTAAGCTTTTATCTTCATTGGCAACTTGAGTACTTAACAAATAAAGAAGGTTAATGGGAGGAATTCATGATTTGTAAACAAATTTGTTTACAAATAAAGTATTCACCTAGTGAAATTTTCAGCTCCCTGAAAAAATTAGAATAAGATTACAAAACATATGAGAAAGTCCTTAAAATTAGCTCATTGGAAGTATGAGATGCAGAATGCTGCGTCTACACTTTTTAATTGCCTGCTGCCATTAATATCATGTACAATTTATTAAAAGCACCAACATTTCAAAAACAGAAAGGTTACAAAACAGTCCTTTTTGCCGTTTCCGATTGCTACACGAATAAGAGACAGTGCAAAGGTACAATGTTGTATGTATTAGTATTTTAATTCTATTTTGTATTAACTGGTCCAATTTCTTCTGTTGATATTTGTATGCATGCACACTGTTAATTTTATGTATTTTTATGGATTTAATGGATTGACTTTTTTATGCTGCTGTTAAAATCAACTTAAAGTTAGCTGTCTAATTAAAATTTAGATGTATATAATTATGCTGAATAATAAAATGTAATATACAAATAATGAGTTTGTAATTAATGAGAAATTAGACATTTTTTTTTATTACTAATCATGCTTATGATAACTTATTATCTTGTGAAGTCATTTTGTACTAATTCATATTCAATTTATATAATACAATAACCACAACTGCACCAGATAAATCAAAGAACAACTTCCAATGAGTTGAAAAAATAACTTAATGACACTAGAATATTTAAAGTGTTCTTTGAAAGAGTGCTCTTGCTGCCATTTTACCATATTTCTAGAGCTATTGTTTTCTTTCCATTAAATGTGACATGTGTAATTTGTAATTTCAAAGAATATAACACATTCAAAATTGTATAGCCCTTATATATTGGCTGCGAGGCAAGATGATAAGGACCATTTCATCTATCTACCATATATCTATTTACATAATGATATTGAAACCTTTCCATCCCGGCGCTTTCTGACCCTACTCTCACTTTCACTAATTTCATGGGGGGGGGGGGTATGTAGAAAAACAATATTTTCCCACTAAATATAGAATAAATTGCATGGTAACTCAACACCCTTCATGAAGGACATTCAGTTGTAAAATAAAAAAAATTCTTTTCATCTGAGACCTATTTAATTCCAATTTGAAGTTTCTAACAATTTTTATGATCTAAATATATTTTCTGCTTATGGCTCCCTGCTTATACGTGGAAGAGTCACAATGATTATGTCAACAACAAAATGAAAAATTGTGAAGAACATATGTACATGTATCTCATGCAAAGTTTGCATCCATATATTCAATATCAAATGATATATAAACCTACAACCCAAGCCCCATAACATGTGGAATTGAGGTCCCTATATAGGGCATCTACCATCTAAGTTTGGAGTCATCGTTCTAAAGCTATCAACCCCAATAGAAAACTGCAGGAAAGTTTTAACATTTGACCTCCTTTGACCTTTGACCTGCACCCATGACCTTTGACCCCCAAATAACAATGAGGTCCTTAAAGGGTAATTACCATTCAAGTTTTGTTATAAATGGACTTATGGTTCTAAACTTACCAACCCCAGTAGAAATATGCATGAATATTTTACCATTTGACCTTTGACCTACATACATGACCTCTGACCCTCAAATACCAGTTATGTCCCTGAAAGGCATCTACTATCCAAGTTTGGTTACAAATGGACTTATGGTTCTAAAGTTACCAACCCCAGTAGAAATATGCACAGAAAATGTTAACATTTGACCTCATTTGACCTTTGACCTACATATGTGACCTTTGACTCCCCAATAACACTGGAGTTTGTGTAAGGCATCTGTCATCCAAGTTTAGTTACAAACATGTCAATAAGCACAAATATAAGCTAGGCCTTCTTGGTTTGTAGAGCGAAAATCCACGTCTGCACTTTTGTACAGGGTACATGCATGTTAATGCATTATAGTCTATGGGAATATAACACATGCATATGCAAGAAGAGAAATTTATGAAATATGAGTTTTCAAGTTTGAGACATTATAACTTTAGAACGGAGAATGGTATTGCTTTCTAATTTTCCACAGATGATTATTGAATATCAAGAAAGTTTTCTGGAAGGTTTCAAGACAATTCTTGAATTTTTTCTTGATTTATGCTAAATCATGCATTTTGCAAATTTTCAGTTTTTGGGAAAAAATGTCAAAAAACACACTTTTTGACTAAATATCTGGACTGAATTACTTTGACATTACTCACAAATGGCATCAAACTGTAGGGAATTTAATTCTCTTTCAGATGAGACCAATTTTGTTGCAATTGGATGTTTCTATCAAATTTTATCTTGAAAAATTCAAATTCCGTCAAAATGGCGGCCATTTTGGACGCCATCTTGGATTTGGAAGCTTTCGCTACTAATTTTTTGAGGTAGACCTCTTGAATATTGTGTGTTATGCTTTAAGCTTGAAAATGAGCATGGTCTACTTAGTTTGTACAGATGGTGGAACGAACTCAAAAAATAAGCTAGATATTTGACTTTGGCCCTTCGCTTATTTGGGTTTGTTGGTAATAGGTATAGACACCACAGATCTTTCTCTCACAAAAGTTGAAAAATCACTAATATATAATGCAAACAGCAAAGGAGATCAATTTTCACCTTACCTTACAAAAAATTCGATTTTTTTAAAGCATTATTTAGTACGCAAGTCTTCAAATTGGCGTGCCGTACATGTTAATGAACCGGAACAATTACCATGGATATTATGTTGAACAAGTTTATACCACAAAGGAGACCAATCAACTGAATCAAACGTGTTCCCCCCCCCCCCCTTGTAATCAATGAAGGCACAATATACCCTTTTCTTCTGTGACAAATATAATCAAAGAGCGAGTGCAGGATGTGATCTTTATTTCAATAATTTTCTCTGAATCGTTCTTCTTCAACGATCAAATTGTGATCATCTAAATAGTTACTTATGTCTTAACCGTTCATTACCAATCGATTGTGAACAGTTTGCCAAGTTGCCAACTCAGCTAAATAAAGTGATACCTGTACCACAGGATAGTTGGATAGGGGACCCTTTCTTTTTACAAAATTTGGGACAAATAAGGCCTATGGTCCACTCTGTTGGTGTTTCATAAACCAGTCTCTATGATAATATTGAACAGTTTGGTAAGAATTAATGTTAGCGAGAGAAGTTGAACTATTTTTCAAGCATTCGCTTAAACAAAAAAAAAACAAAAAAAAAAAACAGAAAAAAAACAACTCTATATATCTATTTATTGCAAAAGAAAGTCATTTGCTCTCATACCAGACCATTATTTTACCAACTGAAAACTCTAACAGTATTCGACATTTACAAAGTTTGCTGTTTATATGCTCCCTCTTTCATTTGAAAACTTTTATACTTCAAATAAAACTATTCACTGCTTCCTACTCGTAATTCCCTAATCCTGATCTAGTCAACCCAAAGTTACTTACTGCCCATAGATCTATAAGGCACCATGGTCCAGACCTATGGAATTCTCTCCCAGAATTCATTAGATCCTGTTGTTCCCCGACTCATTTAAAGATAAATTTAAAACAATGTTACTATCAGTATGAATTATTCTAGAAAAAAATTCCGTGTTAACTCTTCAGTCTTTTCACAATGTCATCCTTTCTATCACTATAACCATGACCAATAATCACCATCATCGTTATCATCATCATCATCATGATCATTTCAACATCAACTTCATCGTCATAATGCTATAGGATTTCAGTTATTTTATCCATTCTGCTCATTAAATATGTTTATTTCATAATATTTGTTTGCCATATTTTCAAGCAAATTGCTTACAATGGCAGTCCTTCTTCCGTTTGATGAATTACAACACTTTGACATTTTATCATTTCATGTGTGTTTTTGAAAAAGGAGTGTTACATAATTATGTTTGCTTATTTATGATTCATTGTCAAACGGTAGGCCTACTTTTGTATTTTATTTTAAATATGTAACCGAAAAATGTTGTACTTATATGAATGCAGAAGGAAATAAATCAAATCAAATCAAATCAAACCAACTGCAGAAGCTTTGTTACTTTTCAAGTTTTTGATAGTAGGCCATATAGCTTCTTCTTCACTGACTATCTCATTAAATTCATCAATGTCCGATAATGCCAGGAAGTCGCCCTAACTCATGACATCATATTTTGCACTACTTTTTGGAAAATGTATTTGCTCAACAGCTTTTTGCCGCCAGGAGGAAGAAAATATGCCTTTTTTTCTTGTTTGTTTGTTTGTTTGTTGTTGTGTTTTTTTTCGGGGGTCGCCTCAAGTCCTATTCACTTGAACACACACAAAAAAAAATCCCACATTGGTTTACCGCCGGGGTTTGCCCGTCGTATCTGAACAAGCCTGTAGGATTGCCTTGATAGGCCTACTTTACCGACGGTTTCATGCCTACTTATTTATTTATTTTGCTTCTTTTGTTTTTATTTGTGACAAAATAATTAAAAGAGCTTTAAATGGGGTCGATCTCATTTTCTGTATTCCAATGAAAAGACAGAATAAAAAATAAAGGCGCATAAAAAAATCAACATCATTTATTGAAATTTGCAAACTTACCTTTTCGACTTTCCCGACGGTTATGACTTCGGAAGCCGCAGTCTTCGGCTCTGTCACCCCATGAGACGTTAGATCACCGTTGACCGTCGTCAAACTCGTAGAATTCGAAGATGGTTCCACCGCAAGCTTTCCGCCAGCGTTTGGTTTTTCGAACTGATCGTTGACACTTTTGCCACCTATCGTTTCCTTGATCTTGAGAAAGATCCGGAGATAGAGGACGGTGATGATGACGAGCGGGACAAAAAACGAGAGGACATTCTGGAAAATGTTCCCGATCGTCGATCTCGAGAACGCAGCTACGCAGTGACGCCCGTTGTCGTAGTCGATGGCGAAGTCCCAGCCAGCGGTGTAGGGCATCCAGAAGCCGAAAGTGATGAGCCACGTCAGTGCGTTCATCATCATGGCTTTTCTCTTGCTCCGTGTTACGAAATGGTTGATGGGGTCGTAGGTCGCGCGATGTCGATCAATGCAAATGACGACGACGCCGACGACAGACACGGAAAACAGGGCGTTACGGAGACCGACATAGACTTTGCATATGTCTTGGTTGAATGGGAAATATCCAAGAAACGTGTGGGCGCTGCCAACAGTCTGATTTATCCCCAAAGCGAGATCGCCGATCGCAAGATTGATGATGAAGTAGTTGTTGTATGTTCGCAAGCGCTTCTCGATTGCGAAGGCGACTAGGCTGATCAGATTCATAAGGATGATGAGGACGACAAGAGTCGTGCCCAGTACGAGGCCCTGGTAATTAGGAGTCCTGGACGCTCTTGGTTCATCGACGTTGACGATCTCCGTGTCAAAGGTGGTCGTGTTTACGTCTACCTTATCTTCGGAGAAAGTGACCAGCTCTTCAAAAATGACGGTGAAATTTGCCATGGTTAGTCAAAAGACGTGAGTTTTTTTTTCAAAAACGCAAATTCAGCGTCTCACAGATTGAACAGGATCGAATTTCCCCTATAAATTCAGATAACCTTTGAAAAATGGAATGACTCCTTGCGTATCTGATTTTAAACTAAATTTTAACTGGCATTTGCCACGATTTTAATCTATGTTCTGATATTTTTTTTATATATCTGGATCTCTATAATTGTATATGGCGAAAGCATAATTTGCTGAAATGAGATCACCGGTGCTAGCTCAAGCCATCCTTCGATTTCAATTCATCGTCTTACTTCGCATCCCTGCTTTTTAAATAGCAAGGCGAGAGAGGGGGGGGGGGGGGGGATGAGTTGCTAATCAGGTCATGAAGCTGAGTTTAAGAAGGATCGTGCCTTGTAAATCCCCGTCTTTGGATCTTGGTGGGGTAAGCTGACCTTTCAATGCTCATGGCAAAGAAGGAAAAAATGATACTAAAATAATTATGTAGAGGTTGTTTTTAATGCGCAGATCCGGAAAAATAATCTCCTGCGCATAACACCCTCACCATAATAACTGTATTTTTAAAAATTATTATTTCAACATGTGTTGCCGTGTCTTTTACAGCCAATTTGGGGGCATGCTTAGGTAAAGATTAGCAAATATAAATTATTCTTGCCACATAATGTCAGTAAGGCGGCATGTAAAACATCTGATCAGTGCCCGTAGGGTTTGGTTATTGAGAATTGGCGTAAATCTCCGGGTAGAGGGGGTATATACCGTATCCCACCTTTTAAAAAGGGGGGATGGCTTGTACATAATATTCATCATACCCCCCCCCCCCGCATTTTTCAGAGAAGAAATGATATTTTAATCAAACAGTTGTTGAAATTGTGGATAAAACTATAAATCTATCATAAACGGTTAGCTTTGTAAAAACTTTCTGTTTGAAATACTAATTTATATATCAAAAACAGAGATAGGATGGGAGAGTATGTGTGTGCCCTGTGTGTACGGGTTGGTGAGGATGTGGGTGTACTCGTGTGTAAGTTCGCGCTAGAAATTTTTCGATTTTCGAAAGCATTCGATTACTTCCTCCCCCCCCCCCCCCCCCATTCCTTGAAAATGATTTACGCGGGTGCCATTAAAGTCGGGGGCCATGGTGTCATGACGGGTGGGAGGAACAGGTGGCGGGGGGGGGGGGGGGTCACTGAACTGATCAAAGGTAAGAAATCTGTAGGCCATGGAGAGGGGAAGACGGGGATGTGTTTTTGGAAGTGTCATAGTAATTCCTTTCACATTAAGTTTCATTTCACGTTAGCTCGTGCATAATTAGAGGCACTAGCATTATAGGCCTAGTTGATGAAAAGTAAAAATTAAAACCTCCGACAAGTCTGGTGAGAGAGTCGTATTCGTCATATTCTTCTCACTTCCTTCATTTTTCCTTCTTTTCTCTCTCTCTCTCTCTCTCTCTCTCCTCATCTCGTGGGCTTCTGCCTCTGTCGGTTCCTCTTTCTCACACTATAGCGCGCGCTCTCTCTCTCTCTCTCTCTCTCTCTCTCTCTCTCTCTCATTAATGATAATGATAATGGTGGCTTCTTGTAGCGCTCAGGTCCGTCACGTCGTGATATCCCCCGTCATTACTTAGCGGCCAAAATGCTCGGCTCCAGATAAAGTATCGGGTCCAGCATTGTCCAGGACTACACCTGGGTGAAGAATGGATTGCCAATACGTTCGTGCCGGGCTGAGATTCGAACTCTCAACAATCTGACATAGAGCCAGGTGAATGAACCACTACACCATCACGATACCTCCACTCAGACATAAAGACAGTGGCCTAGCTATATAGAATACTTGGAAGGGGGTGCAAGACCTACTTTGCCGACAACTGTTATGCTGAATTTTAAAGTCTAATCTACCCCTTCCCACACACCACACAAGAAATTAAGAATTCCGCTGTTTTTAAATTTTGCAAGGGAGCGAAACGAGTGAACAAAAATAGAATCTTCTTGTATGAAAAAGTGTTATTTTGTCATCGAAATAGGATCAGAATGAGATGTGGTCGCTTCACTGCCAAATGTGACTCATTTTGACACCTCACTGGTCCTTTTATTGTATGCTGTCCGAAACCAACTTGTTTCTGAATATATTACGAGAGAGCGAAACAAGCGAGGAAAAACATATTATTTTGACGAATGAAGCATCATTTCTTCATCATAAACACTATGTGCCTATTATTATAAGATATTGAAAGAAATTTGTTCAACCTTATTCGCCGAATCTGTTTGCTCAGTTCCGAAACCATCCTGCATGTATCTAAATATATTATATTCGGACATCTCGCTGCGTGAATAAGAGTATCTCTTAAAGATTATTTATGTAATTACGTTGATTGTATATTATGTCGTATTTTTGTTATCAATATCAACAATGTCAATTTGTTGTTTTTTGTTTTTGTTTTTGCTGTGTATTTGAATAATTGGAAATAAATGTGTTTAAATTTAATTGAACTGAAAACAAATCTTGTTTTTGGAATTTAGAGCGAGAGTACAGCGAGCGAGAGAGAAAGGGTGTATACTGAGAACAAACTTCTGGTGTATTGTTACTACATGACTATCGGCATCTACCGTTCTCCTAGTGGGATCATGATGATAGCAATGGGCTATTGGTCACGGGCTCTTATCTCCTGAAAATTCATCTATTTTTGTCAACTTGCTGTCCGCTCGATTCATTGTAGTTACATTCTCTGATGTGGAGAAAAATAACATTAGATATAGAGACGCAAGATGAAAACCAATTTCCTTTCGTGAAAAATCATAACCGGCATTGGTTATAAGATATTTAAAATGCGAGCTCGCTCGAGCGCTTCCACACCCCCCCCCCCCCCCATTTACTTATTTTCTTCTTTCCTCTCCTTTCCTTTCGCTTTCCATCTTCTTCTTCTTCTTCTTCTTCTTCTTCTTCTTCTTCTTCTTCTTCTTCTTCTTCTTTTTTAAAGACTCTGATGAGCGGGGGGGGGGGGGGGTTACCCCCCTTGTGCCCCTTTATGCCAGTGTTTATCCAGAATGAAAATGTAACATATTTCATTTCTAAGATATTTTCATTTTAGTGTACATCTATTATCTTGAAAGCAAATACAGTATTCATAATGTCACGTTGGAAGTTGAAGGGTTGTAATGTGGTATACCTACAAGACAAACGGCTATGTCAGTTTTATTTATTTATTTATTCATTCATTCATTCATTCATTTATTTATTTATTTATTTATTTATTTATTTATTTATTTATTTATTTATTTATTTATTTATTTATTTATTTATTTATTTATTTATTTATTTAGTTAGTTAGTTAGTTAGTTAGTTAGTAAGTTAGTTAGTTAGTCAGTCAGTCAGTCAGTTAGTTAGTTAGTTAGTGTTAGTTAGGGGGAGGGGAGGGGACGATAAGTATAAGTATAAGAATTTATTGTCCATATTAGGAAATTTGCTTTCCACTGGTTGTCAGAAGAAATGGTACAGTGTAAACAAAACATACGAATACCATATAAATAAATACAATATAAACATGTACAAAAATGTATAAATGCATCCAGGGGAGTGTTTCATGAAGAGTTTTGTCGGTGATTTTCACCGACTAATTTGCTGTCAGCCAATCAGATGCGAGGATTTTCAGTAGCTTGTAAAATTTGTCGGTGAAAATCACCGACAAAACTCTTCATGAAACACTCCCCTGGAGACATAATGGGCGAAAAAGGGTGGGGGGGGGGGAATGCATAGGATTTCATTTCATAACGTAACTAAGTTATATCAATAAGTTCCAGAAGAATTAGGTTGTAAGGGAATACAACTTTTAAAATTCATTATTATCTTCATCATCATTATTGCCATCATTATTATTATAGTAGTAGCAGTATTATTATTATTATCATTATTATTATCATTATTATTATTATTGTTGTTGTTGTTATTATTATTATTATCATCGTCGTCGTAATTCACAATTATATTAATTACAATGCATAAGTTCATATCAGCTTGATCGATAGTTTCGTGTATGGTTCTATTGACATTGGCGTTAATTTACAAGATAATTCAGAGTAGTGAAATGCGTCTAGCTTTAGAATTAAACAGGTGGATAGAGTCGGGGACAAAGGATTGTCGAAAACGTGCTCGTTGGGCTCGTGCAAAGGCGTGTTCCTGATCTGTTAAAATTGAAGTGCTCAATACGGTGGATGGGAGGGATCGAGCATTATTTGTTTCAATAGAGAGGACATTTTTCTGATACAAATCTTCAGTTGATGGTAGATCGACTCCTTTGATACGTTCCGCCATTTTTCTGAGACGTTCACGTGGATCAGCTTATCGAATAAAGTGCCTATCCCCTTTTCCAGGTGTATACCCCCCCCCCCCCCCCCCCCGGGGTCACTTCCATTGAAGAGTGGACAGCATCCGCGAGAGAAAAAAATACGCGGGAAAAGTGTATTTTTTCAGGGGTAGGCGCGGAAAGCGAATAGAGTGTCAAAAACGCCCAAAATTGAAAAAAAAAAAAGCCCCCTAAATCACGATAATCTAAAACTCGAAAAGGGTATGTAATTTGCACCGACTGCGGGACCGACTGTAATAAGACCCGTGAACAGAAAATCCTATAACGCCTGTGTAAAACATAATGAGACAATGAATTATCTCGAGATAAAAACGGCTCCAAACTTTAAATAGACCCCACTATCACTCTCAAGGTATGAAAATTGAATTATCCTCGTTTAGGGTATGAATATCCCAACAATTAATGAAATCCCTGTTTAGGGTGTGCAAATCTGGGACATCTGCACAAAAATCAAAATCCTTGTTTCGGGTGTCCTAGCGGCCTGCCCTTGAATCCTCGTTTAGGGTGCTTTTTTAAAGGACGATTCTCGCGAATGCTGTTCACTCTTCAATGGAAGTGACCCCCGGGGATACCCCCACACGTACACAGAATCCTAAAACTATACCGAGAATCCCTCCCGTCTCGGAAACCGGCACCGCTCCAACTGTAATCCGCGGACGCGAATGGTCAATATCCGAGTGAAAGAAGTACATAATTGTATTAGTCAACTGCGCGGGCACGCCGGTTCGGGTCGCGTAGTCGCATCCGACGGACCGGACGGTAATTATAACCTCTGACGTCGTGTTGTGCACCTGACCTTAGATCAACAAGTAAGGAAGGTTGATTTTCACGTTTTGTGTGCATGAGGACTAGAAAACCATGAAAAGGTGACCGTGGATGAACGTGATTGCTCGTTATTTTCAAGTGGGATTTCTGAACTTTGAGTTTTAATTAACGTAAAGACTATTCTTCACTATGTTTAAATCCGGCGACGGCCTGTTTAAGGGTGTGAAGTTCAAGCGTTCTGGGCCGACAAGTACGGCGGCTTCAACACGAGCAGAGGCCATAGCCAGCTGGGAAAACGACTTGAGTGGCAGCGCGAGCGATGGTGAAACTGCAGAGGCCATTCCAAATTTTGTTACAAGAAGTTGCAGCTATGATGACAGTTTCGAACAAGTTTTACCAAATCACTGGCAGCCTGAAATTAATCTTGATGAGGATGTTGAAAACACAAGAGGACCGCCCCTTGATCGTGAGAGATTCGAACAGTTCTTTGACAGTGAAGGACGCTTGGTTGATGAGCATGGTTTTAGGAAAGCTGTGTTTCGAGGTGATTTTTTTTTTCCTCCAGAACTTCTTGTGAAAGTAGTGATTTAGTTGTTTAAACCTTCACAAATAACTATCTTTATAACCAAACAGAGACTCCAACCCCAAGCACCTCTTCAGCCAGAGATTCTCCCGCCGAGACCCCCTAGCAAACGGGAGACTCTGACTCGATATATGCGCTTATCCCGCATCACCAGCGCAAACCATGAAATTCCTTCGGGTTATAGAAGCTCTCTGATGCTATCTTAGGCTTATTTTTGTTAACATATGACAACACTTAATGAGGTAAAATCCAATGATTCAAATTCATTTTTTTTTTTTTCAAAAAGGTGGTTGGGTGGGAGAAAAAAGGAGAAACACAGCTAGGGTGGGAGAAATTCAAACTCAAGTGGGAGAGTGGGAGATTTCCTGAAAATGGACTCAAAGCGGGAGATCTCCCACCGAAAACGGGAGAGTTGGAGTCTCTGGTATAATTGAAATTTCATGTTGTTAGAAAAAAAAAAGTGATCATGGTGATCAGATGAGATATGATGGGTACAGAGGGTAAATTGACCAAGTTGAAAAACTTTCACAATCACAGGTAACAAGTTTGGTGTATCATTGAAAATTTTGCCTCGCAAATTGCCAGATATGTGAATCTGCAGGAAGCAAAAAGGTCAGAGGTAAAAGTGTTGGAGGTATGAATTTCAGAGACTGAATAGTGAAAAAACTTTGAGAGATGTAAGACTAAGAGGTAGAATATTGTTTAAAGACATTGGTTAACATTATTATAAATAAAAAAAACCAAACTTGTTTTGCTACCTAAAAATGGGGTAAACATAAGGGTTATAGTGTAAAAATACCAGTCTGAAAGTTTCAAAGAATAATATCCACAGGAAGTATTTTTAAATATTAAAAATGTGAACCAAAGTTTGATATAAGGGTTGGTTGCACGGACTAGACGTAAGGAGTGTGCATGCGTCCATGGCTCGCCGGACAGTACTGTGTGTATTGGCGTATCACGCGGAGGGAGGCAGATAACGATCTTTCTGAATTCGAGCAAAACTGTCCCAAAAATTCGAGCAAAACTGTCCCAAAAATACTATTGTGGTTTGCATCTTACTAACAGTTTTTCATTCTAAATTATAGTTGGTCATTCCAAATTATGGTTGGTTTCAGGGTTCTTGAGTACAAATACAAGTATTTATACACATATTTCATCTTAGTTCGAGAATTTTTTTAATCGGCTGCTCACAAAGTTAGCCAATGCCTTTAAATGTAAAAATGTCATTGGGTAAAATGTCAGAGATAGATATACTTGTACATGTGAAAGTGGTCAGAAGTAGGTATGCCAAAAAATACTAAGTTTAACTTTTTAGAACTGCCATTTACTTCTGATTAGGTATTTACAGATGTGTATCAATCAGATATGATTATTTTCATTTGGGACCAACCTTTAATGTCACCATCAGAGTCAGTATTTAGGTGAAGACAAAGAGCTGACAGTTAAAGTTGCTATTAGACCAACTCTTACTCCCTTATGAAACTAAATGTACAAGCCAATATTAATAGTCTGGGTCCAGCCATCTACATCTCAATAATTTGCAAGCTTAAATCTTCATCAGTACAAGTGTGTGGCACAGTGTCTGTACTGAAAAAGCTTGTTGAGATATGATGCAACAAACCCCCATGGTTTTGGTGTAGTAAGTGAATGGGATATGATGCAAAAAAAAAACAAAAAAAAAACCTGCCAAGGCAAGAGGCATATTTTTTTTTTTTGCCTCCTGGCAGCAAAAAGCTGTGGACCAATCAAATTCTTAAAAAGCACAAAATATGATGTCGTGTGTTTGTCTGGGCTACGTTTGGCAAATATTTTTTGTATTTGAGCGTTGACGCATTAATGCGTGTTCATTTACATAAGTGGCATCTTTTGCCACACCATATCTGAACACTTAACAAAATGTGGGGGTTTGTCATGTCATGTCTGAACAAGCCCTAAGAGTTAAACTGCTAGTTTGTCTGTGCTGTACATGTATCTGTTTCTGACATAGCCAGAGACTGGCAAATTATTAAGGCTCAACCTGTTTTACATGTACTTGGAATTGTGCTCGAGTATGAAAATTGAGTCTGTGTCCACACTCTTGCACAAGTGAGGACCAGTGAGGATAAGCTAATTCGTGGTTTTGGAACTACATGTACCAGTAAACTTAAGTTACAAAACCACAAGTACCGTATGTCCACATGATCTGAAACTCCAAGACAAACTTTTAAAGGAGAATGCAACCCAGACATCAGTGTGCTTCCAGTGAATGAAGAAGAACAAGAAGAGTAAGCAGTGAAAGTTTGAGGAAAATTGGACAATCTGTTCAAGAGATATGAACTTTGAAGTTTAAGTAAATCCCTATTATGGGGATCCTTGAATTGGCAACTTAGCCAGCATCTGTGATGTCATCGTGGACAACTCTTCATTCATGTACACAGAATTTAACATTTTCTTTATTTTCAAGAAAAATAAAAATTCTTTTGATTTATTGTTTGCGTATGACATGGCTACATGTATATCAATTCTGCAAGCATTTGGAGAAGAATTATGTTGATTCCTGACTTGAAATTTCATATATATCATTTTTTTTGAAAAATCATGTACAAAGTGAATTGAAAATTGTCCACGATGACATCACAGATGCTGGCAGAGTTGCCAACTCAAGGATCCCCACAACAGGGATTTACTGAACTTTCAAAATTCATAACTCTTGAACAGATTGTCCGATTTTACTCAAACTTTCACTGTTTACTCTTCTTGGTCATCTTTATTCTCTAAGAGCACAGCAATGCCTGGATTGCATTCTCCTTTAAGTTTGTTTTTCAAAACCTTAGAAGGTTTTGAAACTTCAAGTAAACTTCTACTTGTAAGTAAACTTTACTTTACTTATGGTTTAGGGACTGTTACAGTACATAACACCCATGGTTCCAATACCATGCGTAAAGGGTTTCAGACAAGGAAGAACCATGTGTGAAATTGCTGCACCATGAGTGGCAAGAAGGGTAAAAAAATATTGGAGTATATATTCCTAACAATAATGATAAATGCCATAGATTGTTTTGCTTTTTGGCAATGTAAATTTACTTCTATGCCATTAGAAGACAACTCCTGCTTACCAAGAAGTATTTTTCATCCTTTTACTACAGCATATCCTACCTAACTTTAGGTGTTATTCCGTAAAACTTCCGAAACTTCCACACTTTGCGCAGAGTGGGAACCGTGTGTGGATTTTTTTCTAGTGAGAACCCTGCTGTTACATGTACATGTACATGTATAATGTGAACCTCTTGGCTCATATCAGCGGATTGGGACATTTGAGACTTTATCAAAATTTGGTAATTTAGCCCCATAAAGGCCATCAGTCCAATTGAAAGGTCAACTTCATTTACTTTTTTATGAGCAAAAATATCAAAGTTCAGTCTTCATATTCCATCAAGTGTATACTGGTATTTGACATGTGAACAATTATTAGGCTACATGCATGTACCATGTAGAAGTAGTAGTAGTGCAGTTAACCCATTCGTGACAGGAATTATTTAAAGCCTAATTTGATCAGCTTGTATTCTTCAAATTGGCAACACCAACATTTTTCTTTTTATTGCTACATTTTTCTTGTAAAACATCATGTATCTGAAATAAATATAAATTGACAGAATGTATGATGAGAAGTCATAAAGTTGGCAATTTGCAGGGAAAAACAGTAATTTTAACATTTTCATCGCATTGCCAATTTAAGGATTTTAATGCTTTATTTTCCTTTTAAAAAATTTCAGCATCAAACAACAAATATTGATGCAACAAAAATGGGCACAGTAAGTGTAGAATTTTTTGTTCTTTCTGCTCATGTATTTGGTATGATTTTTAGGGCTTTGCATCAAAAGTTATTAAACCAAACCACATAATGTGGACCCTCTATCACGAATGGGTTAACAAATCAAGCATACCTGAGAAAAAAAAGAGGCATTTTGTCAAAGGTTGCCCTTTCACTCATGTATCAGTATTTGTCTTTCACTCACGTAAACTTGCTTATTGACAAATGGGCATAAATTTCAAATCCATTAAGGTGTGTTCAGATATGTGCGAATTTGACTTGTTTTGGCACATTTTTGTGTTTAGATATGATGTGACTTTGTGCGGCCACTTGTGTTAATGAACGTGCATTAATGCGTCAACTCTCAAATAAGAGAGAATTTTGTCAAAACTTGCACAAACAATCTCATGACAACAATTTTCGTGCTTTTTAGGAATTTGATTAGTGCACATTTTTTTTTGCAGCTAGGCAGCAAACCAAAACGTGTCCTGCCTCGGAGACATTTTTCTGTTGCTCATACTATATACCCCATAGACCTGTACACAAAAAAATGTGGCAGCACAATGTGGCCGCAGAAAGTCACGTCATGTCTGAACGAACCTTTAATTGTAAAATATTGCCTGTATTACCAGAGTTCATCATTGACTTAAAGGCATTGGCTAACTTTATGAGTAGCTGATTTAAAAAATTCTCAAACTAAGATGAAACATGTGTATGAGTACTTATATTTGTACTAAAAAACCCTGAAACCAACCATAATTTGGAATGAAAAAGTGTAAGTTAAATGCAAATGGCGATTTTATTATCCATCGTCTCATGAGACAATCACTAAGATGACCATTTTGTTTGCATTTGAAAATACCGTTATATCCTTCCAGCCGCGTGATACGCCAATACATACAGTACGGTAAGGTGAGTCATACGCGCATGCACACTCCTTATGTCTATTCTGTGCAACCGACCCTCGTATATTTTTCAAACATTGGTTTATATTTTTGATATTTAAACATACTTCCTGTGGATATTATACTTTGAAACTTTCAGACTGGTATTTTTACCCTATAACCCTTATGTCTATCCCATTTCAAGTAACAAAACAAGATTTTTTTAAATCATAACAATGTTAACCAATGCCTTTAATTTACAAATACTCAGAAAATATAGAATAGTATTATAGTGTAGTATTTGTTGGTCCAATGTGCTCAACCTGGATATTTGTGCACTCACAAATAAAGGCTCAGTCATACTGGTATTCAAAATAACAAAGGTATGATACAACATAAGTAAGGACAAAATAATGATTATATGCATAATATTGCATTTCATTTTGTTATAATGGTTTGCTTTCTTTAGAATAACATAATTAAGTTGTTGTGTGTGTTTCATGTAGAAATAAATATGTATAATATAATGATAATTACTCCCAGAAATACTTACTCCCCGAAATGATAACATCTGCTTATACTCCTCTACGTACATGTAGTTTACACTAGGCAGTTTTCTCTATTTCCCTTTTTTTTTAAAGAAAAAGATTATTGTTGAAAGTCTAAGTACTAGAACTGATATAAGTGATCACTAAATACCGGTATTGTTTCTCTCCTTTTTAGTTCAGTTGTGAACTGTACTTTTGTGGAATCTATGAAGTATGAATGGATAATAGAAATCATAGCTAACCAGCCTGTTTCACTCCTAGATTATATTCTTGCAGATCTTGTCACTGTGTTTAGTGCGATATTACTCATAATCAATACCAAACTCATGTCAACCAGTAGCACTTGTGTGAAATGACCTTGTAATTTACTGCAGGGTCCATATTATAGGCAACACAACCTATGAACCTGTAGTTTGTGTATACAGGTTTTAGGGGAACTGGGGAAGTCTAGCATAATACACTGTACTGAGCTCTGCATTCATAAACTATCAGGGGGGTACGCAGAAATTTTTTCCTGGGGGGGGCAAGACATGTACAAATTTTCGAAGAAGCTCAAAAGCGGGGGAGCGAAGCGATCGAGCTGGTCATGGGGCGCTTTTTCATTTTTTAAAGTGGAATTGAAGGATTTGGTGCACACTTTTCATGGATTTTGTGAAAATTTTCAGTGAAAAAATGTTAGTTTTCAAAATTTCTGGGGGGCAACTGCTGCCCCCCCCCCGCTGCGTACAGCCATTTTCTTTCTGGAAAATGCAGCTGTAAAAGGTGGTATGTCATGTGATTTGTGACAATTAAGCCAAATTGTGTGAAACTTGATGGTAGACTGCATTAATTCTGACCCACTTTTCTTAAAGTGGATTGCTACATGTACATTTACAATACTGTGGTAATATTGACTAAATACCAGTATATATTAAGAAACTATTCAGCTTTCCATCTCAAAGCATTATTTCTCTTAAACATGTTCATTAAAATACATGTATGAATAAACCTAATGTAAGCAAGGTCAAATTAGCATCTGTTGGGATAGTGGTGGCCCCTACCGGTCACTCACAAGTAGACGATATCATAGATTTAGGGATAATCCCTTTTTGCAGATAATGCTGATGCACTTTCTTAACAAAACTGTTTCATTGTACAGGTTATTCTGTTTTTAAATGAAAAGAGAAATAAACAGAGAAAACAGAGTTGTCCAGTCAGATAGATGCTGCAGTCCACATGTAACTTGACACGTATGTTCATATGGTGTCCTGTTAAATATTGAGTTCTGGGCCCCGTTTCATAAAACTTGTTATCGGTAACAACTGCCACATTTCTTATACAAATTTGCTCTCAGCCAATCAGATGCAAGGATTTCAGTAGCTTATCATTGCAACTTGTTATTGATAACAAGTTTTATGAAACGGGGGCCCTGGTCATACAATTACGTTTTGAAAGAAACTGTTTCCAAGCAACTTGGAAAGGTACATGTAGATTAGTGGTACATTAAAGGAGAATGGAACCCAGGCATCTGTGTGCCTTTAGTGAATGAAGATGAACAAGAAAGAGTAAACAGTGAAAGTTTGATCAAAATCAGGCAATCTGTTCAAGAGTTATGAATTTTGAAAGTTTAAGTAAATCCTTGTTATGAAGATCCTTAAGTTGGCAACTTTGCCAGCATCTGTGATGTCATTGTGGACAACTCTCCATTCATTATGTGCATAATTTTTCAAAAAAATTGATTTATGTGAAATTTCAAGCCAGGAATCAAGATAATTCTGTGCAAAATGCTTGCAGAATCGATGTATCCATGTCATACTAAAACAGTAAATTTAAACAAAATCTATTTTTCTTGAAAATGAAAAAAATGTAAAATTTTGTGTACAAAATGAATGGAGAGATGTCCACGATGACATCACAAATGCTGGCAAAGTTGCCAACTTACGGATCCTCATAATAGGAATTTACTTAAACTTTCAAAATTCATAACTCTTGAACAGATTATCCAATTTTTCTCAAACTTTCACTGTCTACTCTTTCCTGTTTTTCTTCATTCACTGAAAGCATACTAATGTTTAGGTTGCATTCTCCTTTAAAACAGCTGTGTAACATGAGACTCTTGAATCATCAATTTGATAAGAAATTTTCTCACTTTCTGAGAGACACAAAATTTCTCGCTTTCTGAAAGATGCATGCACTGCACACAGAAATGAGTACATAGAGCCACACACTACTTAACCCATTCATGACAGAGGTCCACATTTTGTGGTTTGGCCTAATAACTTTTGATGCAAAGCCCTAAAAATCATACCAAATACGTGAGCAGAAAGAGCAAAAAATTCTACACAAACTGTGCCCATTTTGGTTGCGTCAGTATTCGTTGTTTGATGCTGAATTTTTTAAAAGGAAAATAAGCATTAAAATCCTAAAATTGGCAATGTGATAGAAGGTTTGAAATCACTATTTTCCCCTGCAAATTCGCAACTTTTTGACTTTTCATCATAATTTCTGTCAATTTATATTCATTTGAGATACATGACATTTTATAAGAAAAATGTAGCAATAAAATAAGAATGTTGGTGTTGCCAATTTGAAGAATAAAAGCTGATCAAATTAGGCTTTAAATAATTTCTGTCACGAATGGGTTAATGTACTTGTGTGACTGGTAGGAATGTTCAGCCAGAACATTTCAGGTGTATCTTGTCTTTTTTTTTTATATGAGGGCATTAGAAGAGCAATCCTCTTCAGGGAACTTTTCTTCTGTCACATTCTTTTTACCTCACATAAAAAGAATAAGGAAGTCCACAAATTATTCTTAACGTTCCCAAAAACTCAAGCTTCTCTTTAAGAATATTCATGCTAATCGTAGGGAAGGTACGTGTTTTTGATAACCCAATTTGTCTGACTTTGACACAGATTTTTAGTATTTGGTATTTAGTACTGGGGGGAAAAAATTAAGATTTTTCTGTACGGAGGCCATTTTTCCTACTTCTGTTCATTCCAAATGGCATTTTGCATTGAACCCAATGCCAATTTATGGGGGCTACATGTATCTTGCAACTTACAGGGGCTATTTTTTACATTTCTGGGGCAAATCTCCCTTTTAATAGCCCGCATGTATTTTTTTTTCACTCTACCTGAGTATATTGGTAGCAACTACATGCATGGTTCTCGCCAGTACATAACACCCATGGTTCCAATACCATGCGTAAAGGGTTTCAGACAAGGAGGAACCATGTGTGAAATTGCTGCGCCATGCGTAGCAACAAGGATAAAAAATATTGGAGTATATATTCTTAACAATAATGATAAATGTCACAGATTTATTTTGCTTTTTGGCAATGTATTTTTACTTTTATGCCATTAGAAGACAACTCCTGCTTACCAAGAATTATTTGTCATCCTTTTACCATAGCATATACTGCCGCCACACCTAACTTTATGTATTATTCTGTAAAACTTCCAAAACTTCCATGCTTTGCGCAGAGTGGGTACCGTGTGTGGATTTTTTTCTAGTGAGAATCCTGACTACATGTACATGTATTATATATGCACATTAGTTTGTCATTTGTCATTGAAACAACTTCACCAAGCTAATGACACATTCCATGTCGTACGTATTATAGTCATAGGTGCTTCTCCTTTATGACTAAAACTGAAACTTGTATAATTGTTTGTTCACTCTGCAATGTATTCATATTACCTGGGATTCAATAAGTTTTTATGCTTCGAATTATTGACCTAACTATTCTTCTGGCGACAATGTGATCATTAAACAGTATACAATGTGACTGCCCCATGATCAAATAGAGTGCATCCCAGAAAAACCAAAACCAAGATTGATTGATGTTTAATCATACCTTAATCAAAATTATGATTAATAACTGACACATATTTGTAAAGCTTAGATGCACTTCTTTCATGAGAAACCACTCATATGATACATGTACGTACAATGTACCGGTACTTCATGCATGAGTGAATAAAGACAATATGAACCTGGTCTACTTAAATTTATGATATTGCCTGTAATAATTCCTGCTTTTTTTCACCATTTGGGATGTCATATGAATGGGCAGAATAAGATCTTTCTTGAAATGTGATTATCTCTGTGAAATTCAGATATCGTTGGCTAAACGACTTTTTGGTAGCCCTTCTTCATATTGTCTTTATTCACTCATCTGGAAGTATGTATCATGTGAGACGTATCTGATGAAAGAAGAAGGTGTAAGCTGTACAAATATATGTCGGTAATTGATCATTATTGTGATTAAGATATGATTAAACATTGATAAATCTCCATTTTGATTTTTCTGGGAGGCACTGTATCACTTCTTCCTCTCCCCTTCCTTTTCTTCTTCTTCTTCTTCTTCTCCTTCTTCTTCTCCTTCTTCTCCTTCTTCCTTTTCCTTTCCTTTCCTTTTTTTCTTTTCTTTCCTCTCCCCCTCAATGCTGTAATTGAACGTATGTCATATATTAACTTTCTGCATTCCTATTTGCAATGTATAATCATGTATAATTCGTTGTACTTGTTAGTTTATGATTTGATACCAGTGAAAAACAAATTTCCTTGAAATATGGACAATAAATACTCAATATCAATATCAAATTGTTCTAGGGGATTGGAATTAATCTAGAAATGACAAATCAAAGAGACTTTCACGAGATATTGTCTCAGTAATTTTGAACTGGCAGTCATCTCCAACCTTTAATAGACAGGTGTAGGTTATTCTGTTGAGTATAATGCACAAAGTAGCATAATGTTTTTTATTATTTTGTAGTTACTGAAAATCAATAGGCTGCAAATGTACAGGACTACATTTATATGTGCTTATACTCATTCTTTTGGTGGCCAAAGCCATTGATGACATTTTCTAACATGTTTTATTCAAAACCAGTCTAGCGTACTGGCATTGTACTGTGTAACAAAACTGATATTGCTTATTTCCCCCCCCCCCTCTCTCTCTCTCTCTCTCTCTCTCTCTCTCTATTCCCCCCCCCCCCCCCCCCCCCCCAGGTGGAATAGAAGAAGATGTAAGGAAAGATGCCTGGAAATTCCTGTTTGGATATTTCCCTTGCCAATCAACTAAAAGGTAGGAAAATACTGGGCTGGTTATGGTTTAACTTCACATGTATGGTTAACTATGTAATATTTCCATGCACACATGTTGGTTAAATGAAAAATGAAAAATTAGAAAAGTTCCTAGTGACATTTTGATAGACCTGATTAAAAATGTAGAATGATAATGATATATCAAAATCTTGAGCAATTCTGGAAATTTTGTATTTTTGTTTTATTTTGCTTTTTGTTTTTGTTTTTTGTTTGTTCCGGGTTATTTTTGTTGTTGTTGTAAATATTGTTTGTATTCAAACTAATATGGTCTGACTACCCGAATTTCATATATTTTCATTTCTTATCCACATATAAAGTAAATAGATTCTTTAGATACATTAACAATAGAGCTTTGGAAAATGGTAGGTGTTCTTCTTTGATAATGTACCCTAAAGGTCCTGTTGTTTTGTAAGTTATTCTCAGTTAATATATCCTAGCTTTGTGAAATGACATGTTGTGGTTTCATTTTCAAGCAGCATTGTGCAAAATTCTTTTCAAAGTGTAGTGTTTCTTTCCTTCCTTTTCCTTCTTCCTATTTCTGTAGTGTACTGTATTTAGCAGCAAGGGCTATTTGTGAAACACTTGCTTTTTTGATATCTCATTATTTTCTTATCTACAGGAATGAAACAGGGAATATGGTGTATGCCTGGGATTGTGAAGTTTAGATATTCTACTTTATTTTCAAGTAAAGTTTCTCATGCATAAGGACTTGAGAAATTTGAATGGTATGAAAAGTTGTAGATATGAATATGATTTTTGAAGTACTTCTTAAATCTGATTAAGTTCTTTTAAAGGTTTTCAATCCAGAATCACCAAGAATCAGTGGATAACCTTTAATAAAAGAAGGAAATTATCTTTTAAACACCTGTTGTAATCGGTTTGATTAAAATATTGATAAGTATTGAGCAGTCTTGGACAATTAACCTATGTTTCCCACTGGAAATGGTAAAAAGGGACATTTTAACATATTCCGCTTGGTTTGTTTTGAATCTCATAATTCTCCTCGATCATTTCCTGGTTGTTATCTTTAGAACACTGGATCATATTTACAGCCTACTTTCATCCCTTTTTTCCCCCTACCATTTGCAGAGAGCGAGAAGCCTTAGAGTTGGAATTTGCTTTCAGATACGAAGCCCTCAAAGCTCGATGGAAGACCATCCTGGCCCATAGAGGGCTCACTGGCAAGGAGGAGGAGGACCATACATCCAATTCACGAACAGGTGAATAATATGTCTTTGGGATGTTTTATATCATAACTGTCGTCTGAGATTCTGCAGGACATTCACCCATTGAATACTAAGTTGTGTTATTATATTTGTGGAGCATTATTCTTGCACTTTAAACGAGCTTTCATTAGTCAGAATTTTATTAAACAATTATTAGCATACACACACACATACCGGTGTCTCAAAATGCTGACAACTGAGAAAAAGTCTTGATAATGGTTTGGACTCTAATTTAGTTTTTATTTATTTGTTTTTGATGATTTAAAATTTTTCAGATTCATCATCTTGTAATGGAGCATCATCATCATCGTCGTCGTCATCATCATCATCATCTACCTCATCATCTGTGCCCTTGTCAATTCAGAGACTCTGTGATGATGAAGATGATGAAGTCCAGCAGAAACTTGGCTTTGCTAGATTTCAAGCCAAGGTAACAATGATGGAAATAATACTGCACTTACATTGTCTTAACCCTTTGCATCCAATTCAACTATTCTGAGATACAGGGCTATAATACTCCGGCTTTAACCCTAAAAAGACAAAGGAGGAGGTAGAAGGGCCCTCTCTAGACATTTTTTACCACAATTTGAACCCCCTTGTTTCAGGCCACGCCATTTTCTAACATTTTTCTTTCAAGTCTTGCGCATCTTTTGGCATTGCATGATTATCACTCACAATATATCTCTGCATATAATTTTGCAAATTTGCATGAATTATAAATATTAGATAAAAAAAGAGATTTACAAATATATAACAATGGTTTGTGTCACGATTAGAAAATTGATATTATTTTGTGTGTGGACAGAATAATCTCACTAATAATTGCAATTCTAATCGGGATTCAACTTGCAGTAAGAAGTGCGATTTTTCAGAATGATCGCAGTTATTTGCCGTGCATTGTGTGTTTGAAAGGAATCGCGATTAGAAACTTGGTTTTATCTATCCTATCATTCTTTGGGTGTGTGTGATCGATGTGCTGTGCATGCAGTATGCATAGTATGCAGTGTGTGTTGCGTTACAGGATGCATGCACTGTATAAGCATGCACGCACTGCATGCTATCTTGGTGCAGTTGATCTCGTATAGTAAACAAATGTTTTGTATAATAGTACATAATTATTTAGTATATAATTATTGAGTTTGTTGCTGTACTTTCTGTAGCCCTTTTACTGTTGATGTGTATTTTCCCCCGTCCAAGATTGTGTATAACAGAAGTTTAAGCGGAGAAGTTTGTGGGCTCTCCTGCCTGTTTCTGTTGCTTCCTCATGTGTGTGAATGGTCAAAAACAAAATCGGAATTTGAATTGCAATTAGAATCACGATCCAAATTTCGATTTTTCCTTGCGTGTGAATGGTAGCAGTAAAACTGAAATTTGGATCGCGATTCAGATCGTGATTCAATTTCAATTCCTCTTGTGTGTGAATGCGCCTATTGATACACTGGATAATGTTTATAATGGTAATTTATTTCATTCTACAACAGATTTATGCCAGCCGTCAACCC
>CM057161.1:3516520-3556520 GCA_029962745.1 Echinometra lucunter | reverse complement strand
GATTATCAGCAGCGATCATCTAGAATTGTGTTCTCTTGAAGCAGAGAGAGAACGAGATAAGGAGAGGGCCAGGGAATTCCAGAAAACAGGTAATCCTGATTTCTAGGTAATTATGGGAAAGAACAGGGCCGGCAGAACGTTTTCAGAGTGGGGGGGGGCATGAATGGGAATAGGAATCGCAAGGGAGTATATACTTGCACAACTGAGCTCATGGGTGAGTTCCAGGGGCAATGCCCCGGTGGAGGTCCAGGGGGCGGAGCCCCTGGAAGCTCGGGGTTTTAGACATTTTTACAGTTTTACGGCTTATTTTTTTTATAGTTTTATAGTTTTTTTTATAGTTTTATAGTTTTTTTTATAGTTATCGACAAAGTCGAGTCATTATTTTGCACGAAATTATCATAAATATCACAGAAATATGAGGTAATCATAATTTTTAGTCGTAGAGTCATAGTCTAGCCATAGATAAGTTATTCCTTCTTTAAAATTTGTACAAGAAATTCACATAGAATAGGTTTGATTATTTACTTAATATGAATTTATGTCAGTATGTTACATTGCCTGTTTTTGTGCGTGTTTTGAAAATGAAAATGAAAATGAAAATGCATAAATAAATAAATGAAAGAATACACCCTAGGGAGCGTTTCATGAAGAGTTTTGTCGGTGAAAATCACCGACAAATGTTATAAGCTACTGAAAATACTCGCATCTGATTGGCTGAAAGCAAATTAATCGGTGAAAACCACCGACTAATTGTTTCATGAAACGCCCATTTTAGAGATGTCACATATCTCAAGAATCACATTAATTCATATATCATGCCGAAACTCTTGCTGTAGTTGACCCTTCTACACAAATGGAAGTGTTGTTTTCCATTCATTCTTTAACTCCTTGAGCATTCTTTGTGCAGCAGTGCACATGGTTGGTTTGTTGGTTGTTTATTTATTTTACCTGACTGCTAAGAAAGCATGTATATGCTTGCTAGTAAGCAACCCGCAGACTTACAGCTTTAAGTCCTCTCCGAAGGACTTGATAATGAGGATTAATACCCTACCAAAGGTATTAGCACATACACTTGGTTTCAAACCCGGGTACTCCTGGTTACGAGACCACGTTCTACTACTAAGCCACAGCGCTGCCATTCGTACAATTACATCAAACAGTCGTAATAATTAGCTTTCTTCTCCAGCATTTTACCACCGAAACTTGAAAAATAGCTAGTGCTCAACCCAACGGATGCAAATTGTAGGTTGTTTTTGTTTAATACATCCGTGCATTCATCTGCAAATATGCGAAAAAACAAACCATCTTGAATCGCTTTGGCGACATCGCAGAGGACATTAGTTTTCATGATTTGAAGCATTTCATTTCGAATGTCATGTGATACATACTTATCAATTTTATTGCAAGCCACTTATTCATTTTGGGGTCATCAAATGCTTTAAGCCTAAAAATTGGAATAAAATTTGAATTCTCCTCTTCTTTATTTGAATCTCCTGGCTAAACATTGTCACCATAGAAATCTCAGATTTTACAATATTTTGGCAGCACTTTTGCGAGCCACCAATTTTTCCTCCTGATGAGCTTTTGAGATGCTTCTCCAATATCGTTACACACTTTAGATAATACACTGACAGCTGCTATTTGATGACAATTGGATTTCCTCCCCCCCCCCCCCACTATTTTTGTACTGTTTCCAGCATAAATCAGCATCCATGTTTTTTTTATGCAGATGGAATCAGCAGATCAGCACCTGGGTCTATATCCACAGAATACACCTTTGAGCTGTTTGTCTGTGTCACAATATTACATGAGTACAGGAACCAGCTAAGAGAGTGTGATGATGCAGCTGGCATCTTCCAGATGGTGAATGGGTGAGTCATGTTGTCATGGTGATGATGATGATGAAGACGATGGTGAAGAAGATGATGATGATAATGGAGAGGATGATGATGGTGATAATGATGTAACAGAGTAATCCTCCGAGTTGATAAATTGTGTTACAGGAACTAACAGAGAGTATGATAATGCTGCTAGTATCTTGCCGATGGTGAATGGGCGCATTTTCATGTCGTAATGAAACTGGTGGTGACGTCGATGATGATGATGGTGATGGTGATGACGAAGATGATGATAATGAAGATCATGATTTCTTTGTGTCACCATCCAACATGAGTACAGAAATTTGCTGAGCTGAGAGAGTGTGATGATGTGGCTGACATTTTCCAGATGGTGAAAGTGCGAGTCATGTCAGCATGACGATGATGGTGATGATGATGATGATGATGATTATGATGATGATGAGTACTCCTCTGAGTTGTTTGTTTGTGTCACAATTCTACAAGCATGATGATGATGATGATGATGATGATGATGATGAGTACTCCTTTGAGTTGTTTGTTTGTGTCACAATTCTACAAGCATGATGATGATGGTGATGATGATGATGATGATGATGGTGATGATGATGATGATGATGAGTACTAATTTGAGTTGTTTGTTTGTGTCACAATTCTACAAGCATGATGATGATGGTGATGATGATGATGATGATGATGAGTACTCCTTTGAGTTGTTTGTTTGTGTCACAATTCTACAAGCATCATGATGATGATGATGATGATGATGATGATGATAATGATGATGAGTACTCCTTTGAGTTGTTTGTGTCACAATTCTACAAGCATGATGATGATGGTGATGATGATGATAATGATGATGATGATGATGATGATGATGATGATGATGATAATGATGATGAGTACTCCTTTGAGTTGTTTGTTTGTGTCACAATTCTACAAGCATGATGATGATGGTGATGATGATGATGATGATGATGATGATGATGATGATGATGATGATAATGATGATGAGTACTCCTTTGAGTTGTTTGTTTGTGTCACAATTCTACAAGCATGATGATGATGGTGATGATGATGATAATGATGATGATGATGATGATGGTGATGATGATGATGATGATGATGATGATGATGATTACTCCTTTGAGTTGTTTGTTTGTGTCACAATTCTACAAGCACCATGATGATGATGATGATGATGATGATGATGATGATGAGTACTCCTTTGAGTTGTTTGTTTGTGTCACAATTCTAACAGGAGTACAATAGGAACAAAATGAGAGAGAATGATGATGCTGCCAGTATCATCAGATAGTGAACTGGTGAGTTGTGTTGTCATGGTGATGAAAATAGCGATGATGGGGATGATAATCATGGTTGTGAAGATTATGATGATGCATAGCTGCTAACCATTTTGTTTTGGAGGAATCATTCCTAATTTTTGGCCTGCAAATATTATTGCTAGACTCCTCTATTTTCTGTAAACCTACATACGGTCAAAATGTATTCTATTCCTAATCTTGCCAGGAGTTTTTTGCTAATTTTTACTTTAGTAGGTTGGCATATAAGATGATGATGATGGTGATTATAATGGTGATGATGTTGATGATAATGATTATGAGGATTATTATGTGGTGAAAATAAGGAAGATGGTATTGGTGATGAGTTGATGCTATATACTAGTATTGATGAAGTTGACAACTTAATTTGTATTATGATGATGTTATGATGATATTGATCATGTTGAGGATTTAAAGCATTGATTATGGGATATGTTCACATCTACGATTGGTCATATTTTTAATAATTGTGATGATGATGTTTAAGTTTATGATGGTCATTGTATTAATGATGATTTTATAGTATTCATTGTCCTTTTATTATCCTTTTTGTCATCTAGACTGGCTCAGAAACTTGATCTGGTCGATGTCTTGGGCAAAGCAGAGAGTCTTCTTTTAGGTTACTGCCGGAAATCCGTCTCATCTGAAAGTACTTTCGCTCTTATTGACGGATAATCTGCAACTGGATTAACTCTCTTGATGCTTCTCAATGTTTTATAAACCTTGGATCCCTTTTGGCCTTTGGTTCTTATATTCCCTGAGTTAAGCAGGAGGCACGGGCAGACTGGGACTAAAATGCAGTTGAGGATGTTTGATGATGGCCCATATCAAGTGGCCCCTATTAGCCAAAACATAGGAGAGCCCTTGGTGAAACTCCTCAAACTTTCCATGGCTAGTTTGCACTTGGACACATCTCACTGCTAGAAAGGCCTATAAAAGAGTTATTTTTTCTTTGGTCTTGGTCAAATGGTTTCGCGTAGCAGCTTTAGTGAAGACACATAAGGTTAGTATTGTTTGTAATGACCGTAGAGATTATTTTGTGCAAGAGAAGTTGCTCCAAGATCATGACCCATGGCTTAATCACTGAAGTCATTTATGTTTCAACCCTTATCGGAGCATTAGTCAGCTACTCACCATCTTACATAGTTTCCCCTACAAAATTATGTCAATCTTCTCAAGTTGTATTTTATTTACTTGCCATTCTATGTTATACCTTAAAATGCTATTATCTGTGTAGTCAAGATTCAAGAAGATTGTAAGAGATATGTTATAATAATAGATCAACTATTTCTTTGCTTCTCACTCCGATATTTAGTCTGTAATGGTGACACTACCTGTACATGTACTTTCTACTTTATGTTCTTGTTGTTTTGGTTTAACGGCACTTGTCATTCAATATTCAATATTGAATATTTACGCCATTTGTATTTCAGTGAAATACACATGTAGTTTAGATTTCAGGCATCTTGGCGACATACAGTACTCACATGGGCAGTACAATTGAACGTGAACCATGTCAAATGTGTGTGTGTGTGTGTGTACGTGTGTGTGTCATAAAATTATTCTGTCTTAAATGTGATGGGTTAAAGTCCAGGCTGCATTCCTGCCCCCCCCCCCCCCCCACCACCACTAATTAATCAAAACCATCAAATGGGCAAGAATATGACAAATTAAAGAATATTTATAGAGATTGACTTTGCTGTTTAAGTTCATAATAAATTTGTATGATGGGGAGATGGTATAAACAACAAAAAGAAACAAACAACAACCAATATTTATCTCTGTAAAGTTGTTCACATCATAAATACATTCTTACCCTGTTTTCTACGGAAGCTGGGTGGTATTAAGTCTATAAGAATTTGAATATTCATATGGTTAAAGGAGAATAAAAACCTGGGGAAAAAAAATCAATTTTAATGAAAAGAGAGGACAGAGAAGCAATTTTTTAAAAGTTTCATCAAAATTGGTTATGAAATGAGAAAGTTATGAAAGTTTGAAAAGTCTTCAAAATGAAATGGCAGATTTTTGTGGACTACTCTTAATGTGTTTTGTACACTAAATTTCATATTTTCTCCATTATCTCTAAAGATGCTGCTTTTTTTGTGAACTCTACATATGTTGTGTCATATACATTTTTCCCATGATGACATCAGTCTACATTCATGTGTTTTACCTTACACAATCATTACAGCGATATACTGTTTACATGTAAATCAGGGCTCCTCTCCTCCTTTCATCAGAGGGGGTTGGTATTGATATTTTTATACCCCCGCCAAAAAAAAGTTTGAAGGGGGGGGGGGGTGTATATAGGAATCTGCGTATGGTTGGTTGGTCGGGCGGGCAGTCGGTCCATTGCAAATATTGCGGATTGAAGTACTTCTCAATTTTTGAGCAATGCTCATGAAATTTTGCACACACATTGGTCTTGTTGTGAAGATGTGCAAGACATGTTTTTTTCATGTGTCGGAAACTGTGTTGCCATGGTAATGGCATATCATAGCAATAAAAAACAGGGGGAAATATTGCGAATCAAACTACTTCCTCATTTTTCGAGCAATTTAGCACACACATTGGGGCAGGGGTATTAATTGTTTACAGCTCGTTATTTCGAGGGTTCCTTATTCTGAAGGTTCGAATACTTCGAAGGTTCGTTATTTCGAAAATGAAATGAGGTTCATTATTCCTAAGGTTCGTTAGTCCGAAAATGAAAAAAGTTCTTTATTCCGAAGGTTTGTTAATTCGAAAACGAAATAAGGTTCATTATTCCGAAGGTTCATAAATCCTAAAATGATATAAGGTTCATTAGTTCATTAGTTATTTTCGTACCAACGAACCTTATTTCATTTTCCAATTATCGAACCTTTGGAATAATGAACCTTGTTTCATTTTCGGATTAACGAACCATCGGAATAACAAACCTTATTTCATTTTCGGACTATCAAACCTTCGGAATAACGAACCTTGTTTCATTTTCGGATTAACGAACCTTATTTCATTTTTGGATTATCGATTCACCTTCGGAATAACGAATCTTATTTTATTTTCAGACTAATGAACCTTCGGAATATTAAACACCACAAATGTTCTGATTAATGAACCCTTTTTAATTTTCGGACTAACGAACATCTAGGTATGCGCAATTTATGTGTTTCGGAATAAGGAACCTTCGGAATATCGAACCTTTGGAATAACGAACATCACCCTATTAATCACCTTCAGTGATATTTCTAGCTATGGTCTATTCATGGGTAGAAATCTGTCCTCAAATGTGAAGGAGGCGCATCCAGACTTTTCTGACTAGCATGCATTTTTACTCCCAAATTCTCTGACAATTTATATATTTGACGTTTGATATTGTGTCCCCCAACAAAACTGGTTGGGGACCGATCAAACACTTCTTTCCCCCACCCCCCCCCCCTCCAATTTTTCTGCCCATATGTCTGTTTGTGTGTGTGTGTGTGTGTGTGTGTGTGTGTTTTGGTACACTAACATAATAACACTATCTGATTGTGCCTTTAATTACACTTGAGTAATACACACACACACATGCAACCAAAGCCTTCAAAGATGTCCTTCCTCTTGATTCCATGATTTACAGTACTTTAGCAGTATAGGTTTTGAAAATATCTGAGGGTAAGTCTATCCTATACACTACCAATTATTTTAGGTTTGCATGATGGAATTGTCAATGATGTGACAATTTCATTTTATTCTTACAATACTGTACACCTGATTCAAATTGTAGGGCTATCAGCATGGTCAGATAGACATGTACTAAAAATCTTAGATATGATTGGTAATTTATGGGACAAAACTGCCCCCCGAAACTTTTGAATTTATTCATTTGAATGCAGGTTTCATATATGAAAAAATATATATATTCTTTGAGGGAATTATTCTCACTTTGTACTACATGTAAATACGAAGAATGAATGGAATATTTATGTCTATACTTTGTCATGTACAGGTATTTGACTGTTGGAAGTTTAGCATTGTTCAATAATGAAAGTATCTTATTTTCTATTTTCAAACATTATCATAATGTACTAGCATTTTGTTTATTTTCTTTTTTTCCTTCTCTTTCTCTCTCTCTCTCTCTATGTACATATTATAATATGTTAGATGCTCATCAATGTACTTCATAATCCTGGATCATGGTGCCGAATTTTTGTGCAATATTTATGACAAATCATACTTGCTTTGATAATTTGACCATAACTTGACATTTGTTATTCAGTAAAATCTTCCAGAGCTTAATTTGCATTTCAAGTGCCTATGTTCGAAATGTCTTACATGAAAATATTTTACATGATTGCATTGATGTATCCCCCCAATACACTTGTATTTTACTAATTGTACTCATGAAGATTTAAAGGTATTGGCTAACTTTGTGAACAGTCGATTTAAAATATTCTCAAACTAATATAAACATGTGTATTAGTACTTGTATTTGTACTCAAAAACCCTGAAACCAACCATCATTTGAATGAAAAACTGTTATTAAGACGCAAACTACAATTTCGTTATTTTTGTTCTCAGAGATAATAAATAAGAGGACTGTTTTGCGCGAATTAAAAAAAAACGTTATTTGCCTCCCTTCACGTGATACACCAACACACAATACGCACATGCGCACTCCTTACGTCTAGTCTGTGCAGTCAATCCTTTTATATTTTTCAAACATTGGTTCACATTTTTAATATTTAAGAAAACTTCCTGTGGATATTATTCTTTGAAACTGTCAGACTGGTATTTTTACACTATAACCCTTATGTTTATCCCATTTTCAAGTAGCAAAATGAGTGTTTTAAAATTATAACAATGTTAACCAATGCCTTTAACCCCCCCCCCCCCCCCATTTTTCACTTCTATTTTTTTCTCTCCTTTATTGTCTTGTTATTCCATTTACTTGGTGAAATCTGCTGTTCTTATCTATATGAAACTTAGTCGGAAAGGTTGATTGGAAGTTATCTGACCACATTCAGGTAACAGTTGTGGGCAGTATTAATCATTATCTCATTATTCATGCAATAAGTAAGAAAATATATTTCATAATCTGTGATCAATTGAAAGTTGTAGAATACTTTGTGTGTTTGAAGGAAAGTGCCAAGTGTTTTCCTGTTTGAAATTCAAAATTGTCAAACCTGATGTTATTTACATATTACTTTTGCTCTGGATGAAATTTTGGACCTTTCTAAAAACCCTTGGTCATTAAATATGTGAAAATATCCCTTGTACAAAATTTTGGATTTAAGAAATTAGACAGAATTGGAAAACAAAAATGGATGGGATAGGGTGATTGGGAGCGGGGAAACGCGCCTCTCATTTACAAGTTATTGTAAAAGATATAGTTTGTATATTTCAACATATTATGATAATCTGCCAGAGATTTATGTTTTTAAAGGTAAATGATATCCTATCAGGCATGGTGTATGAAAATTAAAAGTTATGTTCTTTACCCACATGTGTTTCAGTCTCGTTTTGATATCAAGTTCAAATTGTTGCTGTGATGGAAATGTCAGTGTCGTGGCAGTGTTATTTAATTATTGGTGTAATTATTTTATTCCTCATTGAGTTCTCTTCTATAGAAACTGCACAATATGAATATACAAATTCTATTATTGTTAATGGACATTTTGAAGGAGTTGGACACCTGCCATGGTGGGGAATGTGGATTCGACTCTTGAGTAACCTAAACTATGTGATCATGCTTCAGCGAGGAGTGCATAGCAGAAGTTGTTTTTATTCAATATTCTGAAGCTCTGTTGGTCTGATACAATTTTTTTTTTCCTTTAACAAAGTTCCTCTCAAAAATGCGTGGTCAGATTGACCCGGAAAAGAGTCCATTGGGGCCACTTTTTGTTCCGTATCAAATAATGACCCAGAATAAAGTCAGATGTGACCCAGAAGCAAGTCTTCATGACCCTATTCCTGGTCATATTTTGACCCAGAACGGAGTGTGACCCAACGGACTCTTCTCCGGGTCATTCTGACCCCGCATTTTTAAGAGTGTTCAACGCATGCTGCATCTGTTGGCAGCGGGTTCAATTATTGAAGTGAAAATGAGAAATAAACAAAATAGCATTGAAGATTGGAAAGGGTAAAATCAAATGTAAATAGGGTTGATGAATGAGTGTAGACATTGCAGAGAGAGAGAGGGGGAGTAGTACAGTCAAAATATGAAAAAACCCAGAACTAATTGCAACAGAAACGATTCCACTTGAATATAATCTGGAATAGCCATAAAAACAACATACTAAAAATTAACAAAAATTGAAGTGGTGGATCAATGCCTAATTTGCATAAATTCAAAATGGCCGCCATTTCAGACTTCAGTAGACATGGTGAGACACAGAGAACCTATTTTAGCCTATATCTCTAGATATGAGACACGTAGAGAGCTAATTTTAGTGTCTTTACCTATGTTTTCGGGGTCAAGAAACATGATTGTGGCATTATTACCAGCTTACAACTACTCCTTAACTCCTAATTTGCATAAATTTGCATAAAATTAGCCTTTTTAAAATTCAAAATGGCTCCCAAGTTGCATTTTAAAAACTAAATCTCATCTGATACTCATGGAAAGTTAATTTCAATGCCCTTATATCCATCGTTTGGGGATGAAGACGATTTATAAGCATTACTAGCAAGTTATACCTATCCACTGACTCTTAATTTGCATAAATTTGCATACAATTAACCCCCTTCCACATCTAAATGGCGGCCATTTCAGACCACATTAAACACGCAGAACATACTTTAGCCCATATCTCTACATCCGAGACACGTAGAAAGCTAATTTTGGTGTCTTTACCTATGTTTCTGGGGTCAAGGAACATGATTATGGCATTATTACCAGCTTACAACTACTCCTTAACTCCTAATTTGCATAAATTTGCATAAAATTAGCCTTTTTGAAATTCAAAATGGCTGCCAAGTTGCATTTTAGCCTATATCTCTAGATCTGAAACACGTATAGAGCTAGTTTTAGTGCCTTTACCTATGTTTTCGGGGTCAGGGAAGGTGATTATGACATTATTACCAGCTTGCAACAATTCTTTAACCCCTAATTTGCATAAATTTGCATAAAATTAACCTTTTTGAAACTCAAAATGGCTCCCGAATTGCATTTTAAAACTCAACTCAATTGATACGCATGGAAAGTTAATTTTAGTATCCTTACCCAAGGTTAGGGGATGAAAGAGATTTATCATGGGATTGAGAGCAATTTGTAACTATTCACTGATTCTCACTTTACATAAATTTGCATACAATTAACCCCTTTGCACTTCTAAATGGCGGCCATATCAGAGTAAACACGCAGAACCTACTTTAGCCTATATCTCTAGATACGAGACAGGTAGAAAGCTAATTCTAGTGTCTTTACCTATGTTCTGGGGGTCAAGAAACACGATTATGGCATTATTACCAGCTGACAACTACGCTTTAACTCCTAATATGCGTAAATTTGCATAAAATTAGGGGGTTTTTTATTCAAAATAGCTGCCAGGTTGCATTTTAAAACTCTTCCTCAATTGATACTAATGGAAAGTTAATGTCAGTGTTCTTATATCTGTGCGTAGGGGATGAAGAAAATTTATCAGCATTACTAAGTAAGTTACAACTATCCACTGACTCTTAATTTGCCTAAATTTGCATAAAAATTAACCCCCTTTCACTTCTAAATGGGCGCCATTGCAGACCACAGTATACACGCAAAACCTATTTTAGCCTATATCTCTAGATCTGAGACATACAGAGAGCTAAATTTAGTGTCTTTACCTATGTCGGGGGGGGGGGGGGGGTCAAGGAACATGATTTTGGCAATATCACCACCGTATCTCCTAATTTGCATAAGTATGCATAATATTAACCCCTTTTTTCAATTCGAAATGGCTGCCGTGCCGCATGCTTAAAGCTTTGTCTCATCTGATACTCATAGAAAGTCAATATCAGTGTCCCTGTCCATGGTTAGAAGGGGATGAGGGAGATTTATTATAGTAGTACTAGCAAGTTATAATTATCCACTGACTTTTAATTTGCATAAATTTGCCTATTATCAATCCTTAACAATTCCAAATTGCTGCTATAATGTTGCATGTTTAAACCTGTATCTTAACTGATTCTCATGGAAAATTGTTGTTAGTGTCCTTATCCATGGTTAGAAGATGAAGAAGATTTATCATTGCAATAGGTTATAACTCTTCACTGACTCTCAATTTGCATAAATTTTCATATTATTAATTCCTTTTCACTTTTAAACGGCCGCCATATCAGACCACAGTACATAATGTCATGCAGAACTTATAATTTAGCCAATACCTCTAGATTTGAGACACAAAGATAGCTAAATGTAGTGTCTTTACCCATGTTTTGGGGCCAAGGATCATGATTGTGGCATACTTACAGGCTTACAGCTGCTCCTGAGCTCTTTATTTGCATAAATTTGCATAGAATTAGCCTTCTTCATACCAAATTAGCTGCCATTTTGCATGATCTAAACCTTTATCTCATATGATACTCATGTAATGTTAATTTCATTGTCATTTTCCATGGTTAGGGGATGAGCGGAAATTGTTATAGTATTATTACTAGCAAGTTATAACTATCCACTGACTCTTAATTTGAATAAATATGCATATAATTAACCCTGTTTTCAGTTTTAAATGGCCGCCATATTAGACCACATTAGACACGCAGAACTTATTTTAACCAATATCTATAGATCTGAGACACATAGGAAGCTAATTATTGTATCTTTACCTATGTTTTCGAGGTCAAGGAACATAATTATGGCATTATTACCAGCTTACAACTACTCCTTTACTACTAATTTGCATACATTTGCATAAAATCAGCCTTTTAAAATTCAAAAATGGCTGCCAAGTTGAATTTTGAAACTCTACCTCAATTGATACTCATGGAAAGTTAATTTCAGTGTCCAAGGTTAGGGGATGAAAGAGATTTATCACAGCATTACTAGCAACTATCTGCTGACTCTTAATTTGCATAAATTTGCATAAGATTTGCCTTTTTCTCATTCAAAATGGCTGCCAAGTTGCATTTTAAAACTCTACCTCAATTGATACTCATAGAAAATTAATTTCACTGTGCTTATCCAAGGGTAGGGGATGAAAGAGGTTTATCATAGCATTACTAGCAACTATCCACTGACTCTTAATTTGCATAAATTTGCATAAAATCAGTGGCGTATCTAGGGGTGCAAGTTGGGCAAGTGCCCCGGGTGGCACTTTGAGGGGGCGCAAAAAACGCGAGAGAAAGAAAACAAGGGGGAAAATGAGGGGAAAACATAATCCTTAAGGATTATGCGCCGCCATGTTGACTACAGTAGACAAGCAAAACCCATTTAGCATACATCTATAGATTTCAGTGTCTCTACGTATGTTTATGGACCCAAGGAACATGCTTATATCATTATTAACAGCTTACAACTATTCCTTAACTCCTAATTTGCATACATTTGTATAAAATTCACCCTTAAGCCAATTAAAAATGGCCTCCATGTTGTGTTCCCTTGCATTAACACCGCAGGGGTGTTGATTTGTGTTCGTGGTTGGGGATGATGGAATATTCTCTGACTGCCAGTTATGGAATATTCTTGGCGAGGAAGCGAAGCGACCAAGCTGGGAAAGGGTCTGGCAAATGGTTATCATCAAATTCACATATGAGGACTTTGGCAACCTGACTGCCAATTATGACTTTTCGGCACTTTGTTACTGTCTAAACCCTACTCTTTAAACGAACTAGCGAAACGAGCTAACCTCCCCCCCCAAAAAAAACAAAAACAACAACAACAACAACAACAACAACATACAAACAAACAAAACAAACAACTAAAACTAAAAAAAAACACCAAAAAAACCCCACTATTTTGATGAAAAACTAGCATTTTGTCTTCAATGGTATAATCGGTCACCTCCCTTTCAAATATAACTCTATTCTAACACCTCAATGGTCCAATTATTTTTGCCTGTTCAATATAACCCCGATTAGAAATATGACGAGCGAGCCAAGCAAGCGACGAAATAAATTTTGTCTTCAAAATGCACCATAGGCCTGTCTATAAGTATGTAAATTATCTATTCAGTCAACTCGCGTACATGTCCAAATTGCCCTCCATACTATCGTGTGTCTAAATGTTATTCAAGAGAGCGCAGCAAGCAAAGAAAAATTTATACTACTCCATGGGCCTCAAAGAAATCTGAATACATGTAATATATGATCACCTAATTGCCAAATATATGGCTATTTGGGTAATTGTTTGGCACCCGGTTTTCATGTTTTATAAGCGATAGAAACAATCTTCTACCTAAATAAACTAGATGACTGTATGACGCACTCCCCCACAGAATTCGAGAATACTTGCACACCTCTGCAAAACTACTGTAATATCCGGACATCTTGCTGAGGGAACAGGAGTGTCTGGTGTTTGACCATATTTATACTTTAAGAGCGAGCAGAACGAGGAAAAATTGGTTTTTAAAATAATAAGAACAGGTTATAGTGTATTGTTACTTCATTCTCATTATCTTGGCAATGTATTTTTACTTTCCTTTCTCATATTTGGTATGACATTAATAGGCAATTAAGTATAAGCGATACTCTCTTGAAATTTTTTTTTCTGTTTTAGGTCATGCCCTTCGACTCCTTGCACTAAGAAAAAAACGGGTTCAATTTTGCACCCTTCAAATGGAACAGTGGGAGCTCCTTTATGAGTACAACTTTGCACCCTAAAGCACTTTGCACCTTTATGGGTACAACCATGCACCCTTAAGGATGCAAAATGTACCTTTAAGGTGCAGTGGCTAGAGTTGTACCCTTCAGGAAAGGTGCAAATTTGTACCCTTTTGAATGCAAAAATTTCTGCATTCTTAAAGGCGCGAAGTTGCATCTTTAAGGGAGCAGACGGGCACTTCCTGGAGCAAACAAGACATACAAAATGATGCATCTTTGCACCTTTTTCATGAAAGGTGCTGCAAGTGTTGCATTTAGGGTGCAACACTCAACTTTTCTTTCTAAGTGTGTGCAATTATTTGACAAACATTTTATTAGTAGAAGGATAGTATAACCAGGGAGATCTCCCCTTCCAACTCCCTAGTATAACATTAGAAAGACAAGATGTGTACCGATTTCCTTTCATTAGGATCATAACTGGCATTTGTTGAGATACGTGAAATGAAAGCGAGCAAAACGAGTGAGCGCTCCCAGGGTTTTCTGTTTTCTTCATTGAGTTTACTTTTAACTGTTTACCCATTTTCTTTCTTTATTTCGCCTTTTGAGGGGATTAAAAACGGCCATGTCATATTTATCGTGAATCATTGGGGGATGATAATACAGGTCATTCCCCTGCCCAAAATAATGGTACTTATACAGTAAATCCGCGCCCACCCAATATAACGGCCGTCAACAATATTGCAAGGGGACGCAGTAGTTATTTGGAGGGATCACAAAAGTTATTAGGAAAGGCAGTGATGTTGGGAGGGTGTGAAATGATCAGTTAGAGTGAACAAAATGATTATTTTGAGGGAATACAATAATCCATGGAGAATTTATTCTCCTCATGTCACCTGGTGAGCTCCGTATCATGTCGCTCAGTTTACTGTAGCTCCAAAATATATCATATTGGTTGTTGTGCGTATACTGTTGACGTGAGTGTACTGCGCACTGTCTATTATTGTAGAATATAATTTGCTAGCAACATGTGTATACTTGATTCAATATTTCTGAGGTACATATTGCAATTACTACAAAATAGTTATTAGAGTACAAAATCATAATATTTCTCCTTATAGTACATACAAATCGGCATATAATGTATGCACCAAATCACATAATTTCATAATGAAAAAGAAAAAAGCTTCACACCGTGGGCATGGTGGAAGGGGACTTCCTTATAATTTCAAAAAATATATTTAAAATTAATAGGCCTCAACAAAACTCATATTTTATGGAAGTATCATACATGAATTTACCTTGTTACGTTTCATCACAGGCTGAATTCACTATAGATGAACAGCACTATTAAGTTAGATTAAAATGCTGTATCACCGCACTTACACAATTAACATACAGGGATCATTTTACACATTCCGTATAATACATTTAAGTTGTCTTGGCCGGCATAACCTGTATTTATATATATTAATGCAAATTATGAAACTTGCTCAAAGTTGTTGTTATGCAACAAAGCTGAAAATATTCATTAACCACATAGGAACCCAAATCTAAGCTATGATGACCGGGGTAATAATGTTTGGAGCGCCATGAGCATCTCCGTCAGACATGACGGACCTGGGCGCTATGCAAGAAGCCAATGTTATTATTAGTAGTAGTATTATCATCATTAATGAAAAAAAATCTTCGCAAAGAAATATTTAGGTTTGTAAATTATCTAGCCGACTAGTACAGTATATACCCGGTGCCCCCCCCCCAAAAAAAAGCGGAACGGTGGATTTTCAGTACTTTACCTTCAAGATGTAGATAACGTTTTTACATAAGTATCGCCCAAGGAAGAGAATGATACCAAGATCATTGAACTTGGAAAAGTAATTTGTATGCTATGCCCATTTCTTAAAATATGGTCATTTCAAATTTTTGGCGACTGATGAGAGTAGCTTTGTGTCGGGATGGCCTTTCATGATTGAGGGATGTCCACTGATGCATGTCAGCAACAAAACATGCTACTACACATGCCATATGAAAGGCCATCCCACCCCCCCCCCCCCCCACAATTCTGCTCTCAACTGTCGCGAAAAACACGCGAAATTCTAAATATTTTAAGAAACGGGCATAGAATCAAAATTACTTCATCATATTGATATCATTCTCTTTGGTAGAAGATACTTTACCTACTAAATCAAAAGATTATCTACTTTCTGAAGTTAAAGTACCAAAAATCCATCGTTCCGCTTTTTCTGGGACACCCGGTATAGTAGGTTGCTGTATCTAACAGTCAAGTTCTTTCACCCAAGAATAACACCAAAATAAACTTATTACGTGTCACCAAAAATATTATATTGGTCTTGGACAGGCCATAAAGCAGCCATTATTAATTTAAAGGGTTAATTATATACAAATTTATGCAAATTAAAAGTCAGTGGATAGTTATAACTTGCTAGTGATGCTAAATCTACCTCATCCCCTTCTAACCATGGACAGGGACACTGATATTGAATTTCTGTGAGTATCAGATGAGACAGAATGTTAAATATGCAGCATGGAAGCCATTTTGAATTGGAAAACGGTTAATTTTATGCCCATTTATGCAAATTAGGAGTTAAGGAGTAGTTATTAGGTGGTAATAATGCCATAATCATGTTCCTAGACCCCCCCCCCCAAAAAAAAAAAAAAAAAAAAAAAAAAAAAAAAAAAAACATAGGTAAAGACACCAAAATTAGCTTTCTACGTGTCTCGGATGTACAGATATAGGCTAAAGTATGTTCTGCGTGTTTAATGTGGTCTGAAATGGCCGCCATTTAGAAGTGAAAAGGGGTTAACTGTATGTAAATTTATGCAAATAAAGCGTCCGTGGATAGTTGTTACTTGCTAGTAATACTGATAAATCTTCTTCATCCCCTACCCATGGATATAAGGACACTGAAATTAACTTTCTATGAGTATCAGATGAGATTTTGATTTTAAAATGCAACTTGGCAGCCATTTTGAATTTTTAAAAAGACTAATTTTATGCAAATTTATGCAAATTAGGAGTTAAGGAGTAGTTGTAAGCTGGTAATAATGCCATAATCATGTTTCTTGACCCCGAAAACATAGGTAAAGACACTAAAATTAGCTCTCTACGTGTCTCATATCTAGAGATATAGGCTAAAATAGGTTCTCTGTGCCTCACCATGTCTACTGAAGTCTGAAATGGCGGCCATTTTGAATTTATGCAAATTAGGCATTGATCCACCACTTCAATTTTTGTTAATTTTTAGTATGTTGTTTTTAGGTATTTTTCAGACTATATGCAAGTGGAATCGTTTCTGTTGCAATTAGTTCTAGGTTGACCCCTTTTTTTTCGTATTTCGACTGTACTAGAGGGAGAGAAAGAGAGAAGGATAAAAAATGAAGAAAATGGAGAGAAAAGAGGATGAGAAATAGATTAGAAGGGGTAGGGAAGGAGGAGAACAAGAAGAAGATGGAGCAAATAGATGTTTCAAATGTTTTAGATTGATTTTCTTTATTAACTCTTACTGTGCCAATGTCACGTATATGTGACAAAGAGACTTTGCATTTTTAATCGACCAATACTCCACTTAGAAAGATGTACATGGTGATGAAAATATGTCGAAGTTTAGAGGATAAATCTAGTATTTAAGATATCTATCAGTCACTATATGGATTTGTTTGAGAAAAATGCAGATTTTGGAAAGGATCCATTCTCACTTTAGCATGAAACAATAGCAAACAAATGAGAAACGAAAACGTAAAGGCCTAGAGGGAAGTTCAGTGCTGTTTCACAATAATTTTCATGCGTGACTTTGAATTAATAGGAATACTTGGTGTCATTTGAAAGGGTAATAAACAACTTTTGTGTACAACATATTTGTATAGAAGTTACTGCTAAAGATTTGAAGGTGTTTCAAAAGTAAGCATTGTTCATGATTTGGTAGAATCTTGGAACAAGCAAAACCCCTTGGCACTGTAAGAGTTTAACCATATTCAGCATCATATTCCACTCTATTTTTATCAAAATGCTGGATGTAAGCTTAGTCCAAAGTTTAGTTGGACAGAGCAAAAGTTTCCCTTCATCAAATTCAACTTCGATCCAGAGTCACATCATAATTATTTCTTGGCATACAGGCTTATAGCTTTAATAAGGATATTAAAATCTAGTTGAGAAAAAGGAAATTAATAATATACAGATACATTAAAGACAGAAATCATTAGAAACCGAAACATGATTAGAATTTTTTGTAAGAAAGAGAAATCTTGGAATTGACTAACAAGGAAATGTGTAAACAGACACATTAAGATGATTATGGTGAGCCACATGAATGACATGATACAATCTTTGCAGTTTGCCTTGCTTTTGTTTTTGTTTCAGTTTTTCATGCAAAATACTCTTTAAAAAGGAAAGGAAAATTCATGTTCATGGAGTACTTTTTCAGCAGAATTGTATTTCATATAGAAGCTGTGCTTCAAATACACATAGTATCCATCATAAAAAAAGATTATATTGCTGTGGTGTTCTATTACAATGATCATAATCAAGCTTTTGAAGCCTAAAACAGATTTAAAGCAGAAACATGTACGCATCTTCTATTAATTGGGTATTCCTACAGGATTGGGTATTCCTATTCCCCTGGGGCCTGTAACGTACAGAGATATAATTAATCTTACAGTCAATTGTAACTCTATAGTACATGGTTTGCCATAGACTTACGATTCAAATCAATCATAAAATTGAGTGTATTTTTCATGTTACCGGGCCCAGATCTCAAGACAAACTGCTGTTAACATGCAAAGCAATGAATGCCAAACCTACAATAGCATTGTTTTAGGCAGTTTCTATTACCCTGTAGCCTTACAATCTTATGCATAAAACCCATGACTTACTCAGTAAATGATATCAAAACTTACCAGTAGTATTTTTTTTTTTCATTTCTGAATATTTGTTACCTGTATTTACAGACATCCATAAACAGATGATGATCACACCAAAGAATACTCTCTCACGAATATGCATACATAAAGAAAACTCTGTTTCATATATCGTAGGTTATATTACATGTGTTTCATATATCGTAGGCTATATTACAATCCAACTGTGTCAGATTTGGAAAAGTGTAGATGATAAAGCAAATTGCAACATCGGTACTTGAAACATTACAAATACATGACTGCATAACAAATTGAAAGCACAATAAATTTATCTGACACACAAGTTATTCTTACTTTTAACTGTTTACATGAATTATTCTAGTGAAATTAGTGTACCTTAATACTACACACACAAAAAAATCATGGTGAATTGTCACTTGGTCTACTCCACTTTGTCTAATGCCTGTTTGGTCTCATCAAACATTGTCTAATCCCATTTTGTCTACAACCAGTTTGTCTAATAACCATTTGGTCTAAATGCCATGTAGTCCATTTACCATTTTGTCTAATTTTCAGTAAGGCTCTGTCCATTTTGTCAAATACCCACTTGGTCTAACAACACTTAGTCTATCTGATTGCATGAACTGGTAATAGACCAAATAGTCATTAGACGAAATGAGGAAAACTAAGTGAGGGTTCATACACTTATACATTTTCAAAATTCCATGACTTTCCATGACTTTCCAGGGCAGAAAAATGCAAATTTCCATGACTGATCAATGACATGCGACGTAAAACTTACATAAAAAGCGCGGTGATTAAAAGAGTTTCAAAGCTGATCTGAGTGCCATGAATGCAAGGCTGGCCGGAGCGCGAATTTATTAACATGAAAAATATCTTGAATAAATGATTTTCCATGACTTTCCAGAAGAAATTGACAAATTCCCTGACTTTCCCTGACTTTTTGCTTCTGGAAAAAAGAATTTCCAATTCCCTGACTTTCCAGAAATTCCCTGACTCGTATGAACCCTGTAAGTAGACGAAGTGGCAATTCGACATCTGATCATTAGACAAAATGACAATTAGCCCAAGTTGGTATTAGACCAAGTGATGATTAGATCAAATGGCAATTAGTCCAAAATGATAGTAGACAAATGGGTTTAGCCATGGTGGTGTTTGACGATCTGGCAATTAGACCAACTGGTAGTAGACTAATTGGCTATAAACCAAAATTATGTCCTGTGTCAGAGTAGAGCTTGTACATGGGTTTTTTTTTCACAAGTAATTTAACATGTAAAATTCATTAATGCTGCTTCATTTTGTGTTCATGATGAACAGACTTTTAATTCCTGTATGCTTGTCAGACATGATAGCGGTCTGAGGGGTGTTTCATAGAGCTGTTCGTAAAGTTATGCGTGACTTTACGAACTACTGGACTCTGGAGTGCCAAATGGGATGCCCAAAGTTTTTCCTGATGTTTGAACAAAGTGTGACTGCATTTCCCATAATCTCAATTAAACTGTGGCAAAAAATATACTTCGCAATAGAAATGTTTGTTAAAAACATTAATTTTAGTCTTAGTCTGTATATTTCACCTTTAGCTGGTGAGATTTATAAGGATTGAGAATCCCATTTGGCTTGCCATATTCAAGTTGTTTATAAAGTCATTCTTAACTTTACAAACAGCTTTATGAACCCACCCCCCCCCCCCCCCCGATCTCATATCCATCGCCTGATATTGAACGATTCTAATATCAGTCATCACTGCAACAGACGAATAATATACTAATAGCATATAGGCATTAGTACAATGGTACAAAATTCTGCATGAGGTAAAAGAAAAGCCTTTTATTCAACGAGGTGAAGCCAAGTTGAATAGAAGCTGTGTCGCTCTTTCACCAAATGGGAAATCTCGTACCACTGCATGAATAAGAATATTCGCCATTTGTATTGTACAAAGCCTCAGAAGTTTGTTGAGAAACTGATTATAATCAAGAAAAAGAGTGAAATTTAGGTTTACAAAATCAAGGTTTTAAAAACATGGAAAGAAATTCCGACTGCTGTCTGGCCGTGTTTGTAGCACGTATCTTGTGACAGTTCGTGTGTAACTTGCTTTGCCTCAGCTCAACAAATGAATACGCGTATACTGAGCAAGCTAATTGTGACATCACTAAGAAACAGAACAAGTATCATACTGCGACGTCACGCTAGGCCTGTGCAATGGTACAGTTTGGATGGTATGCGTGCAATGGTATGAATAACGAGTGCTCAGCTCCCATACACTTGCATACAACAAACTTAGTAGGCGTTGTACAATATTTAACTGATAATGTATTCAAAGGATCACAATCCGGTTTGACATTGTAAGAAACATTAGTACATAGACCCTGGAGAGTGGGATAAGTCTTGTTCACAAACAACATGGTTGACGCCTTAGAACATGAAATGTCAGTATCAAATCCACAATGTTGTGTGCTTTACTTAAAAACCCAATGGATACACAAAGGCATTTGCTGCACTCACCATACCTAGTCTCATTCATTCCGACACACTAATGTTGCTTCACCAGAGCAGTATTTTGAGGAAGGTTACCAACATCATGTGTGAATGAGAATTCATGTGTTTCAGTGCAAACATTACATCAACCTGATCCATATCCACAGCTACTAGTCAGCAAACCCGTCAAATCTTAGTTCTTCCACATTAGTTCTGTCCCCAAATAGTCACAATCATCGCTTATGACATGATCATTATGTGTCATTATGTGTAGTTTGTCTAGTAGACTTTGGAAGAGATTTTGGTCAGTATCCTTTCCTCCCTCTGAATCTTGTCCTTGTATCCAGCTATGGTATCACAGAAGAAACAAACACATTAATTGTAACAGCAATATTATTATCAAGTAAAAGCAACAGCACACACTCCATTCCTGATCTGTTTGATGCTCATAAAACATGGTTAATTCATCAAATTCGCGATCAAACTTGTGCTTTATTGCATTATAAGGGATTAAAACATAGATAAAAGAGTACACACATTTTGAACAAATAATAGTCAATAAGTACACCTTGAAATTTCTCAGCAGTTAACTTTGTACACAACGAAATTTTAAAGGATACCTGAATATTCAGATACATATAATATTTTAATATGCTATGCACATTTCATACTTTCCTGTGCACTGCTAACAATAATCAACAGAAATAATGAGAAAAGACAGAGTAGGGGGTTTCATATTTGATTTGGCACATAAAAATCCGGGGTACTGTCATATCGTTGGGGAAAGCGCCATCCTGTGTCCATCAGAATACAGTTATGCTATGTTGTCATGGCAACGATGATGTCACGATCAGCAAAATTGATCCCGATGCTGACTTTCCTTCTTTTTTTATAATGTATGCCAATGTATGACAGCATATGATGACACATTTCTTAAATTCAATAAATTCTTCTTGCATAAAACAAACAATAATTACTTTTACACGTTTCTCGGTACCTAGGGCACAGCGCTAAAAAAAAAATTAACAAAATGGTGAATTTTTCGTTGGTGCTCCAGGGTACCAAACACTGCATCATTTTTTAACATTTTGTGATATTGTATGAATTACGAAAAGTCTACTTAAATCATTTATCCCGACTTTAAACCACTAAGTTTGACCAAATCATATGACGCAGCTATTTAAAGAGAATACGACAAATATAGAGAGATTACTGAAATGCATACCAATGATCTTTTACACTCAAAGAAGGCAAATTGCAAAGCTCTGCATTCACTGTCAACTCTTGCTCCCTCTTTCAGACATTCCTTTGGAGTCAATTTGTCCTTTACAAGAAACATGAGAAAATCAGACGAACAAAGATCACAATACACAGAAAATATTTTTAAAAGTAAACATGCACATCAAATGAAGCTGAAATGAGGAAATGATCTTGGAAATCATCAGCTGAGCTGAGTATTATAAACAAAAATGCGCGGTATTTACAAAAGAGAAGATGAAGGAAATGATGGAACATGATTTTGAATAAAATGTAACTCCATGACCATATGTTGTCCTGGTTTTTCATCATTTCCTAGTTGCCTCCTCACTAGCTCTTGTTCGAGACATGTTCAATCTTTAGGAGATGATCTAATCTCTAATAAATCATCCATAGAGCAAGGAACTCCAAGGATGTCTTAGTGTCTCTTTATGAATTCACAGATACCGGAGGCACAATTTGTGACATGGACTATGCTTTATGCCTCCATCATCACCAATCAATGTGAGTTTGATTTTTTCTATTTTGGTCCCATGTTTCATGCCATCAATGCTACTTCATTTCATCATGGATGATATTCTTGTTGATGTTGTTGTAGTTGTTATCATTATTTATAGTTCTTGGATGGTATTCTGAACACCGTTTTAACAGTGTTGTAAGTTCTGTTGTAACTTCTGTTGTAAGTCACCGACTTACAACACCGCTAAAACAGTCATTAATCGGTATTCTGAGAACTGTTTTAACGGTGTTGTAAGTCATCAAAGCCACACCCACCACAGAAATACTATCCAATAGGGAAAGTCGTTACAGATGAGTTTAGACGATTCAGCCAATAAGATCGCTCCTGGGGAAGGGGTGCGTGAAATGTGTGAACTTATATTCGCGTTGTAATGAGTGCATTAATTTTGCTCTTAATTTCTTGCTCTAATTAACTGATGCGATGATGTGACAGAATTCGTTGTGAAAATCATCTCTGATCTATTGCAGATATTGCCAAATTTCTCCACCTTGAGGCAAAACTTCTTTTGAAATGTTGTTTTGGGAATATCAGCAAGGTTTATTGGATCTCTTTATCCCCCTCATTGCAACCAAAAACATAATTAGCTAGGAAAATTGCCGCCATGACATACCACATACAAAGTTAAAACACCTCCCACCCTGTTTTATCTCATGAGCATGAATTGTCCAGCGGAAAGAGTTAAAACAGAAGATAAAACGGTCTTCAGAATACTGTGTTATTACATATGGTATTTTTACGTGCTTGCGCACAACTTGCGCCAGGCATGCAAAGTAAAATGCGCAGTTAGAAAGATAAAACAAAAGTTACAACAGAGATAAAATGGTGTTCAGAATACCGATTTGCTAAAACAGAGTTAAAACAGCCTCAGAATATCACCCCTTGTTACTTCCATTGTCAATTTGATTGTTCACATGAAATAATAGCATTAACAACAACAACAACAAAGAAATGTTGACCATGGCAAAAATCATTAGACCAAATGGATATAAACAAATTTGCAGTGGAGATCTTGGCAAAAATCATTGAAACAAATGGATACATGTATAAACAAATTGCAGGGGAGATCTTGGCAAATTTAATTAGACCTAATGGCCAGAAACAAAATTTACACAGAGAGAAATGTTGATCGTGTCAAAAATCATTGGAGCAAATGGATATACAAAATTCACAGGGAGGATAGTGGTGTAAAAAATCATTGGACCAAATGGCCATAAACAAATCTACATAGAGAGAAATGTTGATCGTGGCAAAACTCATTAGACCAAATGGCCATAAATAAATTTACAAAGAGAGAAATAAATGTTGATGTGGCAAAATTCATTAAACCAAATGGATATAAACAAATATGCAGTGGGCATCATTGCAAAAATCATTGGACCAAATGGCAATAAACAAAGTTGCATTAAAAAGTGAAGACGATAGTGAAAAAAAATCATTAGACCAAATGGCTATTACACCAAATTTATATAGAGAGAAATCTTGATTGTGGCGAAAATCATTAGACCAAATGGATATAAACAATTTGCAATGGAGATTGTGGCAAAATTCACTGAAGCAAATGGATATAAACAAATTTGCAGGGGAGATCATGGCAAAAATCATTAGACCAAATGGCCATAAATAAATTTACAAAGAAAGAAATGTTGATCGTGGCAAAAGTCATTAGACCAAATGGATATAAACAAACATGCAGTGGGGATCGTGGCAAATATCATTGGACCAAATGGACTTAAACTAATTTATATCGAGGATAGTGTCAAAAATCATTGGACCAAATGGCAATAAACAAAGCTGCATTAAAAATTGAAGATGATTAAGGAAAAAATCATTAGACCAAATGGCCATAAGGCCAAATTTACAAGAGAGAAATGTTGCTTGTGGCAAAAATCACTGGACCAAATGGCCATAAACAAATGTGCTTTGATACAGAACTGAAGTCATTCAGGAAAATTCGTTGGACCAAACAGAATTTTTTGCCACTATCTTCTCACTTCATAATGCTAAAGTAGGCTTAATGCCATTTGGTCCAATGATTTTTGCCACTTTCTTCTCACTTCTCAATGTTAAATAGGCTTAATGCCAATTGGTCCAATGATTTTTGCCATTATCTTTACATACAGAAAGGGACTTTGCCACTCACTATCTTCACCTCTCAGTGTAAAAGTTATTGCCATTTGGTCCAATGATTTTCGCCACTCCCTTCACTTCTCAGTGTTAGTTGGTCTTTTCCATTTGATCCAATGATTTTTACCATGGTCAATATTTTTCTCATAAAGCATATTAGTTCATTGCCATTTGGTCCAATGATTTTTGCCTTTACCTTCACTTCTTAATGTTAGTTGGTCTTTTCCATTTGGTCCAATGATTTTTACCAACATCAAAATTCTCTCAATGCATATTTGTTTATTGCCATTTGCTCCAATGATTTTTTGCCACTACCTTTACTTCTCAATGTTCGTTGGTCTTTTCCATTTGGTCCAATGATTTTTACCACAATCAAAATTCTCTCAATGCACACATGTATTTGTTTATTGCCATTTGGTCTAATGATTTTTTGCCACGATTAATTCCCTCAAAGCAAATTTGTGTCTTGTCATTTTGATCTAATTATTCTTGCCATAATCAACATTTTTCTCAAAGCAAACTTTGTATATTCATTTATTGCCATTTGGTCTAATGATTTTTGCCTCTATCTTCACTTCTCAACATTACTTGGTCTTTTTCATTTGGACCAATGATTTTTACCATGGTCAATATTTTTCTCACGTAGCATATTAGTTCATTGCCATTTGGTCCAATGATTTTTGCCACAATCAAAATTCTCTCAATGCATACATGTATTTGTTTATTGCCATTTGGTCTAATGATTTTTTTTTTTTTGCCATGATTAATTCTCTCAAAAGCAAATTTGTGTCTTGTCATTTTGATCTAATTATTTTTGCCATAATCAACATTTTTCTCAAAGCAAATTTTGTATATTCATTTATTGTCATTTGGTCTAATGATTTTTGCCACTAACTTTATCACCTATCAAAGCAAATTAATTTATTGTCATTTGGTCCAATGATTTTTTGCCACTACTTCACTTCTCAACGTAAGTTGGCATGTTAAGTGATTTTGCCACAATATTACTCTCCCTATGCAATTGCAAATTTGGTTACCCCTATGAGGTCCAATGATTTAACAATGATCTTCTCACTTCTCAATATTAGAAGGTTTAGTGCCATTTGGTCCAATGATTTTTGCCCATCTTTACTACAAAATGGGAGTTGGCTTGTCATTTGGTTAAGTGATTTTGCCACTATCTTCCCCCTCAGAGTAAATTTGCTGATTTCCATTTGGTCTCATGAATTTTATTTTTATTTTTTTATTTTTTATTTTTTATTGAAATATAAACTCAACAACTGAACAATATAACATATTTACAATGATATCTAAGGAATTATGATAAAGAGACTGACACAAAAAGACACAGCACAACACAACACAGGGCAAGACAAGACAAAACAAGATAAGAAAAGACAAAACAAGACAAGATAAGACAATGCCCCACTCTTAAAATGAAGCTTCACCCTGACAACATCAAGGCTACATAAAAAATGTAATACTCAATTGTGATTAGAATCGTCAAGGTGAGGCTCCACTGAATTACAGACAAAAAAACTAACTAACATAATTGTCAATAAGAAGTGTAGTCATGATATACCTCAACACTTCTCAATATTAAGTAGGTTTACTCCCATTTGGTCCAATGATTTTTGCCACTGTCTTCACTTCAATTCAAGATTATTTATTTCATGCAATAAGCATAAAATTTAATTATAATACATTATGATATTTGACCTACATACATGACCTTTGACCCCAAATAATATTGAGGTCCCCATAGACCAAATGGTCGCAAAGTTATTCGAGTTTCATATAAGCATCACTGACAGACGACGGCGGGCAGGTGCCGCTAAGGATCCTCGCTCCACCTCAGTGGCTCGACAGAAATTGGCAATTTGTACACGGGGAAAAAAAAAAATTGTATTTAATTTTCTCTTTTTACTCATGTATAATGTGTATTCTGAATCAAAAGAAACTGCACAAGCATCACTAAAAAGGAGACCCTGTAATGCTTGGGGTTATTTTTAGACTTGTAAGAAGACAGTGTAAGAAGAATCAGGAGTGAGGAGAGTGTGCCCCAAGTCTGCATATACACACATAACTGCGCAATTCTAACATCACAAAAGATGCAACCAACACAAGATCTTCATATCATTTTCAGTGATAAGTATCCGAGTAAAATGTAGGAAAAAACTGATGAGAAAAGTCTACTTTACATATTTTTATCCACATGCCTTGGAAATGCCACCTTTCATACAAAAATCTTAAACTGCGTGTAAAGTAAATGAGCACTCAGACATGGGAATATTTGTTTTTGCAATCTCAAATTGATATTATTGTCTTTTCTTTTGAAAATTACATTGTTCTTACTAGAATTTTGATGAGATTTTCAGCACAATTACTCGCTAGAATATGAGGATTAAAATTAGGTCAGCCTTTAGGGAATACAAAAGAAAAGGCTTGTCAATTCAAAGTGAAATGTTTAGTACACAGACCAGTGATGGAGTCGAGGCTGGCAGTTCCGAGTTACGAGGCCGCTGGATAAAAATTTCTCCCATAGACTTTTTACACGTGACTTGGACTGAGGCCAAGGCCAACGCCCGCAAAATGTGGCCTCGAGGCCGGCCTCGACTCCATCCCTGGCACACACGTAGATTCTTCCATCATACATACTTTTCTGACACAATCACTTTCCAAGAGACAAGCCTTGAGGTCTTCTTTCAACCCAGAGCATGGCTTCCTCACCTCCCCCTCCGTCTGTTCTTCAAAGTACTTGGGCATTGTTTTTGAGAACGAAGTTGAATACAGTCTGCTTTCAATAAAAGCGGATAAAACAAGAAAAGAAACTTTGAGGAAAATGTGAGAGAGGATTAATACATGGAGTTTAGAAGAAATTATGATCATAAACATTCAGAGAATATATACACTTTTCGTAGTAACTTTCCATACATTCTATTCTTTAAATTCCCTTTTTTTTCAAAATAAAGAGGCTTGTTACATGCACTCATCTTGTATCCTACATGGAAGTGTATCCTATTGCTGAACACTTTTCAAAAATATAATCATATCAAATAAAATATTCAATGAATATTTATCAATCTTACACAATGAATACTCAAAATGCTACAGGAAATAAAGACGTAAAAATTTTGCAAATACAAAAATGTGATCTTTGAGACAATAATCATCTTTCATCGCACCCCTCTTTGACACTACGCGGCGCTTAGGTGATTAAAAAGGGGACTGTATTACGGAACGTTCATTATCTATGCGAAAATGTATGAAATCAGCAATCAGTAAATTTTTCAATTTTTTGCTTATATGTGATAAAAATGATACTGCCAAAGTGTTTTTGCCTCTGTTCTATCATTTTTCTTTCAAAATTTCCTGTGGTGAATGTAGCTTAGATCTATTATGCGTAGGATCAATTTCAGATGCCTAAATGCGCGTGTTTGGTAATGTAATGCTGTTCGGTAATATAATACATGTACATGACTATATATACTTGTCTGGATACACTTCCCCCTGAGTGAAAGTACCATTTACATACTTCAAAGTTCTATAATTGATCAGAGGGACATTTCTGAAACTGAATGCAGAGGCATAATATATAGAGAGTAAACAAGTCACAAAAATCCTAAAGGTCACAAGACCAATTCATCAATTTAAAATAGACATGTACTGACAAACTTAATCCTACTCACAGGCCTATGCCTATGTCGGACTGTGTCCGACATTCACTGCTGCAGCAGTCAATAACAGACAACAAAATTGCTCTAAGCAAGATTTAATTTTCTTAAATTTTCTAGATTACCTGATTCAGGGACTCAACTCTTACTGTGCTACAAATTTGGGATTCAGAGTTGAAAGTGAAATTTTGAATAATTATTTTCCTCTCCTGTATGATCAATCAAGTAAAAAGGCCCATGGATACACACAAAAGCTATTGAAGCCTATTCCCCCGTAAAGGCTATAAGATTATTGTGGAGTATAATCTTATATTCAGATAAGCTGGTACATGTATAAGTGACTTCACTCCAGCAAACTGTAATACACAAATCGAAATGGAGGGTCTAATTCAGTAGTTTCCATGGCAACCAGCCCTTAATCTTTGGATTATAAGCTTTCTATAGTATAGATGTCTGAAATAGCAACTGTATGTGATATTGGATTTGTTATGAATTGTAGATTCATTTTATCTAAAAATTTTGGAAATATTTTGTTCTTGGAAAAAGCAACTCCATGTGTAAGGTTTTCCATAGGCATAATCCATTCCTCATTTCCTGAATCCTGGCTCTCCAAAATTTCTTCATTGGCTTCCTAATTTTTTTTTTAAATTGTGTCAGAAAATTCATTAATTTTTTTTTGTTGAACAAATTTTTCTTTATGCCACAGCATATTTGAAAGGCAGCCACATGCGTGTAGTTGTATCCACAGCATCGACATGAGGATCCAAGTTCTGGGGTTTTGCAAAACACTGTCGCATGAATGCACACATCGCTTGTGCAGGGTGTTAGCGATAGCACTGCGGCACAGGGTATAACCGTATAAGTGGGGATTCAGACGAGTGTGGCTGTATCCTCGTGTCAATGCTGTGGATACAGCCACACGCGTGTGGCCATAAGGTAAAGAGTTAAAGACACACGCGTGTGGCTGTATTCATGGTATTCCTGTAATTCTATTTGAAAAGAGTAGAGTATTCTGAAATTAAGCCTAATCTAATCTCTCTCTCTCTCTCTCTCTTCCTCTCCCTCTCTCTTAAAAATCTTTATCTGCATTTAGACAACACCAATACACATACGTGGGCCGATGTATTCTTGCAATAGTAAACACAAACATAATTAGTCTCATAATGTACCGAATAAATCATATCATCTGCATATAAAAATGAATATTCATACTAAACTCACTTTCTCAGCGTACAAAACTAAGAGAATGTGTAACAGGTAAAGTGCAGAGAAGAAACAATTTTGCAGTGATGAATTTATTTTCTAGACACAGGAGGCTGCCATCTTTAATCACATAAAGTTATCTCATTTTCATACAGTATGATTCAAATTTACTTATAAATATTATTTTCTTCCATAAAAAATAAAAAATAAACAGATATAATATATTATATGAAAAAATTGACATATATTTTATTGATTAAACAAAATTCTCTATCATTTTGTTGACATACATGATTGAGGCTGAATATTGGGGTCTCAATTTATTTTGTACACAAACTAACTCCACGTATTATAAAAGTCATAAAATACGTGTTCGCGGTGCCGGTGGCTGCTACTTGCTGTGGAGTGTATTCTGCTAATCTTTTTGATAGATCCGACTCAGTTTCAACTTCGCAAGAACTGCCAAAAAGTGGAATTGCATACCATCATCATCAACCAGTACATCCTCAGCTTGTAGTATGTTAGACAGGTTAATCAATCCAGAATAGGCCCTAGGTAAAAACCAGTGACTCTAACGTTAAGTAAGTTGGCTCATGAGCTCATGTCAGTCATGTCAGTAGCCAGTAGAAAATGAGTCCAGTGGCAGTGATATTTTTGATTTTTAGTTGATTTTTAGTTGAAGGGATCCCAGCAAAATTGGTATCATTGGAAAGCTTGTAAAGCATGTAAAGTGAGAAGTAGAATAGTAGTAGAATGATGCTTAAACCCGGTGCTTAAAGTTAAACCCACTCTATCTTTATTAAAATGAATAATGGAGATATTTCAATTTAAAAGGAAGATGGTCATGATGGTAGTGTACAAAGTTTTGTTCCAACTTCTGCCTGAATAGGGAGCTTTAATGTTGGATTGGCGACGCGAGTCCTGTGACGCGGAAATTTTGGCATGCGCGAGACGGCTGTTTCCAGTCCATCCTGTGTCGTCCTATTTTTCACGACGGTTCTGGGGTCGTTTTACCGTCCTCTCTAATTTTGCGACGCGAAAGCTTTTTTGACCCTTTTTTATGATGTAACAATGGTTCACATTTGAGCACGCGTGCTTTGTCTGATTAACTGTGTCTTCCCAAAATCTAAAGCCACTTTTGCAACACGACGCGAAGAAAGAGGAGAACGCAAGTCACCCTGGAAGATTCCACGTCACAGGACTCGAGTCGCCAATCTAAAGCTCGCTAAAAAATGAATGGCCATGTCCATGATGGCCAGTGGCATAATGAGCAAACACATTTTTTGGAGCTCCCTCTCTCTTAGGAGAGAGGAAATCTGAATCTATTTGTTTAATATTGTATTGAATGCAGTAGTACAGCAGTGAAGGGAAGCAACTACATGCCTTTTCACCATGTCCATATTGGTTTAGTATGTTTAGCATGTTTAGCCGTTTAGGAGTACAAGCTATTGTCTTGTGACTGTGTATTGAATACAGTTATGAACATGATGAATGTTTGATGTGTTTCGTTTTATCTAATCAGAAAAAAGTCAATTCACTTCGAGTCTGTGGACAGATTCGGAACTTGGGATGGCGTGAACCATCCAAAATTCAAAATTTTATTATGTGCAGTGTGGCAGTTAGGGTCTACATTATTTTTATTGAAATAATAAGTGATAAGAAGTAGTAAGCATGGAAGATCAAAAAAGGAATAATTTGAATTGCTTATGGTACCCTTGACTGAAGCCAGAAATAACCTAGATGGAGCATGATGTACAGGGGTTGTATGTACAGGGGTTGTCATCTGACATTGAAATAAAAATACTGTTGTGAAAGTTTCACTATTTTATCACAGTGAATTGCAGATCATCCTGTGCTGTGTAAGTTGGGCTTAATGCCTGATGAAACACTGGATAGGTTTTGGAAGAAGAGGAGGACACTTGATTTTTTTCTCTCAAGCGAAAAAAAAAGAAGGATTTCTGCCTAGATGTGGCTGAGCCTGGTTTTGTAAAACTGTTGTATGATTTTCATGTGTTCATCTCATCCAACAGATCCGAGAGTTGAAAGATATCTCAAAGATGTTGTCAAGTGTCATCACCACCCATTCCCCACCTACATCACCCCCGACCAGCCCGACAGGAATAGGGCCAACATCTCCTCGCTTTGAAGCCCGCATGACTGCCCAGGCTAAGAGACAGAAGTACCTGCGGCGCATCTTCCGCTTCCGACAGATGGATTTTGAATTTGCCATGTGGCAGATGATCTATCTACTGGTAGCTCCTCAAAAAGTGTGAGTTGTGTAAGAATTTTTTAGGGGAAAACACTCTAAAAGAGCTTTGGAATACTGGGGGAAAAGAATGTCAGCTATCTTGGGCTTAACGTAGTGATAATAATAATATATCAACTTATAGAGTGCAGAACCTATGTACATATATTCTTCTGCTCTGAAGAACTCCTGATATGCTTGAAGAGAATAAGAATTAGGTGAAAAGATATGTTTTGAGCCCTATTTCAAATGTTTACTTTGCTGAATGAAACTTGTCTAGTAGTTTCTAAACACTGTTACAAAGAGAATGGTAACAAATATAGTAAATGAAATATCTAAAAAAAAAAACCAAGCAATCAGAAGCTCTAATTGGAGAGCAAGCAGAGGCATGTGCAACATGCTAGTGCACTCGTCCAAACATAGTGATCTACACAAATGGGAAACCAAATGACAAATTAGTCATGACGTTAAAAATGACTGACTTGCTCTTTTCCATTTGCATTGTAATAAGGTAATTCTCAAGAAAAAAAAACAACTTAAAGGGTAAGTCCACCCTAGAAGTTTAACTGTTTCAATGAAAGGAGATAAATTTAAACAGCATTTTTAAAAAGAAATGAACATAATCGGTCAAAGAATAAGAAAAAGTTCACTCATTTACATTTTCTAGTAAACTACTCTCAGCTCTGCAAATTGGCTGCACTGATGACATCTTATGCGAGCAGGTCTCCATTTACTTTGTACATGAAATTTCTCATTTTCTCAATTTTCTTGGCAGTTACACATTTTCTAACCCCCATAATCAATGTATGTTCAGAAGAACTGCTTTTTACATAACATACTTTGACTATGGGGTAAATAAAATGTGTAACTTCCAGGAAAATTGAGAAAATGTGAAATTTCATGTACAAAGTGAATGGAGACCTGCTCGCATATGATGTCATCAGTGTTTCCAATTTGCAGAGCTGAGAGTAATTTACAAGAAAATGTAAATGAGTGTAATTTTCTTATACTTTGACCGATTTTGCTCATTTCTTTTTTAAAATGCTGTTCAAATTTATCTCCTTTCATTGAAACAGTGAAACTTCTAGGGTGGACTTTCCCTTTGAATGCTAACAAAGGAATGTTAGATATCCTTTGAAGGTTTCGATGGTGGTAGAACGTATGGAAGTAGAAGGCTTCACGGTACACCAAGTGTGTAGGTCTTTTTCAGGACCATACTCATCTTCAAGAAAAAAAAACTTGGTTTACCGTGAAGCCTTCTATTTCCAAAAAGGAATGATATTTACAACTTCAGTTCATGGTCTGACTTTGTACATACATGTACTTGAGGAACTGTTTCTTTTGAAAGCAATGTGGACATGATATGCTACTCATTTCAGGAGGAATTGATACCCATATTTTATTTGTTTGAATGATTACATTTGCCTTTTCTACTTTGTGTTTCTGTTATAGGTATCGCAATTTTCAGTACAGAAAACGTAAGTACATCTTCAATTTCAAATTCTTTATTGAAGTTTCTATACATGTGTGTATTGATTTGTCACTAGCAGTAGCAGGGAAATATCTTCTGGATTTCTGGAGAAAAAAAAAAGAATACCTTTGCTGCATGGAAATTTATTCTGCTGGGCACTTTTCAGTCTCTGTATAATGATGATTCCAATCCAAAGGCAGGGCTTAACTCTATAGCAATGGCTATTACACCTGGCCCCAAAATTTGAAGTCCACCCCCCCCCCCCTTTTTTTTAAATTTCAAAGTTTAAACAGGCTGCTCTTTCATGCAGATCCTTATATAAAACAGAAATTTTCCACCCCCCCCCCCCCCTGTGGAAAAGTTTGTGTTGAGCCCAACTATTTATAACCATAACTTTTACTTGTGGAATGACCCATGTTCATGTACCTTATTAATGTCACAAAGCTCACTCTTCTTGTATTTTTCAAAAACAAAGAAACCTGAAAAAGTCCCCCAAAAATGTACTAAAGGGTCTGTCTTACATTGTGACAAAGTCAACTCTTCTTGTATTTTTCAGAAACAAAGAACCAGTTTGCAAGAGATGATCCAGCCTTTCTGGTCCTACTTAGTGTCTGCCTTTGCGGTAAGATGAAGCATTTATTAACCGTTACCAAACTAGGCAGTTTAAAAGTCTCTTAATCCTTCCCCATCCTTCATAAGGCATTAAGCTACATTTTGATTCAGAAAGAAAGGGCACATATGAAAAGAGAGTTTGTGTGCTTCTTATATCTTCTGTTTTATATATATAAAATAAGACAAAGATCAACAAATATTTTAGAATTCTTTTTTACCCCAACATTTTGTTGCCTTTTGCTCTCTATTTACATAGAAAATATTGCAATAGCAGTGTACTTACCTCTTTCCTGAAAAGTCTTGAATGTTGCATTTAGATACAAATATCCAAATCCTTATTGTAAATTCTGTGTCATCCAGAGTATGAAATAAAAAAAAATATCCTACTCATGGTTCTCGCCAGTACATAACATCCATAGTTCCAATACCAGGCATAAAGGGTTTCAGACAAGGAAGAACCATGTGTGAAATTGCTGCACCATGCATGGCAACAAGGTTAGAAAAAAATATTGGAGTATATATTCCTAAGAGTAATGATAAATGTCACAGATTGTTTTGCTTTTGGGCAATGTATTTTTACTTTTATGCCATTAGTAGACAACACTTGCTTACCAAAAAGTATTTTTCATCCTTTTACTATAGCATATACTACCGCCACACCTAACTTCAGGTGTTATTCCGTAAAACTTCCGAAACTTCCACGCTTTGCGCAGAGTGGGAACCGTGTGTGGATTTTTTTTCTAGTTAGAACCCTGATCCTACTTGTTGTTTTTTTCACAGCATCATCGGTTGGATTTGCCTTTGTGTTAGGTTTGTCTTTTGTTGGATTCCTCAAGTTTCTGCTTTGGGTGGTGTGCGTCGACTGCATTGGTGTTGGACTGTGTATTGCTACTGCACTGTGGTAAGTTTCACCATGTTCTTTGATATTTGGTCCATGTGTACTTCGTCAGTTTAGAGCCAGAAGGGCATTAAAGGCATGGCTTAACATTGTTATGATTTTTAAAAATCTTGTTTTGTTACTTGATAATGGGATAAACATAAGGGTTATAGTATAGAAATACCAGTCTGAAAGTTTCAAAGTATAATATCCACAGGAAGTAATTTTAAATATAAAAAATGTGAACCAATGTTTGAAAAATATACTAGGGTCGGTTGCACAGAATAGACATAAGGAGTGCGCATGCGCGTATGACTCACCTTACCGTACTGTGTGTATTGGCGTATCACGCAGCGGGAGGCACATAACGGCATTTTCAAATTCAAGCAAAGTGGTCCTCTTGGTGATTGCCTCGTGAGACGAAGGATAATAAAATCGCCATTTGCGTCTAACTTACACTTTTTCATTCGAAATTATGGTTGGTTTCAGGGTTTTTGAGAATTTTTCAAATCAGCTACTCACAAAGTTAGCCAATGCCTTTAACTCTGAATGAAATTATATGAGTTTACACCTTTGTGACTCTAAACAGATGATATTATGCAGTGTGTAAAAATAAATCACAGTGTACAGTTAGTCATGATAGAGTTTGTAAATGATATTTAGGAGGAAAGATCTTCTTTTTTATGATGCAAATGAAAGGATAGTATGGATTTGGTACTGTATTTAAAACTTGACTATAGTTTATCATGTGGAAACAAAGGAGCAAAGGAGTAGGCTGTCCATATGTGAGGCACAGGGCTCATACGGGTCAGGGAATTTCTGGAAAGTCGGAGAATTGGAAATTCTTTTTTCCAGAAGCAAAAAGTCAGGGAAAGTCAGGGAATTTGTCACTTCTTCTGGAAAGTCATGGAAAATCATTTATTCAAGATATTTCTCATATTAATAAATTCACGCTCCATCCAGCCCTGCATTCACACTCAGATCAGCTTTGAATCTCTTTTGATCAGCGCGCTTTTTATGTAAATTTTACATCACATGTGATCGATGAGTCATGAAAATTTTGCATTTTTCTGCCCTGGAAAGTCATGGAAAGTCATGGAATTTTGAAAATATAAGGGTATGAACCCTGGAGGCAAGATGACTATCGGGGTGGGGGAGGGGGAAGGGAGGGAGAGCTAGAGAAAAAGAGAGAGAAAGAAAGAACATTATTAGAAAGAAAAATAAATTTAAAAGTAAGATTGTAAGAAGTGAATAAATGGATGGCAGTACCATTTTCTTTTAAGGAAACTACATGTACTTGTTACATCACATTTCTATCTGAAAAGACAGAATTGTAGCCTGATCGGTTAAGTATTTGCATTTTGTCCATCTGTGACATCGAAAATTTTATGGATTATAATATTTGTAAATGACTTTGGCAAGATATTTCATCCAGCCCTTCTCAATGAAACATAAAATGGCTCTCTCCATTTAAACACTTGCTTTCTACAGGCGTGAAAACTTTCGAAATTTGTCACATGTCCATCCATGACTAAAACTAATCAGGTGCATTTCTTTTGTCTACTGGTCGAACTTTTATTCTGTATTTTCCAGGTTCATTACAAATAGATATCTTGTGATATCACATCGAGGCCAGGATGTGGAGTGGGGCTATGCCTTTGACGTCCATCTTAATGCATTCTTTCCAATACTCATTGTTCTTCATGTTTTCCAGCTCATTCTTTACATGCGTAAGTTTAAAGAAAAATACTATCATGGCTTCTTTATAACATTCCTGTTTATGTCTATAACAGAGGCAAAATATAACTTTGTCTTTTACTCACACCTATTAAGTTCGGATAGGTATTAAAGTGCATCGGGAAGACTAGGGGGGATCTAACCCAAAATGGTAAAAAAAAGGGGCTTTGGAAGGAGCTTATCATGGAAAGGATGGTCTTTGGAACTTCAAAGCTCTTGGGGAAAAGTGGGTCATTGGAACTGGACATCAATATTATGATGCCACAGAACTGGTCCGAGCATGCATATACATGCATGCTCCGTATGCAGTACTAGTTTGATACAGGCTTTGGTAATTAATCTAAGTAAACTGCAAATATCTGCCAGAAATATCCATGGAATCCAATTTTCTTTTTTTTTTCTGGAATCTATTTAGAATTTCTCATGAGAAATGCAATGCTCATTAAAAATCTGAGGGAATTTTTTTGTTGTTGTCTATATTCATCTATTGATTGTTGTATTCTTTTGTATTGATGTTATCTCTCTTTGCTTTCCAGCAATCATCAATAGAGACTCCTTCCTTTCAACTTTCTTTGGGGACACACTCTGGTTAATTGCCATTGGTTACTACATCTACATTACATTTCTTGGTTACAGTGGTGAGTTCAAATGATTTCGCGCTATTTTCGCCAAGTGTGAATTCTACAACTCGCGAAAATATTAGCATGGATATGCATTGATATATCAAATCAAATCTTGCACCTCGTTAGTGAGTAATTGTGTTCTTGGGTTGCTCAGTGCGAAAATTTAATCATGCAAAAATTACAGCGTTTACAGTAACGTTTGTTTACATCACAAGGTAATGAGCAAAGAGCCTGGGAAGTATTACTATGGATTTAGCTTCCCTGCCTTTATGGTATCCAAAGGCATTTGAGGAATCTTGCTCTCTAATAGAGGAACAAAATGAGGACATTGAAAACACCTGGGTTGAGAGAGGCAACTGTATATCAGTGTCACTATTCTGCCCTGTTTTGACAAAAGGAAGTGAGTGACATACCAACTAAATCTGAGTTACTGATGTTTCCCTATTTTATCTAATGTGCTCTTCTTCCAGGCCAAATTTTATACATAAACACTCATCCTGCTGCAAGGTACGTGTGGTAAGACGCGACAATATTCCGTTGACGTCGGTACAAACGACACATTTTGCTCTTTCACAAAAAATGTCACTTTTGTCACTTGCTTCCTTTTGCCAGAGTAGGGCAGTATTCTCCAAGCCTTTATCTATGTGATTGTGTTTCTGATTCCAGCATTGTGTTTTGTTTTCTTGCAGCATTACCGTTCTTGAAGAGAACAGTGGTGCTCCTGTACCCACCCTGTGTAACGCTGTTCTGTCTCTACGTCCTTTCCGTCATACTCAATTGGAACATCAGTCGGACGGTCATGCATTTCTACAGATACCGAGTGAACTAAAGCCACATATGAACCCCAGTGGTAAACTTGTAAATATGCATTAGCAATGGACTGCTTATTGTCAATCCGTAGATAGAATTGGCTAGCCAGCTCGATCTTCTAACCTGGATGCTGAATGAAGATGATCAAATTGGCAGCACATTTGGAAGTCTTTTATTATGATGTGACATGACACATTTTTGTGCGTGATCAAAGTGTTCTTTGAAACTTGCATCTGTTAACTATGGCAGTAATGATACACGTGGAGAGTTTGGGATTATACTGAATATCTTCTAAAGCAGTGCTTCACTGCAACTTTCCAGCACTGGTCCAATCCATAAACGCAACCTCAAAGCGCTATATACCCACTTCTAATCCTAACCCTAAACCTTATCTATAACCAAGTGGCAGTTCTAACACTGTCTTTCAGAGCTAATGTCAGAAATGCCTGATAACCAGGGGGAGTTTCATAAAGCTGTTTGTAATGTTAACGTTACAATGACTTTAAGAATGACTTGAATATGGCAGACCAAATGGAATTCTCAGTCATTATAGATGACATCAGCTAAAGGTGAAACATGCAGACATAGATTGACGTTACTTTAGTTTACAAACATTTTTATTGCGAAGTATATTTTTTGCCCAAATTTAATTGAGATCATGGGAAATGCCGTCATCCTTTGTGAAAACGTTGGGAAAAATGTTGGGCATCCCATTTTGCAGTTCATACGCAAGTCATTCGTAAAGTCATGCGAAACTTTACAAACAGCTTTATGAAACATCCCCTGATTTGACAATCACCTTTACCTCTGGTTTTATATTGTGACGACTTTTGTAGGCAGTGCATATATGTTCCCATGGATAGTAACAGCATCAAAGTCCTGCTAATGTTACATTTTGTAGCCATATTTATATTTGTATATATGGAGCTTGTCGGCTGTTTCATTCTGAACTTTATAGTAGAGAAAGAACTCTGTCAAAAGACCTTTCGTATCCAGTGAATTGTGACTTGAGGGAAAGAATTTTTTAGTTCTGGTGATGAAGTGTTCTTTTCATAAAAACTGGCATTTATTTGAAATCCATTAGCTGTTTGAGATGCTGTTTGGCTACATGATTTTTTTTTTTAAAGTAGAAATGCCTCAGTTTTGTTTCTTTGATTATAATGACAAAATGATTCTGTGGTTCTTACCCCATAATTTGCATCTGTAAGTGTATCATGCCACAATATGGTTTAAGAGGTAATTAAATTACTTATATCAAGGTCTTTATTTATTCAGCTCATAATTTTTATCACGCCTCTTAAAATTTGATGTACATACATATTTATAAAAAAAAAAGCATGTATCAATCTGCTCAATACAAAGGTGTGTTGTGCATACATTTGCATGCCCCTTTACAGCTTATTTCAAGAGCATTAATCCTTTAAGGAAAATGAGGGGGGGGGGAGGATTTGTTGCGTTATGCTTCTTTATTGATATTTATTGTAGAGTAGAAATCTTGAATATGATGCTGAAAGTTTATTGAATTTATTTTTTTATCAACAGTGCATATATATAGAAGAAATATGTGTTTAATGAATACAGTGTA
>CM057161.1:3441849-3516020 GCA_029962745.1 Echinometra lucunter | reverse complement strand
AAACTAATCAGGTGCATTTCTATTGTCTACTGTCCAACTTTATTCTGTATTTTCCAGGTTCATTACAAATAGATATCTTGTGATATCACATCGAGGCCAGGATGTAGAGTGGGGCTATGCTTTGACGTCCATCTTAATGCATTCTTTCCAATACTCATTGTTCTTCATGTTTTCCAGCTCATTCTTTACATGCGTAAGTTTAAATTAAAAAATACTATCATGGCTTCTTTATAAACATTCCTGTTTATGTTTGTAACAGAGGCAAAATATAACTTTGTCTTTTATACACACACATATTAAGTTCGATAGGTATTAAAGTGCATCGGGAACTCTAGGGGGGATCTAACCCAAAATGGTAAAAAAATGGGGCTTTGGAACGAGCTTATCATGGAAAGGATGGTCCTTTGGGAACTTCAAACTCTTGGGAAAAAGTGAGTCATTGAACTGGACATCAATATTTGATCCACAGAACTGGTCCGAGCATGCATATACATGCATGCTCCGTGTGCAGTACTAATTTGATACAGGCTTTGGTAATTAATCTAAGTAAACTGCAAATATCTGCCAGAAATATCCATGGAATCAAATTTTCTTTTTTTTTTCTGGAATTTATTTAGAATTTCTCATGAGAAATGCAATGCTCATTAAAAATCTGAGGGAAATTTTTGTTGTTGTCTATATTCATCTATTGATTGTTGTATTCTTTGTATTGATGTTATCCCTCTTTGCTTTTCAGCAATCATCAATAGAGACTCCTTCCTTTCAACTTTCTTTGGGGACACACTCTGGTTAATTGCCATTGGTTACTACATCTACATTACATTTCTTGGTTACAAAGTGGTGAGTTCAAATGATTTCGCACTATTTTCAACAAGTGTGAATTCTACAACTCAAGAAAATATTAGCGTGTATATGCATTGATATATCAAATCAAATCTTGCACTTCGTTAGTGAGTAATTGTGTTCTTGGGTTGCTCAGTGCGAAATTTAAATCATGCAAAAATTACAGCATTTACAATAACGTTTGTTTACATCTCAAGGTAATGAGCAAAGAGCCTGGGAAGTATTACTATGGATTTAGGTTCCCTGCCTTTATGGTACTCAAAGGCATTTGAGGAATCTTGCTCTCTAATAGAGGAACAAAATGAGGACATTGAAAAACCACCTGGGTTGAGAGAGGCAACTGTATATCAGTGTCACTATTCTGCCCTGTTTTGACAAAAGGAAGTGAGTGACATACCAACTAAATCTGAGTTACTGATGTTCCCTATTATATACTAATGTGCTCTTCTTCAGGCCCAAATTTTATACATGAACACTCATCCTGCTGCAAGGTACGTGTGGTAAGACGCGACAATATTCCATTGATGTCGGTACAAACGACACATTTTGCTCTTTTCACAAAAAATGTCACTTTGTCACTTGCTTCCTTTTGCCAAAGTAGGGCAGTATTCTCCAAGCCTTTATCTATGTGATTGTGATTCTGATCCCAGCATTGTGTTTTGTTTCTTGCAGCATTACCGTTCTTGAAGAGGACAGTGGTGCTCCTGTACCCACCCTGTGTAACGCTGTTCTGTCTCTACGTCCTTTCCGTCATACTCAATTGGAACATCAGTCGGACGGTCATGCATTTCTACAGATACCGAGTGAACTAAAGCCACAATGAACCCCAGTGGTAAACTTGTAAATATGCATTAGCAATGGACTGCTTATTGTCAATCCGTAGATAGAATTGGCTAGCCAGCTCGATCTTCTAAACCTGGATGCTGAATGAAGATGATCAAATTGGCAGCACATTTGGAAGTCTTTATTATGATGTGACATGACACATTTTGTGCGTTGATCAAAGTATTCTTTGAACTTGCATCTGTTAACTATGGCAGTAATGATACACGTGGAGAGTTTGGGATTATACTGAATATCTTCTAAAGCAGTGCTTCACTGCAACTTTCCAGCACTGGTCCAATCCATAAACGCAACCTCAAGCGCTATATACCCACTTCTAATCCTAACCCTAAACCTTATCTATAACCAAGTGGCAGTTCTAACACTGTCTTTCAGAGCTAATGTCAGAAATGCCTGATAACCAGGGGGAGTTTCATAAAGCTGTTTGTAATGTTAACGTTACAAATGACTTTAAGAATGACTTGAATATGGCAGACCAAATGGAATTCTCAGTCATTATAGATGACATCAGCTAAAGGTGAAACATGCAGACATAGATTGACGTTACTTTAGTTTACAAACATTTTTATTGCGAAGTATATTTTTTGCCCAAATTAATTGAGATCATGGGAAATGCCGTCATCCTTTGTGAAAACGTTGGGAAAAATGTTGGGCATCCCATTTTGCAGTCATACGCAAGTCATTCGTAAAGTCATTCGAAACTTTACAAACAGCTTTATGAAAACATCCCCTGATTTGACAATCACCTTTACCTCTGGTTTTATATTGTGACGACTTTTGTAGGCAGTGCATATATGTTCCCATGGATAGTAACAGCATCAAAGTCCTGCTAATGTTACATTTTTGTAGCCATATTTATATTTGTATATATGGAGCTTGTCGGCTGTTTCATTCTGAACTTTATAGTAGAGAAAGAACTCTGTCAAAAGACCTTTCGTATCCAGTGAATTGTGACTTGAGGGAAAGAATTTTTTAGTTCTGGTGATGAAGTGTTCTTTTCATAAAAACTGGCATTTATTTGAAATCCATTAGCTGTTTGAGATGCTGTTTGGCTACATGATTTTTTTTTAAAAGTAGAAATGCCTCAGTTTTGTTTCTTTGATTATAATGACAAAATGATTCTGTGGTTCTTACCCCATAATTTGCATCTGTAAGTGTATCATGCCACAATATGGTTTAAGAGGTAATTAAATTACTTATATCAAGGTCTTTATTTATTCAGCTCATAATTTTTATCACGCCTCTTAAAATTTGATGTACATACATATTTATAAAAAAAAAGCATGTATCAATCTGCTCAATACAAAGGTGCGTTGTGCATACATTTGCATGCCCCTTTACAGCTTATTTCAAGAGCATTAATCCTTTAAGGAAAATGAGGGGGGGGGGAGGATTTGTTGCGTTATGCTTCTTTATTGATATTTATTGTAGAGTAGAAATCTTGAATATGATGCTGAAAGTTTATTTAATTTATTTTTTTTATCAACAGTGCATATATATAGAAGAAATATGTGTTTAATGAATACAGTGTAGTTCTCTTTTTTTTTCTTCTTCTTCTTCTTCTTCTTCTTCTTCTTCTTCTTCTCTTCTTCTTCTTCTTCTTCTTCTTCTTCTTCTTCTTCTTCTTCTTCTTCTTCTTCTTCTTCTTCGTCTTCTTCTTCTTCTTCTTTCTTCTTCTTCTTCTTCTTCTTCTTCTTCATTTAAGGATTAGAATTTTTCTTGCATCCACAATATCAAAGGGAAAAAGTGTTCTTGTTTGAAATATGTACACTTCACACAGAAATAGGTATATGAGACTGCAAGCACTTTTGGCATGCATGTTCCACCCATACTGCCATCCAATGATGAAAGGAAACAACTCTGTAGAAAGAGATTCTTAGTCAGTTAAAGGGAAAGTCCACCCCAAAAGTTTCACTATTTCAATAAAAGGAGATAGATTTGAACAGCATTTTAAAAAAGAAATGAGCAAAATCGGTCAAAGAATAAGAAAATTACACTAATTTACATTTTCTAGTAAATTACCCTCGGCTCTGCAATTTGGCAACACTGATGACATCATATGCGAGCAGCTCTCCTTTCACTTTGTACATGAAATTTCACATTTTCTCAATTTTCTTGGAAGTTACACATTTTCTCACCCCATAGTCAAAGTATGTTATGTAAAAAGCAATTCTTCTGAACATACATGGACTATGGGGGTTAGAAAATGTGTAACTTCCAAGAAAATTGAGAAAATGTGAAATTTCATGTACAAAGTGAATGGAGAGCTGCTCGCATATGATGTCATCGGTGTTGCCAATTTGCAGAGCCGTGAGTAATCGACTAGAAAATGTAAATGAGTGTAATTTTCTTATTCTTTGACTGATTTTGATCATTCCTTTTTGTCTCGCCCACCGGAGGTGAAGGCGAGACTAAGGGATCCAAATGTCGTCCGTCCGTCGTCCGTCCGTCGTCCGTCCGTCGTCCGTCCGTCGTCCGTCCGTCGTCCGTCCGTCGTCCGTCCGTCCGTCACAAACGCTATGAAAGATAACTTGGCAACCGTGACTCACTTTTCAACCAAACTTGGGTTGTAGATGCACTAAGGGGACCTGCATGTTATGGTCCAGTCAGAGGTCACATGGTAAGGTCAAAGGTCATTTCAGGTCAAACGTTAAAGTTTACGTGCAAGACTCTCTTATGACACAAAACTCTGCAACCGTGACTCACTTTTCAACCAAACTTGGGTTGTAGATGCCCTAAGCGGACCTGCATGTTATGCTCTAGTCAGAGGTCACATGGTAAGGTCAAAGGTCATTTTAGGTCAAACGTTAAAATTTACGTGCAAGACTCTCTTATGACACAAAACTCTGCAACTGTGTGACACTGTTTCAATCAAACTTGGGTTGTAGATGCACTAAGGGGACCTGCATCTTATTGTCCAGTCAGAGGTCACATGGTAAGGTCAAAGGTCATTTCAGGTCAAACGTTAAAGTTGACGTGCAAGACTCTCTTATCACACATAACTTTGCAACCGTGACTCACTTTTCAACCAAACTTGGGTTGTAGATGCACTGAGGGGACCTGCATGTTATGGTCCAGTCAGAGGTCACATGGTAAGGTCAAAGGTCATTTCAGGTCAAACGTTGAAGTTTACGTGCAAGACTCTCTTATGACTCAAAACTCTGCAACCGTGTGACACTTATCTATCAAACTTGGGTTGTCGATGCACTAAGGGGACCTGCATGTTATGGTCCAGTCATAGGTCACATGGTAAGGTCAAAGGTCATTTCAGGTCAAACATTAAAGTTTACGTGCAAGACTCTCTTATGACACAAAACTCTGCAACCGTGTGACACTTATCTATCAAACTTGGGTTGTAGATGCACTAAGGGGACCTGCATGTTATGGTCCAGTCAGAGGTCACATGGTCAGGTCAAAGGTCATTACAGGTCAAACGTTGAACGGTTAAATTTACATGCATACCATATTACAATTATTATGTTCAGCATTCAAATCTGGTGTTCTCATCAATTTCAGGCATGCTTTTTACTAATTATTAACAAAATGCTGCCTTTAACCTCTATCTAATTAGTCAATTTACCCCTGACAGGTTATCCGCGTCTATCTTGCGGTGCCAGGCACATTTTGCACTTGAAAGAATATTAAAACTATACATAAATACTCAGTGCAAAGTGGCTGAGGGATCAGTTTTCTGTTCTCTTCAATTTTATGCATGCTTTTTTTTTTTCCTGTGGCAGTATTCAATATACCATAAAAGATTTTACTCACTAACCCTTCTTCTTAACAAAACATACTGTTCTCGTATTTCTTTTCTCTAAATTATAAGCTCATTATCACACTACATCATCTGCAGCCCTCAGCTACACTACAACCACAAACACTTTTCAACTCCACACATGTAAAATATCAATCATACAATGTTACTCATATCAGAGGGATGAGAGTAGAAGCAGGGAAAGTACATGCATGTGAAAATGCAGTACCATTTCATAAAAAACCCTTCTCATATTTTATCAAATGTTATTCCATCCCAGTTATTTCACAATGAGCTTTCGATACAGTTCTGTTGTGTGCCATCACAGATCGCGATATTTCTAGTTATTTTCACAAGTGGGCGAGACACAACATCGCAAACGCCTTGTTTTAAAATGCTGTTCAAATTTAACTCCTTTTATTGAAACAGTGAAACTTTTGGGGTGGACTTTCCCTTTAAGGAAATATGTCACAGTTCTATGAGGAAACCTATGGAGATGCTTCCTCTTGATATGTCAATATTTTGGAAATTGGGGGTCATGTGACCTTAACTTTGTCATCATCATGTAGAGCATACAAAAAACTACCCCAAATCAAGAAAAAGTCAATTTTGAACAAAAAAAAAACCCCAAAGAGTTGCTTACTTTTGTCTTTTGATGGCAGCATACCGGTACATGTTTGGAATATATGCAGGCATTTGACAAGCGTCCCTTTTCAGGGAACAATTCTTCTATGATATTCCTTTAATCTGACATGTAAACAGTAAGAAAGCTCACATTAATATTTCCAAGAACTCAAGCTTTTTTTCTTTTTTTTTTGTTGCAGATTATGAGGTATAGTCACCTGTGAAATGAATATAACAATAAAACAGTAGCAGATACATTTGTTTTAGTTTCTCATAATAACATAGAAGTATTGTCCACTTGTCAGATATAACATGATTGAAAACATGAACTTTCAAATTGTGAGGGACATTGCCCAAGAAAACAAAGTGTAATTTTTAAGGTACTGATACGGTAACATGGGGACGTAGTAACGTAGAGGCATTTTTTTTTTTTAAGTCTTTGTGATTATAGTTGGCCTATAATAATCTGAAATAACCTACTTACAGATCTGAATGCATGAGAGGTCATTGACAAATAAAATTTTTGCATATAAATCCTTCCAAATTCTGCTGTGAAAAGTAAATAGGTATATAAAGCATATTTCTAGACAAGTTTTAATTGTATTGTGTTGTCCAACATGGAAAATAAAGACATGTTCATAAATCTTTCTCAAAACCTTTTTACAAATGTTATAGCAGTTGTACTGTAGTATGACTTGGATGACTTATCTTGTGTTTTGTCTTGTATGATTGTCTTATTTTCTAGTAATGTAGCATTGCATTAACGAAGACAGGTTCTCATACGGGGGGGGGGGGGGGGGGGGGGGTAAGAATATTATACATCCACTTAAAAAGTGTGGGGGAGCCATCCCCCATTCCCCCCCCCCTTCCCCTCCCCCCACTATCTACACCCCTGTAGCTTTGTATCAGCCATTGGGAGTGCTAGTATTATCAGGATGCATAGGCATAAATTCCAGTGGGGATGGGGTATATATCTCCCCCCCCCCCACACACACACACACACTTTTTAGACAGGGGATGTACAAATATACTCATACTTTTCATACTTTTCAGTCCACTTTTCTGGACTTTGATATTTTTGATAAATCTATCATAAAAGGTCATAGTAGTAAAATTGCTATTTGAAATGCTATTGAAAGCAGAAATAGGATGGGAAAGTATGTGTGTGGGTGTGTGTGCGGGTAGGTGAGGCTGCGGGTGTACTCGTTTGTAAGTTCGTGCTAAAAAATTTTGGCAAAAGATTTTTATCATCCCGCCCCACTCCTTGAAATGGATACGCCAGTGTCGGGGTGTGTGTGCGTGTGAAGGGGGTCACGGTCTCGCTTGATAAATGAAACTAATTAGCAAGGCCACCAAAGAGGGAAAAGGGTTTTTGAGATTATTTATTCTCATCATTTCCATCTTCATATTTCCTTTGCTCTCTCTTTATCTCTTCTTCCTTTGCCAAATAAAAAAAAAAAGCATGGGTACTTACTCTAACTTACTCTGTGTGAGGATATCCCCCCCCCCCCCCCCGAACAATCTGGACTTTATTTGAGGGACGTTGACCGGTGGCTTGATAGGAAGATCGATGGTCTTGGATTGCGGATGATTTTGTTTAAAAAGTTGGTCACCATGTGCTTTGGGTGTTTTAGTTCCCTCGCATTTGCCAAGTTAAGCCTCCACACACCAGCTGCAGTACATCGGATAGAGCTTGCGGATGTTGGTTCACTAAATTTTGCTCTCAAAGTCTGAAATTTCTTTAAAAATAGAATAAACTTTGAGGATTCAAATATACAAATTTTCTCACTCGGTCGCTGCGCCACCTCGTATGAAGCAATGTTTCATAATACTTGAAAACCCTATTTGTTATGCATATCACCTATCATAGGCGCCATGATAAAGGAGGCAGATGATATCCCCCCCCCCCCCCAACTAGGGGCAGACTGGTCATGGTGAGTGGGGCGGGGGGGGGGGGGGAGGGGAGTCCCCGCGGGCTGGTTTGCTTTGAAATAGCCGGATAAAGCAACAACGAGCAGGGGAAAAAAATTATTTCTCAGCAAAAGACTTCACTGCCACAGGCAAAAGTGCGTCCATATTCTCCTATAAGAAGGAGCGTTAAATGAAACAATAAGGCGACAATATCCTGATCATGATGCATGGAAAGATTTGGAAATGAAATGATATTTCATAGGTTGAGTGGACCCGTCTTATCGAAGTTCCCCCACAGAATTAAGTCTGAGCGCCCCGGCCACGACGAATATCGATGGCGTGATGCAGCTTAGTGCTCTGAAGGAGGAGATTAATTCCAAAACATATAGAGCTGTATGTTCTTAGTATACATCTGTATGTTCCAAAACCTAAACTTTCTCACATGGTCGCTAAATCTCCTATATAGAGATAGGAGCAGTGTATCCCCTGTTTTCCAGTTGCGCGGGAAAGGGGGCAGATCGAGTTTTTCCTCTTTTTTCCCTACAGTACTATAACGATTGGCTTTACACTTTACAAACAATCTAGTCAGATTTGATTAGATTATTCGATCAGAATAAGGGTTCTCGCACTATTCTAGTCAAATTTGACTAGACTGAAAATTCTAGTGAAAATGCTTTAACAATTTCAAAATTGAATTACCTGTTTTCTCCCGCGATCGCTACATATGCTTTTTCGCATTTTTGTTCGTTTTGCCCCCCCCCCCCCCACAAGATTATTGCATGTAATAATGGGTATCTGTCGTCTAATGCTTTAAAATCCAATGACTCTAAAATAAAATAAAATAAAAACTAAGAAGAATTTTCTCACTCTGTTTCTACGCGTATAGACCTACGCTTTTTTATTATTATTAAAGGGCGGTGGTTCTTGTTAGCCATAGTTGTCTACAAAAGACGCCAGAAGGCAGGGAAGGACGAGGAAATGCTTCCTGAATGTTCTGTATGAAAATAAAATGCGACGGGACCGGACAAATCAGTTTCGCTGCCACCTAGCTTTAACAAGACAAACCTCACGGGTATGTATCCTCAGTCATATTTTTTCATCGAGGCGCCCGAAAATCCTCATATTTGGAAAGTGAGATATGCATATTTTGAGGGAGCGAAATTCAGCGAAGTGCCAGCCTAATTTTTTGTACATTTCAATACAGAAATATTTGTAGAGAAAATTGCTTGCCCAAAATGTCGACACTGAAGCATTGAAAGGTGTTGTTAGGCCCTAATATGCATGAACGCCTAGGGGATATATACATATAGTCCTACCCCATTCGTAACCCTCCCAGTTAGGCCTATCGGTCAGTTTCTATTTTTCCATCTCATTAAAATCCTCACCACCGCACTTTTGAAATGTATAAGAATCTATAAATGAAAGAAAGACATCTTTAAGAACATTTTAACACGTAACAATATAGCCGGATTTCAGCTGTGTCTTGCACAATGAGACAATTTTCCTTTTTGTTTAATTATTTCCCTATCTCACGACCAGCGCTTGAAAGAAGTGCTAGTATAATTATACATCCATAAACTGACAGCGAAATTTGCATTTAGTATATGAACTCATCATATATTTCCTTTCATATTGAATTTTCGGCACTTGGAAGTATTGCGCATACAAATGCACAAGGGTAGCTGCCACTCCTCCGACCCGTTCCTAGCTAGCAGATAACAATCTTTTCAGTGGGTTGTTAGATCTACCCCCCCCCCCGGGCCCAAAAAGAAGAACAGGCCTGACATCTTGCGGGACATCTTAAATGACCCATCTCCCGGACTACCATTCTTCTGAGACGAAATTGCATTCACTATTTAAAAACTGACACTTGGAAAAGCTGATCCCCCACCCTTCTGAAAAATTCTGTATTCGCCGCTGACATACATTGGCGTCTATTATAGGCCTAGCTAGCTAGAAAGCATATAATTTGGGCAACAGACGACAGTCCCCTTTCATTTCATTTCATTTCATTTCATTATTTTTTTCATTTTCAACTTTAAATAACATACACAAATTAAAAAAATAATTACATCATCAACAGAATGCACAAAATAGGAATAATTTTCAAACAAAGGAATTTTCAAAATAAAGTATACAAATAATTGTTTAAAATGGAGGGGAATGCTTAAAAGCATTCTTTTAGGGGAATACACGCTATCAATACTAGTATCATGATAGGAAGAATATCCTCTACACGGATGCATACTGTTATTAGGGAAAATATTATTTTCATTGCCTATTTTTGCCAAAGTTATTTCATCCCATAAGTTTGTGTACGTTACAAAGAGATTTTGCTGACGCATACGAATTGTTATGAACTTTAATACGCAAGATAACAAACTCATCATAACAAACATCATTTTCAGTTGTAGTATAATACACTATGAACTATAATGCGTTTTAAATGTTGCGCCTACTCGTACTCCACTGCACTCCAGCCTCCCTCGCGAGGCTCGATATCATTGGTCGAATGTAAAATTACTTCCGGTATAATTTCACAGAGTGAATTTCATGAAGTAATATTTATATACCAACTCTGTAACGTATTTTCTTCACCCTTGTCACTTTTGTATTTATCAGAAATCAAAATATATTTCATTATCCATTTTAATTGATTTATCAATTGGAATCAATCAATAATCCGACCAATCAAAATGTGCGATTCTGAGTCAGCTTTGGGTTAACCTGCTTTTACGCATGCGCTGATCGTGCTCCATGTTGTTATTTACTAGATCGAGAGAGAGCGAGAGAGAGGTGAGGACGAGAAAATCGTGAGGAAAAAAAAAAAAAAAAGGTTATCGGAGTTCAAGCCTTCATCCAAGTTCTTCGGCGAAAATGTCGGCACAAGTTTCACGATGTTTTACAAGTAATTTGTCACCAATCTGTTGTTCCAGTTAATGATAACCATACCTGAAGACAACATCATGGTGAGAAACTTATTCATGTTCGATATGCGTGAATAGACGAATTTTACGCCAACTTTGATATTGTTTCGGAAAAACTGAAAAATCGTGAGAAGTGAATCTGAATGATTCATCTAACAACATGTCACGGCGTAGAGATAGACGCCAAGATGTCATCTGTCTCTACTTTCATTTTCCTTTTGCTTGTAATGTTAGAACGTATTTATTAAGTGATAATAATAATGCGTTGTTATGTCTCCAGAAAGAAAGGGTAGATTGTATTTGGCTATGATATGAATGAAGTTATGAACATAATTGAGAAATGTGGGTTCAACAGGCTGAGAATCATTTTGGTGAATTGGCTGAAAAATGATAAAATTGAATTTGAAATCGATTTTATTTGTAATCATCATGTACACAACACTTTACTTTTAGACTCTGTCATATTAAGAAGTAACTATATTGTTGAATCAGTGATTGTATATGAAAGAAAAATTGATGTGTTTAATGGAAGAAAAGCCTTGTGGGTCACGATACTGCTCTGATGAAATGTGTCACAGCCACGAAGCCGAGTGATTACAGAGAGCACTTGGTTTGTTGCCCCATGTCTGCGCAGTGCCCAAGTCTGCGCATATAGAATCTAGGTCTATTCGTAACTGCGTGATTCTAACATCACAACAGACGCATTGAACATGTTATCTTCATGTCAATTTTAGTGATATGTATGAGCAAAACAATGAGGAAAAACTGGAAAAAATTTATTTTATGTATTGTCACTCGCATGCCTTGAAAATGCCACCTTTCATGCAAAAAATCCCGAACTGCGTGTAAAGTGAATGAGTGCGCACTGTGCAGGCATGGGAACCTTCCAATTTTTAGTGTCATATTGACACCGTCGCCTCTTGTGAAAAAGACATTGTTCTTATTTGAATTTTTAATGACATTTTCGGCACAATTACTCCTAGAATATGAGGATTAAAATGAGGTCAGTCATTAGAGGAATACCAAAGGGAAAGCTTGTCAATTTCAAGTGAAATGTTAGGTGTGCAGACCCTCCCCACCACCATCATACAGTTACACGAATACATGGTACGGTATGATAGCATCAGGCAGAAATAATAATTAGGGGGCATTTTATAAACCAACTCCATGACGGTCATAACTCTTGTCGATGATCTACAGAGATGTCATGGAGTGGACAAAGTGTTTCACACAAGTCTGGCATCATAAAAATTTGTGATATCGATACTGCATTAGTATTCATCATGACCCACTGGATTTATCATCAATCATCTAAGCACAGTGAAATCAAGAAATAATTGTTTTGATAAATCCATATTATTTATTTTTTACTGCCCATAGTCTGAAGTCTGACTTGTGATGGCATGCTAAAAAGATATGACTGGTTCGGAGTAATGGCAAGCCATTTGTCATGGAATTTGGAAGTTGTTTCTGGTCTTGTCAAAGACGGCTTTGTAAAATGCTTAGTTGACAAGTTGTGGGACAGTGCTAAGATGGCGCTGATCTTGCGTGGACTTGCTTCTTTGCAGTCTTGAACCGATGGCCACAAGTTCTATGTTTGGATCAAAGAAATGCATATGATCCAGTTCGTCTAACCCATGCATTGTTTTGAAGATCTGGGTCATGTCTGCTCTTTGGCATCTGTATGCAAGAGATGGCAAGTTCAGATGTTTGAATCTCTCCTCGTAACTCAGATGTCGTATGGAGTGTATTTGGCGAGTTGCTGTACGTTTTACCTTTTCTATTTTCATTACGGTATATCCTTTTTCAAAACCGGATGCCATACGGTAGAGCAGTAGTCCAGTCTGGGACTCATAATTCATCCCTGTTTTCACGAAGTGACGAATACGAGAAAAATCACAAATTTTTCAATTTTTTAGTTTTTGCATTTTTGAACATCCTTCACTAACATCTTGAACCTCGCAGAGATTCAAACCGTAATAATGTCTAATTATGTAACTTTGGCAATGATGTCAACAAGATAATACCTAGTAAAAGGATTTTCTGTTTTCACGAAGTGACGGCTTTCATCCATCCCGTATGTTTTACGTGTGCGGCTGAGTTCCGTCACCTGATGAAAAAAAAAGAGCACGTCTTTGCTTTGAATACGTGATCGCGCACAATTAGGTCAAATGCGCACTCTTCAAGTCCCATTTGTTTAACACGCGTGCGGATGAGATCCATCACTTCATGAAAACAAAATCACAGTGGGACCTTGAATTTTTTGTTTTACGAAATGACGGCATTGTTTACATCTCGTTTTCTTTTAAAAGATAAAAGGAATATGCAAATGATTGATAATGAACATTGTCCAGAATATGCCCTATACGAGGATATAAAATTTATGCACCCTTCATACATTAAAGAGGTTGAGATTGAGGTCTAAAACTTTGAAAGCGATTTACTCAGAACTAACTTTTTTTAAGTTGCGTGCTCATCCGTCACTTCGTGAAAACGGATGAATTGTCTTGTACAGATACATTGTACATAGAGCCTGTTCTGTCCAGAGTAGAAAAGGTGCACTTGAAGACTTGAAGCTTGCGATTTACGGTGCATCCACATGTTGCAAAAATTTCATATGCTGGTCAAATGTTACACCTAAGTCTGTTTCTGCTTTAACAGCAGGAATAGGGGTATTCTCATTTGACATGTACATGTATATGTAGTAACTGCAGCAAGGTCTAACCTTACACTTCTCTTGATTAAATGGTAGTTGCCTCTGTAGATTTTTACCATCCAGTGTAGAGCAAATTGGTGCGAAAAGTTTAGTGTCGTCTGCAAATAGCTTGACTTCTGATGCACTGAAAGACTCCTTCTAGAGGTCTACTATCAGGAGAAAATAAATCACATCTTCATACACAGTTAAGGATTTTAATGCTTATTTTCCTTTTAAAAATTTTCAGCATCAAACAACGAATATTGAGCAACCAAATGGGCACAGTTTGTGTAGAATTTTTTGCTCTTTCTGCTGATGTATATGGTATGATTTTTAGGGCTTTGCATCAAAAGATATTAAGCCAAACCACAAAATGTGGACCTCTGTCAGAATGGGTTAACTTGATATTTTGCATCAACATAAAAAAAGGCATGTACATTTAGTCTTCATCGTGTAGTTGTATCATGAAATAGTACTGCCTTGCGTTGAGACTGGCTATCAAATTCAGACTGCACCAACATACATTGTAACTGCCACAGGCTGTACCATAGGACACTCGACACCCTTTAGTCTCTGTGTAAAGGCAGTCAGTGGAGTCGGACATGTCGACACAATGTCAACGGAACACCAGTCCATATGAGAGACATTTCAAGATGAAGGGCAGTTGAAAAAATGATAAGACTGATTAAGAGTCCTACCTTTAGATTCATTTATAATTTACTGAAAGTCAAATTAGTGCCTCAAAATCGAATCTTGAATTCTGCGATCGCTGCAATGATTTTTTTCTTCTTGTTTACTTCTTTAGTTCATTTTCCACAAGTTTTTTTGAGGAGAAAATATGAAGTCTTTAGCGTAAATCTCATTGGTGCTTCTTTGTTTTAGTGTGTTTCCAACTCTGTGCAGCACGCTAAGAAATTTTCATGTGATGATGATGTTCAGACATGAATCAAGCAGTCTCTTTTCAGCCCTAGGTGATAGCATTTTAGCAATGCTCAGAAGAGTATATGTACAGATTTTCTCAGATATCTTGTCAGCATGTTTTGATGCATTCGTGCAAGTGTCCAAAAGTTCATAATTTTACACATTTTGTTTTAAAAATACATATCAAAATGTCAAACTCCCAGGCTGCAGGAGATAGAGCTGGTTGAATTTGAAGGGGATATGTGAAGTGGCCTACCTGGCTCAAGTCAAGTGAGATGGCCACCTACGCTCCATCCCTTCACCAACTCCAGAATAGGGACTTTTCGATTGTGTGAACGAGGACGCCGTGCTAAATGCCGTGTGAAATGCTTGCTGTCCATTCTTTATGTCCATCCAGTTGGAGCTCATTTCGATTTTAGTCGACTTACATTCACTACATCATAACGTCATGGCCCCGCCCCCTCCCATCCCCCAGCTCACAGTTTCATCCATTTTGAGACCCGATGAGTCGATGACGTCATAAGTCCTAGAATAGAGGTGGACATGAAATCCCTCGTGGACGCGTTCTTGATTCTTGTTCTGGACATGCTAGAGAACATGGAGCATGCACAGTTTGTTTTAATGATGCCATCGTGTAGCAGTCCACTATGTGGACGTGCAAATCAAAGGTCCTTCATGTCTTTATCACAATGTGACAACATTCTCATTTCTCTTTTTATTATGTCAGAATCTCTGTCATTGTTTCTTGATAAATAATACTCATAATGATATGGATTTCATGTCTATGAGAAGGGAGCTGCAAGCATGTGGGGCAGAAGTTCTAAATGGCCAATTACCCCATGATCCATTCCTCTAGAGAACATGTATACACTTCTTTAAACCAGTCCACATGTCATTTCCTGAGCAGGGACCGTCAGGAGGAGCTCTTAGCTGCCTTTGCTACAAATTCAGTAGACAAGATGTTGTACATGTATGCAGCACCAAAAAATACAACACGTGGTTGTACCTGTACACTGACCAATCGTACACGGTTTTTCATATGCAGCACCAGCACCAGCACGATTTCATCACCTCCACAAAAACCTCATAGCCCCACAATCAGTGGTGTAACCCTCAAACATTTGCTACGTACAGATGCACTGTTTCGCCTACTTCAAGGCTCTAATGTTTCAGAATATTCTCCCTTTCCAAAAATCTGTTATGGACATAACTTATGGAATTGCATGAAGTTGTAAGCAGAATTTATCAGATGGGAAAACATAGTTTGGGTTTCATTCTCCTTTAATAAGTTTGGTAGGCTAGAGAACCTGCTCAAAATGTGTGCAAAAGCTGCCTCATTGCTGATTGATAGCGAGTGATGCTTGCAATATCCACCATCATATCTTTTCCCTATTTCTCTGTTCATGAACTGTTTTATCCTTGGGGATGGGGACCTGTTTTTTAACAATCCCCTCCTCACCATTTTACAGGCCTAGTACCTCCTCTATCCTGTAGAGACCAGTCATCATCATCACAATAATTATCAAGAATTCAAGATGATGTTTTGGTATAGCATTTGGGGCAAACTCTATATTTGATCCAAATGGATCTTGCCATCTACATGTATGTATTAGATTTCATGCATGTAAACATAATCACAAAAATTGCTTTTACAGGGCCTTTCCATTTCATTCCCTGTGGTGATTTTGTTTAATTAATTTGTGTGAAAAGTGCCCTAATTTTTCACTACTCCATTACTAGATCATACATCATTCTAAATTTTTAGTATTTTTAAATCAGGTCATAAGTTGTTGTTAGCGTAATCTTGCTTTTGCACACCTTCGGAGGTCTTGACAATAATGTCATTGTTTGGAATTGAATAAATGTTGACCTCATGACCTTCACAACTTGACGGAGCATGGAACACTCTGATCCCCTATTCACATACATTGTACATCTACATGCAGTTTTTTCTGAATGAGTTCTCGGCTCATCTAAAGTGTACTGATATAAAACATCATCCTTTTTGATTTGGAAATGGGAAAATTTGCACGGCTGGCTGGTAGTATTTAGGCTAGTTCATGGTACCTGTATGTCCCATATTTTAGCATGTATTTTTGGTACATGTATTTTGGTTTGTATTTTTAGTTTGGACCTACCCTGACTTCAAGTGCAAAGATTGTTTTATTGGTCTTTTCATGAGCAAAGCTCTGTGAACAATTCATGTGGTTTGTTAACTTTGTTTGTTGCTCATAATTATAATAATGGCCTCTTTTTCAAATCATATATAGCTACATACTGCATAGGTGACTCATGCATGGTTGGAACATTTTGCTAGAAAATTGTTTTTGAGTAATTGTGTTTGTTCATTTACTTACATTTAAAATTTTTTAAATATTTATTCACTTATATTGTTTTCTTCTCCAATTTATTTGTATTTTTATTTATTCATCTATGAACACATTTTTATCTTTTTTATTCATTCCTTCATTTGTGTATTTATTTATTGATTTATTAAAGGTTTATTAGTGTATTCATGTATGTACATGTATAGGGTCATGTGTCATGAAATTGCCCCAAGGATGGACGTGTCACTGTATTTCTTGATTTTTTTAAAGAACCATCAATGCTGTTATAATGAGTTTGTTATGTGTTAAAGCTGTATCAATATGCTATATGCTTGTTAAGTTTCATAGGTATAGGTATGTAATTAATTGAGGTACTGCAGTTAAAGTTGGAAGGCCAGGGGTGGTGCTGAAAGTGGTGAGCACACAGCATTTAAAATATGAATGGGAAAATTCCTTTTTGGTGCAATTTTTGGAAAAATGTTTATATTTATGTCACTTGTCACATGACATCATATCTGGTACCAAGTTAAGTGAGTAGCAATGGTAGTGTTAAAAACCAAAATATTGGAAATTTTAGGTCAAAATTGGCATTTGTTTAATCATGTACATTAGCATTATTGAACATGCTGAAAGACTATGATGTCACATTTTATTTTAGTATTGTGCAAGGAATTGTAAAAATATTTCCACTCATTTTTCATCATATGATCTGTTTGTCTTTTGTGTTTTCTTACAGAACTCCCTGGATTCTGAACCACCATTCAGTGGTGAGTGAATCATTTTCATATTTTTCTAGTACGAGCAATTCTAACTTTACAAGTAATATATTCAGATCTGAAATTAACAAGATCATTAAATATTAATGCCAACAAAATCCTGGCAATAATAAGCTTCCATGAGGTAAAGCATTTATGGGAAAAGAACATCAGTATCCATTATCTTGTAGAACCTGAAAATAATGGTACGGAATGATCATGCAAACATCATTTCATCAATTGTACAAAGTGCTTTGTCTTTGTCTTGGAATTAGAATAAAGAGTCAAAAGTTCTTCATATATGTGTTTCTTTAGGAAAGCTACAACCCTTTATTACAACATGTCTCATTGTTTGTGGTGAATGAGGTGATAACCTTGAGCCATAAGTTTTGCCTTCTTGTATTGTTCAATTTATGACATTGTTAAAGTTTAATTACTAATTTCCTGTACAACACAAATCGGATGATATGCAATGTCTTTTTCTTTGCATCCTAAGAAGTTTTTCTTGGTCATTTTTCGATCATTGATTTTTTTTTTCTTGCATCCCAAGAGCTTTTTGTCAATAATCCTTGAACTAACTGACCTAATAAATGTGCTAAAAGCAATGAAGGAATTGATTCTGATGGGTACCAGGGTTAAAAAATACCCATTGGCAACAGCGATTTTGCCCTCTGCAGAGCTCAAATAGCTCCCTAAAATCTTTAAACCCAATTCTTTGGGGTGACCATTTTCCTCGGAGTAGGCCTCACCTCAGCTCCGAAAATAAGCAGTAAATTCGTGAATCGTTAACTAGGAGCAGCAGAATTAACATTTCTTGGAACAACACACATATCAACGCATCATACTAATACTCAATTATGCATACTCTCAAGGAGAAAATTGGGATATCAGCAATTAAAATTCAACAAAGCTCCCTTGGGCCTAGAAATAGCTCCTGTAAAGTTGTCTACGAGAGCTTTTTTTTTCAGAGAATAGCTTTCATGAGAAAAAAGTATTTTTTACCCTGATGGATAACCTTACACTTCACATGGGTCGATAACAAACTTAGTGCTCATCATGTTCTCTCTCCTTCGCAGGTTTTGGATCGGGAGGAGGAGGAGGCTTGCCAATGGGGAACTGCATGATGGGGGGAGCTGACCCCTTACTCAGTCAGGATCCCCACAGCGTCCACAACACTTACATTAGCTCAGCTGATGAGGAAGTGGTAAGTTTGACGTCATACCATCAAAGACCAAAGTGCCTTAAATAAATTGTTGCTTTGTACATGAAATTAATAGTTCTCAAAGTACTTGCATGAGCAGAAAACAATAATTTCTTTACACTTATTTGTTGCAGTGTGAAAGTCAGGAATTGTAAGACAAAAAGGAAAAATCAGAAATGGAAAATTATTCTTTCTTCAGAAAATATGCAGTTCTGTTATTTTTTCCCCCAACATATTATTTCAAGATAGTAAAGTCAGCTTTGTCAGTCTGAAAAAAAAAGTTTTCTATTAAAGCCCTTGAAAACTTCCTGTCCTTGGTGAGTTGAAGTGGGAAGACAGTCCACTGTGAAAAAAAAAATATATCACAGTATACTCCAATCATGATCTTTATGTGTTTTCCCCGAGGAAGACTTGTAATTATTGGACTTAAGCCAATTTCATACTTGTTTTGATACTTTCCAGAGCAATGACTTTCCTGAAGAACAACTGATGCCTTCGAGTAGTCTATACAGTCTATACCTGCTGCACCCGAGCACAGATTCTAAGATATCGATCAAGCAGAAGAGCGAAAGCAATCACTGCGGAAGCAACGAGAATGACCACAAGGGCACTAGCAATGGGAGGACCAGTGATTCGGAGGAGAACATTGATGTTCTTTCCCTAGACAATCACAGCCAGTCAAAGCCAAATACCAATGGTCTTGATCATCATGACGCTCTATTTGAGGGAATGCCCTTCTATGAGCTGAAAGGGAGAGAAGTTGGTGAGTGGGGATCATATGGGCATTACTATAATCTTGATGGTAAACATACCAAAACTAGCCTACATAAACGCAACTGCCTATCTATGCATTCAATTTTCTGCCATCATATGGTAACTCAAATTTTCACCAGAAAAATGTGCTCCATTCTTTCCTTACTCCAATTTACAAAATGCTGCCACCACAATCTCAGACTCATTTTGGTTGGCAGCCTTTTCATGGCTTGCAGATGGATGGCACAGTCCTAACCTTACAAATAAAATTTGATATTAGTATGGAATGCTCTAAAATGACCTCCACATACATGTAGATTTGTTTTTGTATCAAACAGATTGACACTTTCTGCAAGTGCTTCACATATAAATATGTGATGTGCAATAGGAGTTTGAAAATCTTGCAGATTTTTAAAGCCATTAACTATTGCATGTGTGAACCAGCCTTAACAAAGATGTGAATATGACTTTGTGACAGGACCCTGTGCCTACTGCAACTTGTGGCGTGCTATTCGCTTCCTCTCTTACTGCGGGAACTACCCTTTCTGCAGTGTGGCCTGCACCAAGAAGTTTGCCGTGTATAAGAAAGAGAAGGGAGAGTTGCTGGAGAAGACAACTGGGGACCTTAACACAAGCCAGCACCTCAACAAGGTAAATCTATCCAGGTTTCATGAAAGAATTGGTGCTTTTCCTTGGTCCATATTGAGTGAAATCTGGTCTTGCCGCTTCCCAGAAGGTTGTTAGGAGGACTTGTAAGAGCACTGTTGTAGAATTAAAAATTGCATTCAAACATATTTGTTACTCTCATCATTTTACTTGTTAGGGAGAATCTCCCTTCGGTGTTTCATCGACCACCCTCCCCCCCCCCCCCCCTTGGTATATGCTTCAAGGGTGTTATGTGATGGCAATGGCAAGAAAGCTGATAAGCGTATGAGGGTGAAAGACACAAGTCATCGAGATGCTATAGTGGAAGGCTTGTGAAAATTTTAAAGTGCAACTACCCCAATTCTAAAGAAAACTCATTTTCATTTGGAATATGTAGTAGGTATTAACTACAATTCTTTGGTGACGTATCTTCCTTCAGGTCCCCACCCTGTTCGAGGAGCACAAACCCCAGCCCTTGTTCCCTCCTCGCTTCAACAACCACAAGCATTCCAGATCAGCCAGCGTCAACAACAGCATTCCCAACGGTCAGATGGCTAACGGTCATAGCTCCCAGGCGTTTGACTGGACAGAATACTTACAATCTCATGACACTGAGGCTGCTCCTGTAAAGTGCTTCTGTCATGTAAGTCATCATTCAGATATCACTTTGATAGATATTGTATACTATGGATATTTTCTTCTTATCCCTTAGTGAAATGTGTATCTTTATACATGTACCCCCATCAAACCATTGCAAATATTGTGGATTGAACAACTTCCTCATTTTTTGAGCAATGCTCATGAAATTTGGCACACACATTGGTCTTGTGGTGAAGATGTGCTAGACATATTTTTTGAATGTGTCAGATACTGCGTTGCCATGGTAATGGCATATTCTGGCAATAAATTAGGGGCAAAAATTGTGGGTCGAACCACTTCCTCATTTTTCAAGCAATGATCAGGAAATTTAGCACGCACATTGGGGTGGTGGTATTAATTACCTTCAGTGAAATTTTTTGTAATAGGAAGAGTGCCTAGCATTTTGTATTATATTTCTATGTGCTATCTTGATTTCCTTCAGCTCTGTACTGTCCTTTGAATTGTAGTTGAGTTTGAGGTATGAAGGTATTGTGGTCAAGCGGTTTTAACAATAACGCAAATACAGTGGCTGCAAGTCCTGGCGAAGTACTAATGCCATTGGATTAAACATTCATATAATTTTCCCATCACCCCAAGGGTAGTAAATGCTTTCCTGTTGCGATTTTGTTTTTGCATGCTTTTGTGCACCAGAATCAGTAGCCTACCTGGATCCTGTTTCATAAAACTTGTTATCAATAACAAGTTCCATTTAACTATTATAAGCTTCTGAAAGCCTGTGGCAGTTGTTACAGATAACAAGTTTTATGAAACAGGGCCCTGGATCCTGGGGTTACACATGAGTGTGTCACCCACCCAAGATTGTCGATGTGAGTACAATGCAAGATTATGATGATGAGTACATGTATTTGTCTGTGACTTTCCTGGTTTACAGGCACCTTTGTCCCAGGAATGGAAAGGTAGCCTGATAGGAGCAATGATAGAGGTCCACAACAGAGACCCTGAAGAATCACCCAACAGCTTCTGGGTAGCCAGAGTCATACAGATGGCAGGTCAGTAAGAAGTTTATACTAAGCCATGTTAAACATAAACTGGAGTTTGGTCATGCAGTCATAATGCGAAGAAACTGTTCCAAAGCAACTGGGAGAGTTAGATTAGTTGTATGTAAGCAAAAGTGTCTAGTTTGAGATTTGGAGATTATCGAATTGATAAGAAATACACATACTTTCCCCCAAAGGTACTTGCACTGCACAAAGAAATGAGTATATGGGACCACACACAAATCTGGCATGCATGTTACCCCCGAAAGTTTTAGCTTTTTCTTGTTGTATTTCCAATATGAGGGCATTTTAAGCGCAATCCTTTCTAGAGGACATTTTTACTATGATATTATTCCTAACTGATGTGGAATGGAAACAATGAGAAAGCTCACAAATTATTTTTGACTTTTCCCAGAACTCAAGCTTCTCTTTAACATTTTACACAGTAAACAGGTTTCCCCTGTGCAGTTGCAACTTTCACTGGCATGTTGTCTCCTTGGTCACGTCCAGAAGGTTTTCCCACTTTTGGGGAGCAAATCCAAGATTTCGTAAATGGAAGGAGCTGGTGACTATTTGAAAAATGAAATTAAAGAAAACAGCAGAAGAAAGATTATGACATTTGTGTGTATGAGGTATGACACTTTGATATGAAAAGAGGACACTGTACACAACAATTTACCACATATTGGAAGAATGAAAATCTTACCTACTTTTGTAAAGAATTCTGTGTATTGGCCTTTCATCTCTTGACATTTCTGTTTACAAAGCATGGTTAATATTTGAAGGTTATCTAAAAAATTCTTTTTTTAATTTTTTTTGCTGTATTAAATTACAAAGCAAGGTTGACATTTTAAACCATTTGTGACAGGAATTATTTAAAGCCTAATTTCATCAGCTTTTATTCTTCAAATTGGCAACACCAACATTTTTATTTTATTGCTACATTTTATTTATAAAACGTCATGTATCAGAAATGAATATAAATTGTCAGAAATTATGATGATAAGTCAAAAAGTTGCCAAATTGCAGGGGAAAACGGTGATTTAAGCTTTCTATCACATTGCCAATTTAAGGATTTTAATGCTTATTTTTCCTTTAAAAGAATTTCAGCATCAAACAATGAATATTGATGCAAGCAAAATGGGCAGAGTTTGCTCTTTCTGCTCATGTATTTGGTATGATTTTTAGGGCTTTGCATTAAAAGATATTAGGCCAAACCACAAAATGTGGACCTCTGTCACGAATGGGTTAAATATGTACAATTTTTTAAACATCTGAAATAATTATTTGTGTAATTTCTGCTATTTCAGGTTATAAAGCAAGATTAAGATTTGAAGGATATGGCATGGATAGCAGCCATGATTTCTCTCTGCATCTTCTCCTGGCTGAATGCTATCCTGTTAATGGTGCTGTCAAAGCAGGTCATGTCATGAAGCCACCAAAAGGTAGGTTTAAAGCCATTGAGTAACGTTTAAAAATCTGAGCTGCATGGCCCTACATGCTATCGTTGTATGGAGTCTTGTGCAGAAATGAAGCCCTGAAAAATGCACTTCAAGAGAGCATTATCATGTGCTTCACAAAAAGCAAAAATTTACAAGTGACTGGAAATGCCAGACCTTTTTTTTTTTACCTCATAGACTTTAGTGTTATTCGAAAGCATACCCAGGACAGTTTTGAAAGTGGCAGTGTTTAGTGGTAGATATCTTGATAATAACATTTCATATTTCAAAACCTTTGTATTCCTGGTTGTTTATGTATCCTTCTGAACATTTTTATACAACACGGACATGGAAATTCAACAATTTGTGAAATCAAGCCTCCACAAAGCTACTGGATCCCTTTAATAATCAGATATACTTCAGATTTCTCTGACCCTCTATTGACCGTTTATAAAGTCCTGTCCAGGAACCTAGCAGCCTTGCCTTGGGTTACCTGGTATAAACTTACAAATGTCACAAAATAATTGTTTGATGCTATTGTTCTATGTGCATGTGAATTTTTGCACAATGCACTGAAAAGGACCATCAAAAAGTCAAATCTAAGGAACCTAGTCTCTTGTCAAGGTTACCCAGTTGGCAAGGGAAAGAGAAAGGGTTCTGTGAGAGCCCTGCTGTAGATGTATTCTACCCTACTTTGATAAAAGGAAGCCAGTGACATACCAACTAAATCTGATTTATTAATGTTTCTATATTTTATCCATTGTGCTCTTCTTCAAGGCCATATTTTATGAATACAAACTCATCCTGCTGAGAGATGCGTTTGGTAAGACATGACAATATTCCGTAGTACAAATGGCAGACACATTTTGCTCTTTTACAGAAAATGTCACTTTTGTCACTTGCTTCCTTCTGTCAAAGTAGGGCAGTATTCCATAGATATGAACATTACAGTCGTTATCATTATAGTCATCATACTCATTCTTTCCATATCCTCTTTACCCTGATAGCTGTTCTAGCTCGGCTAGGGAACAACTGGCAAGAGCATCTAGCAAATGTCGCCCATGCAGGAAGTCCAACTATTGTGTTGCCTCAAAGCAAGGTACGTCCAGCGCTTGAAGTGCTAAAATCTCTCTATCACATGGAACGTCCATCCATAGTACTCTTCACTTTACTCCTGTCTCCCTTGATCTTTTCCGTCAGTGTTAGATTCTCCAATCCTCCTTCATGTATCGTTTCTCATCACCTCAATCCTAGTTTTCTCTTCAAATCTTCAAAACCCATCCTCATTGCTCACTCTGTCCGTCCATGGTATCCTCGGTATTCTTAAAATCATATTTCACAGCTTTCGATATGCTCTCGATAAACCAACAAAGAAATATTGCAAGTGGCGGGGCGTTAACAAACTGTACTGGTAGGATTAGTTAAGGAAAGAAAAGTCTGATACTTTGGTCACGTTAAAAGGCACCAAAGAATGTAAGAGGGAAAAGTTGAAGGAACTAGACTGAGAGGGAAACCCAGAATCAACTGGGAACAGAACATCAAAAACTGGAGTGGATTAGAACTGCAAGAGTGCACCAAAATGGCAAGACAGAGTTATATGGAGAGATGTTGCAAATAGGAGAAGATACCCGAGTAGATAGATATGCTTCTGCAAGTCATATAAATTTCTCTCTACACTGCATAAGAGTAATTCTTACAAACATTTGTGACACTTATTTGTTCTAGTATGGCAGAAGTTTGAGAAATTCACTTCTCTTGATTGATGTATACAGTTCAGATAAATTGATGGCCCTTTTGCCATGTTTTTCTAACCCATGACGTTCATTAACTTCATTTACACTCAGGACTATCTGAAATGTAGGTTTAAAGCTGGCATGCATCTCGAGGCTGTGTACAAACAGCAGATCTCCCACACTATTGTTGCCACGGTGACGGAGACGGTGGCCAACCGCATCCATGTGCAATATGACGACTGCAAGGACCAGAGCAAGGACTTCTGGTTTCATGAGACCTCACCTTGGATCCACCCCGTTGGATGGTCCCAAAGAGTCGGTCATCCACTCATCTCTACTGCTGGTAGGAGAAAGTTGATGATGATGATGAGATGATGTTCCTGATGATGATGGCGATGGTGATGATGATGATTATGATGGAGATGAGGATAATGATGGTGGTTGTTGTAGTGCTTATGATGATAGTAGTATTGATGATGATGGTGGTGATGCGATGTATGAAGGTGGTGGTGATAATGAAGGAGATGGTGATATTGTTGTTGATCATGAATGTGATGATGAGGAGGAGGATAATGATGGTGGTTGTGGTAGTTCTAATGATGATGCTTCTGGTGATATGGTGTTATGATGATGGTAATGATAATGAAGATGGTGATGGTGATGATATTGATGATGATGGTGATGGGATGATGATGGCGATGATGATGATCATGATGATGACGATGATGTTGATGGTGGTGGTGGTAAATGGTGATGATATTCTGTTCATGATGATATGATGATGATGATGATGATGAAGATGATGGTGATGATGTGACGATGGTGATGGTGATGATGATGATGATGATGATGATGATGATGACGATGCGATCTTGACGGTGGTGATGATGACAATGACAAGTCTTGTACAGATTATGTTATCAGTAACTTGCCTCAAAACTTTTTTTCAACTTTGTTTTTACCATAGATATCTTTGCCATTTTCATATGAAAAGTGATTTAAAGGAGTAAATACTGAATTTCTTTTTCTTTGTCTAGCATATAAATCTGAAGCTCTGGATAAGGGAAGGAACAAGAAAGCAGGTCCAGAAGATGCACCATGGGAAATTTTCAATATGGTGAGATTTTATTAGCTGTAGTTTGTGCTCATTACAGGGAAATGATGACCTGTGTTCATTTCTTCATAAATTTTGATAATCATCAAATTGTCATTCTGTCTTTGTTCAGGTATCGTCCCCCTACTGAGAGTGTTGTAAACATGATTATTTCAGACAATGTACATTTTGTTGGATTCTCTAAGTATGTGATTTGCTGTTACTATAACTCATGGAAAATTTGTGGATAGAAAAAGATAAATGTGACATTGTGACTGATGAATAAATCATTGTCACTCATAAAAATATTTTTAAGGTATATGTAATGCCTGGCATTGGTAATTTGATTGGTTATCCAAAAATAGAAATAACAGGGTGTTTTAGAAAATCATATGAACCTTCAGCTACACGTGTCTTCAACTGATATGTAGCTAGTCTTTTTATACAGCATAACAAATGCAACTTTGTATGTTACCGCTTGTTTTTCCAAATGTAACCCTACAGCCGGCATCCAACGAGGAGAGTCAATTTCGCATTGGTATGAAGCTGGAGGTGGTTGACCCCTTGCGACTGGGGACGGTGTGCGCTGGCACGGTGATGCAAGTGCTGAGGGATGGGTATCTGATGATTGGTGTGGACGGGTGCTTGGAGGATACCAACAGCTGGTTCTGTTGTCATTACACTTCTCCTGCCCTCCTTCCCGTGGGTTTCTGTGAATACCACAAGATTGACCTTCAACCACCTAGAGGTAACAGAATGAGATATAGAGGGAACCAAAACCCTGGCGAAAAATCAATCGCAATGAAAAGAGAGGATAGAGAGAAGCAAATTTTGAAAAGTTCCGTCAAAATCGGTTACAAAATGAGAAAGCCTGTCTCCTTAGCGCAAGATATATCATGGGTTTCTGTGAATACCACAAGATTGACCTTCAACCGCCTAGAGGTAACAGAATGAGATATAGGGGAACCAAAACCCTGGGGAAGAATCAATTGCAATGAAAAGAGAGAATAGAGAGAAGCAAATTTTGAAAAGTTCCGTCAAAATCGGTTACAAAATGAGAAAGCCCGTCTCCTTAGCGCAAGATATATCATGGGAAAATGAATTTGACACAATATATGAGAGTTCACAGAGACAAGCAGCATCTTCAGAGAGGATAGAGATAATATGGAATTTTGTGCACAAAACATACCAAGTAGTCCATAAAAACCTGCCGTTTTAAAGCAACATTGCCAATTTGAGGATAGCCATAGCAGGGCTCGACATTAGCGGGCGCCCGGGACACATGGGCGCCTAGATTGGACAGCCGGGTGCTTAAAAATAAAAATGGAAGAAATATGGGCGCCCGACCGGATGCCTAAAATTTTATTCCCCCGAAAAGATTAAAATGCTTGGCGGTAAGAAAATGAGGACGCACTGTCTTCCGTCTTATCCGCTGATGTGTAGCATTAGCTCTTGTGTGTAGATGAGCATGTTGTGTGTGCACGTGTGTGTGAAACGGCATGTTTGATGGGGACGGTAGCTTGCCTAGACAATGCCTATATAGTCATACATAATGTGGATGCATGAGCGGTGTAGTGACTTTGTCGTTAGCCCTTTTAAAAAGCCATTTTTGGTATTCAGAAATTTATATTTGACGGTTAATCGACGGTTAGCAGCCTGAGGAATAACCCCCAACCAACAAAATATTTTCATTAAGATTGACGATAGAGCAGGTTAAAAGAATGGTAACGCTTATACTAGTAGTTGATATAATTCCAAATCATTCCCTCCTACCTCTTTCTGTGAGGACAGAACAAAAATCCAGGGCAAATTAAGTGAAAGTAATCCAAATTTGCTTGCTATTCTCCACTAAATTTTCACGTCACGAATTCGTTAATTCAGAAATAAATCAGTCGCCAAAAGATGGCGCTAAACCCTGAAGCGCTAAAACCCGGAAGTATACCGACATAGTACACAAATTCTATTCATTCAATCTACGTTCACTACGTTGACATTACGATAACCGTATGCAAGGGTGGCGCAGAGCATACAGTCATGATTTGAAATCGAATTTGGCCTGAATGATTTCATTCCCACCTCAAAATTTAGTAAGAAGGGCACTAACGAACAAGCTCTTGCTTGCAAGTATGAATGTTTTGGGATTTTTTTTAATAATGTCCGTTCGTTTTCATTCATTTATTTCTTCGAAAATATCTTGTCATACTTTCGTTTCATGATTCGAAATCGAACTTGGCTTGAATCAGTGAATGATTTCATTCCCACCAATTTAGTAAGAAGCCAGAAAGGGCACTAACGGACAAGCTCTTGCTTGCAAGAAGTAATGTTGATGTTTTTTTTTCTTTTCTTTCTTTTAATAATACCCGTTCGTTTTTCGTTAATTTATGTCTTCAAAAATATCTCGTCAAGACTTGTCATACTTTCGTAGAGCTTTTGTTCATTTTTCTTTCCTGATTACGTGAATGAGCTCCTTCGCTCATAAGTACAGTTACGTCAGGGCTGAAATATTGCATTGGCTTCAAGTAGTTTTCACTCACGTCCGCATACAGGGCATATAAACGTGTTTCTTGCCTTGGATATGCTTTCATTTGTGATTGCAAGAGTCGATCTGGTCAGATTAGAAACTCAGTTTGTAGGTCACAAGTGATGATCAAAAACGACAATCTGAGGTGAATTCTTGGCATTTTTAGCGTAATAAATTGACACCACTGTACCTTCAAACTTTCAAATGTAAAACTAATTCGTGATTGCAGTCATAATTACACATTTGGGGGGATAATTCTTGAGTTAAAGTTAAGTTGCCGAGTAACTTGGTGGAAATTTTAACATTTATGTGGAGACTGGAGACCTGATCGGGCGTGTATACGACTAAAGTGAAACGTGAAATGTGTCTTCGTTCCGAGTGTACATTCGACTAACATGACAAAATTAAGAATATTCTCGACGAAGCCACAAATTTTTTCAGTAGGAATTACACAATGAAAATCAGAGTTATTGTTGATTCATTAAATGCGAGGTTAATTGTTGGATGATTGTTTGATCACCCCTGGTTTGGTTGATTTTAGTGCATATTCTTCTTGTAACGGAAGTTTATTACGGGCGCTCAAAACTTCACCCCGGGCGCTCAAAATTTCAAAATATGGAAATCTGGGCGCCCGGCCGGACCCCCAGAAAAAAATGTTAGTGTGGAGCCCTGGCCATAGAAAGTAAATCGAGACTTTTCAAACTTTCATAACTTTCTCATTTTGTAATCAATTTAATGGGACTTTTTAAAAAATGCATCTCTCTATCCTCTCTTTTCATTAAAATTGTATTAATGAAAAATTTCCCTTTGATAATGATGTTACATCAACTTTTTAAACTCCAGCCATTGCAGTAATATCTTTTGGCAGGACATCAAATCTTCTTTTTTTCCACTCACCACCCAGGTGTAGTAAGTAGGTACCTCATGGGAAGTTGTTCTTTGAATGCCACCATTTCCTTGAGCATTGCCTGGGATAGATATGTGCCCATTGTAAATTTAGCAATTGTTATCACTGAATATTGAATAACCATTTGCCTCTAGTCACCCTCTGTTTGCTATTTAGGCCTTTGTATCGTAATCACGCAGTTCATGATCCTAAATTACGAAGATTATTGGAATCTGAGCCATTGTCTATATCACCTGTTACCTATGGCAGGATGAAAATTTATAAATGGTGCTGAATTAAAGTCTGTGCGGCAAGACATTTAGAGGGCATTCAGAATTACATGGACGTGTTTTCCATTTAGGTTCACGGTACCTCATCTAGAGGTGCACATATGCATTTGCCGTGTTTCCAAATGCTAGAAGATTGCCGATCTAGACTGAAGTTATGTTTGGGTTGTCGGCCACTATGTTTCTGAAGTCTGTTCTCGTTTGCCTCACATTGCAGTGTGGAATTTTTCTTTGGTCATTAAGTCTTGATTTTCATCAGATATTTGGGCATTTTTGTGATTTTAGGCTACAGAATGGTGGCAAGGAATCGCCCCATCCCTATAATTCTGAATTGCGCCCTCTAGATGTCGTGCCACACAGACTTTAAAATGATGCATCTTTTTGTTTTTGTGTTTAAATTGTATGTAGCACATCTTCATTCTTTGTAGGTTTCAGTGCAAATTTTATATGTCTACATTTTCTTCTATTCATGCAGGTTTTGATGGTAGCTTTGACTGGGTTGATTACCTAAGGATGACCGAGTCTGTTTCAGCACCTATTGAAATATTCCATCAGGTATTAAGCAAGAAATAGGTTTTGTTATTATGTTGTGTTAAGTATGGGGAAGAGCATTTACCTGAAAATGAGAAGGTCAGCAAACCCAAGAAGCCAGTTTAGTTTAGAAATCTTCTGCAACAACTGTGAAAACTCATTAATGGGAAAGAGAAGTACTTTGCAGTCAGAATACTTTTTGTGAAGACTTTATCATGTGATGTACATTTTACCAACTGATTTTCATGCTCTACCCACCGATGATGGTGCTGGAGACATTGGCTGGAATTCACAAAGGTGGTTTAAATTTAGTCCATGGTTTAGGCAAATTTTGTGGTACAAGTGCACTTGATTTAGCGGGTACACTAAGATAGGTCCAATGACAAACGCGCGCGTGTGGCAAAGGGCGCTAGATTTACGCTTGTTGCCATGGTTTAGACCACGGTTTATGTAAATTCATGCTTAGATTAATTTACATAAACCGCGGTCTAAACCATGGCAACAAGCATGAATATACATAAACCGTGGTCTAAACCATGGTAACAAGCGTAAATTTGGTGCCCTTTGCCACATACGCGCATTTATCATTGGACCTTTCTTAGTGTACGCGCTAAATGAAGCGCACTTACACCACAAAATTTGCCTAAGCCATGGACTAAAATAAACCACTGTTGTGAATTCCGGCCATTATGTTTTAAGGTTGTCTGTCCATCTATCTGGATTTTTTTACCCTCACCACAACTCGCCCTTCTCTTTAATCCTTTTCTAATAGAAAACGGTTGACAGAGGTTTCAAGGTTGGTCACAAGTTGGAAGCAGTAGACCTGATTGAGTCTAGCTTCATCTGTGTTGCCACGGTAACCAAGGTGGCTGGTCCGTTGCTGAGGGTTCATTTTGACGGATGGGACAGGTCATATGATCAGTGGATGGACTGCGATTCACCAGATATCTGCCCAGTAGGATGGTGCGAGATGATGTCATATCCACTACAACCTCCAAGGATACACGGTTAGTTTGGGGGATAATGCTACAGTTTATAGCCACTTAGTCTTCTACCAGTTGGTCTAATCCTAGATCATCTAAGAGCACCATGGCTAATCCCATTTGCTCTACTATTAATTTGGTCTAATTGCTGTTTGTTCCAATCATTACTTGGTCTAATACCCACTTGGGCTAATTGTCATTTTGTCTAATGATCAAATGATCTATTTGCCACTTCGTCTACTTAGTTTTCCCCATTGTCTAATGACCATTTGGGCTATTACCAGTTCATCTAATCAGTTAGACTAAGTGGTGTAAACCAAGTCGGTATTAGACGAAATGGGCATAGCCTAACTGGAAATTAGATGATATGGTAAATGAGCTACGTGACGATTAGACCAAATGGTTATTAGACAAACTGGTTGAGACGAAATGGGAATAGACCATGTGGGATGAGACCAAACAGGCATTAGATAAAGTGGGTTTAGATCAAATGGCAATCCACCGATGCCACAACATCTGCTCTAACAGCCATAGCTCCATGATCAATGGATACACAAATCAAATTCATGACTTCACCTTAGAACAACACTGCACATAACCTCAACCTCAACCTCAAATAAAACCCTGACCAGAACTAAATTGTGGCAAAATGAAGACTGGATATCGACAAAACAAGTTTCTGGTCACTTTTCGGTTAAAATGTAGATGAGCAAAAGGTTATGGCAGTAGAAGACTTTACGATACACCATGTGTTCTTTCTTGGAAATAATACCATTCCTACCAGCATTCATTCTCCTGAGGACGGTAAGAACATGCTTTAAGGGAAAATCCACCCTGGAAGTTTCACTGTTTCGATAAAAGGAGATAAAGTTGAACAGCATTTTAAAAAGAAATGAGCAAAATCGGTCAAAGAATAGGAAAATTACACTCATTTACATTTCCTAGTAAATTACTCTCGGCTCTGCAAATTGGCAACACTGATGACATCATATACGAGCAGGTCCCATTCACTTTGTACATGAAATTTCACATTTTCTCAATTTTCTTGGAAGTTACCCATTTTCTAACCCCTATAGTCGATGTATGTTCAGAAGAATTGCTTTTTACACAACATACTTTGACTATGGGGTGAGAAAATGTGAAATTTCATGTACAAAGTGAATGGGACCTTCTCGCATATGATGTCATCAGTGTTGCCAATTTGCAGAGCCGAGAGTAGTTTACTAGAAAATGTAAATGAGTGTAATTTTCTTATTCTTTGACCGATTTTGCTCATGTCTTTTTTAAAATGCTGTTCAACTTTATCTCCTTTTATCGAAACAGTGAAACTTCCAGGGTGGATTTTCCCTTTACCGAAATGTCGAGAGTGAGTAGGTGCTTTTCAGGACCACACTCATTTCTGATAAAGAATATGTGCTGTACCGTGGAGTCTTCTTCCATATGTTCCACCACCATGGAAACCTTCAAAGGATATTAACAAAATATTAGGTTGTAATTTGAAATTTTAAGATGGTTACTGGCTAGAAATCTATTAACCCTTTGATGGAATGTGAGTCCCCATAATCTGTCCATATAGATAGTGTAAGATGGTTTTGTACTCTCTCCAAGCCCATTGGATACATGGTAAGTTTGAGTAAATGTAGCAAATTTAGGGTATGGAAAGATGTTCATCTTTTTTTCTCTCTCTCTTCCAAAGGAGTTTTCATCGCACAGTATCCCACATTTTCTGTAGTTTTTACTTTTTTTTCCAGTCTTACATATTCTTATCATAACCATCATTCCGTTATTTTACCTATCTTTAGTTAGATAGATGTATGTCAATTGTCATAGATTTAAAACATGGGACTGGAAAAGATGTATCATTTGATTCTGATGTTCTCTGTATCACTTGACCTTTCTCTCATGCAGAATCCCAGGACTACATCAGCATCACACCTGTATGTATCATTTGATTCTGATGTTCTCTGTATCACTTGACCTTTCTCTCATGCAGAATCCCAGGACTACATCAGCATCACACCTGTATGTATCATTTGATTCTGCTATTCTCTGTATCACTTGACCTTTCTCTCCTGTAGAATCCCAGGATTACATCAGCATCACACCTGTATGTATCATTTGATTCTGATGTTCTCTGTATCACTTGACCTTTCTCTCATGCAGAATCCCAGGACTACATCAGCATCACACCTGTATGTATCATTTGATTCTGATGTTCTCTGTATCACTTGACCTTTCTCTCCTGTAGAATCCCAGGATTACATCAGCATCACACCTGTATGTATCATTTGATTCTGATGTTCTCTGTATCACTTGACCTTTCTCTCCTGTAGAATCCCAGGATTACATCAGCATCACACCTGTATGTATCATTTGATTCTGATGTTCTCTGTATCACTTGACCTTTCTCTCATGCAGAATCCCAGGACTACATCAGCATCACACCTGTATGTATCATTTGATTCTGATGTTCTCTGTATCACTTGACCTTTCTCTCATGCAGAATCCCAGGACTACATCAGCATCACACCTGTATGTATCATTTGATTCTGATATTCTCTGTATCACTTGACCTTTCTCTCATGTAGAATCCCAGGACTACATCAGCATCACACCTGTATGTATCATTTGATTCTGATGTTCTCTGTATCACTTGACCTTTCTCTCATGTAGAATCCCAGGACTACATCAGCATCACACCTGTATGCAAACCAATCTCAAAACGCAAGCACTATCCTGCTGGTGAAAAGAGAAGTAAGTTTCGCCACAAAGTCTCCAGCTTAGATGAAGCCTGTCTCTTGAACTTAAGGCTTGTTCAAATATGATGTGTTCAGATATGACGCGGCAAACCACGTGCATTAACCGGTCTATGCTCAAATAAAAGAGATTTTATTCAAAAGTTGCACAGATAAACTCGTGACGTCATATTTTGCGCTAACTTTTTAATAATTTGATTAGTCCTCAGCTTTTTGCCACCGGGAGGCAAAAAATATATGCCTCTTGCCTCGACGTTTTTTTTTTTTTTTTTTTTTGCCACCTCATATCTCATACACTTACTACACACAAAAAATGTGGAGTGTGTCATGTCATATCTGAACATGCCTTTAGACTTGGAGTAAGCTTGTCACAAATGAAAGTTTGACTCAAAGCGATATACTTTACCTAAACAGATTTCTTGCTTCCTCAGAAAGTCAAGTGTATTTTATAATTTCAAGCACTGAGTATGTTGATAGATGCATTTACTTGGGTCTTTATATGTGGTAAATTCCCTTTTGTAGTTGGTCAGTGGTGATTGATAAGGACCATTTGTATGTCATAACTTTTACAGAATACCTGCAAGTGAGAGGAAATAATGTACTGAATCAGTAAATCATAAATTTTATTTCAAAGATTTGTCAGTTATACTATAATTTTCCTGTTTGTTTCAAGTAGAGGTACTGATTAATTATTGATAAATATGGGATTGTCTTATCATTGTGTGATACTTATATTATATTGGATGGCTCTGAGTGGGATACCAGAGAATATTCCATGAATTAGGGCCAATATTGCACGTATCGAAGATGAGTGCAATATTGGCCTAATGAGTGGAATATTCCTGGTATTCCATGAAATAAAGCCATCCAATATGAATATTATTATCTATACCCAACAGGAAAGGGATTTAAAATTCAATAAATGTCATTTCAGCAACTAAAAAGGGCCCCCCATCATACATTTATCTTGATCACACAAGTTTGACTTACCTCTTTATGACGTTATCAAAGTGTCATGTGCATTGCGTGTATTGCGTATCCGCGCATTGTAATCTTGCGCATGTTTCTTTTATTGCGCGCTCGCAAAGAGACCATGCAATATCGCATAATATTGCACGGCAAATTTTATACATGAGCCTATGGGGAATTCGGCATTTTATACAATATGCTCTGATAATGCAGACAAAAAATATGTGTTTTTAATGTGCTGCTAAAATGCCCTATATTGATAAAAATATGAATTGTTTCCTTGTTTGACAGGGATGTCCTTAACTCCAGCCTTGGAGAGGATGAGCAGAGACAATGGTGCCGAAGCTCAGAAGATGATGCCTTCGGTCTACTCATTTTCTGATGAAGAGAGCAACCATGATAAGAGCATCATCCCACCTCCTCCAAAGAAACAACTGGTGAAGAAACCTCAGAACCGTTCTAACCTCAAGTTAAAGATGCCCAAATCAACCTTGAAGCACAACGGCAAGGGAAGGCCTCACGAGCCAGCGTCCCACCACAATTATGCCTTGCCCTCCTCGAAAGAAAGCAGTGTGCCTTCGCTTGGGCAGCAGGCGAAGGAGAGAGTAGAAGTGCCCAAGACAAGTGCCCCATCAGAACAGACACTAAGCATAAAGACAAGCAGTGTGGTGAATGGATTCATGAAGGAGAACATGGAGAAAGGGGAATTCATTGTGGAGGTGGAGAAGGGTATCGTGGAGAGCCATTCCAAGCCAGATGCCTCCATCTCCAGTTTAGATTCACCTCCACTTTCAGCAGATTCCTCTTCGGGATCTGTTGGGGCTGGTGTCTCTTCTCAACAGGCAGGGTGCTCAGACTCTAAGGGAGATACTGAAGGACCAGGGAAGTTCACCATGAGGAACTGGTCACATGTAGAGCATGAACAATGCACAAAGATGCTGTCATCTAGGCCATTCAAAGACTTTGGAAAGGAGAAGAACAATGAATGTGGCATTGAGACATATGACTTTGAAGATGCATCAATGACTCCATCTGTTCTCATACCAAGTGCCAACAAACATGAGAAAAAGAAAAAGAAGAAGAAAAAGAAGAAAAACAAAAAGAAAAAGGATAGAGAAAAGGATAAGGACAGAGATGAGGACAAAGAGAAAGAGAAGCACAAGAAAGAAGGGAAAAAGAAGAAGTCAAAGCTCGATAAGGAACGCAAGAAAGAGAGGAGGAAAGAAAAGGCTAAAGCCAAAGCCAAGGCTAGTCAATTGGCGACTTTGTTGAATCTGCCCACGGAACTGCCTCCTGTTATGCAGACAGATTTAACGAGTGGTGAGGAAAATGTACTGAATCATATTCTTAATGACAAGAGCACTCCTCCGGGTGGACTGGACTTGAACAGGATGTCCAAGGTTAAGTTCTCTATGAACACTGGGAGTAATCCAGACTATAGTTCTGACACTGTTGAAAAGGAGGATAACCGAACTGCCTCCGACAAAGTCTCTGCATTGGACAGACTGTTGGCAAAGTCTGTTGATGATAGCGTTTCAGTAAGAGTCGCTCCTTACACTGTGTGCAGTCAGACCATAAAATCGGATAGTGCAGTATCTACAAGCAGGCCAGGTGGTTGTACTGCAAAGCCTCTTGATTCACAAGTTAAAGACAGTAGCGGAAGCAAAGATTCCACATCAGGTGCTGGATTTTCATCTTCTCTTGGTGCAAAGGATTTAGGAAAGCCCAATTTGCAAAGGACAAATTCTTATAGTGATAAAACGAAGTCAAGAGACTTGACCCTCAAAGAAAGGCTCGTGAAAGAACCACTAAATGCAAGTGATGATCCATATAACTTTGAAGCTGAAGCTGAACTATGCGAAGCAGTGCCTGTTAAACCTGTCAAGGAGAAAAGTAGCAGAATGATAGGATCCAGCCTTCGGAAAGAGACTGGAAAAGGGAGTTCTGCAAAAAGTGGGCTAATGTCAAAGGCCAGTCCAGACGCTGCTGCAATGTTGGCATCGCAAGCACAGGTTCAGAAAATAATTAAAGATGTGAACACTTCATTGGCATCCCAAGAGCTTGCAAAGAAAACACCTACATCCAAAGAGCAAGCACTGGGAGGTAAGAAAGAGAAAGGTGCTGCTGCAACCGCTACATCAAGAGCCAGCAGAACCCAGATGTCTGAAGAGGATGAGGTGAAACTGAGGCAACTTCGTTCTCTGTTCCTACAGCAGGAAAAGATCAGTGACATCTTGACAAAGCAGCAACAAGCAAAAAGGAAGAGGCGAGTCAGCAGTGAGGATCAACAATCAGGGCTTGGAATGATAAATGCACAGGGTATTGCTGGTGCTCAGGTAGGGTTCCTCAATGCAATGGGTGGTAGTTCTGCCCCCAGTCTCCCACTACCTGCTCAACAGCAGGAGATGATGAGGATGATGATGCAGGGGCAAGTCCAAAGGACTCGTATTCCTCCATCTAGTTTGCCCCTTGGTCCAGAGCTGGCCAGCCCCTCTCAGCTCAGTCCATCCCAGCCTACTGTATTTTCCGGATTCAGACCCTCCAACCGAGATCTGTGCAATATGGTGGCCCTGTCAAGGCCACCCAAAGAATTCTGTATGCCTGCGAGCGTCCGTTCCCCTTCTCCTACTGCCATGATGCAAGGCCTCACCCATCCCCCTCGTATGTCCCCCACCAGTTTACCTCTGTCCAGTCCAACCTCCATGTCCCCTACCATGAGCAGACCTCCACCAACCTATGGGGCTCATATATCTCAAACAATGCGTAATATGCCAAGATCACCTGTGGATCCAAGATCTGACTTCTTGCCATTCCCCCCACAGCATCGTATGCCCATCGATTCAAACTTTCCTATGCCCCACCCCCATGTTAGTGCTCCCCAGCGTCTACCTCCACTACAATCACTCCTGATGCAGCCTAGGTACCCTCCTCCTCCACCCCACCCTAAGAAATCCCCCATCCCTGCCCAGGCCAATCATTCCCTAGGCTCACCCCAGCTGTCCGGGATACCCCCACCTCCCACTCACATCCTGGCACCGCCCCCTCCATCGGTACCACCTCCACCATACAACCTCCACCAGGCTATGGTGAACCAGCAGTCCCCGCTGCCTAGCCCGTTGGGACGCCCGGCCCCATCCTCCAGTACCACCAGCAGCCCGCAGACCAGCCCTGCCACCCCTGGTGAACCTGCCCTCGTCACGGAGCGGCCAGCCACACCCAGCGTTAACTCACCTGGAGAGAAGATGCCTAATCCATGGACATGGGGAATTGCCGAGGTGGTTCAATTCTTAGCGGAGGCAGGGGAAGGTTCATGCGCAGAATGTTTTTGCAGACAGGTGAGATACTGTAGCATACCTGCAACATTCTTTGTACTCTATATCCTCAGACACAAATTATGCATATTTTTTAGTCAGACAGAATACTTTGTCAAATCTGCTTCAGTGACCATCTGTCTTTGAAGACCTCATTTCTTTCTTCTTTTTTTTTGTATTCCCCTTGATCATTATTTCTCATTGACATAAATACAACATATACAAAAACACCTTTTATTGTCTGCTTTAAGGAATGTCTTTGTTTTTGTTACTAGATTTTAGAAAAGACTATAGAGATTCTCTTCCCTTATTCTAACATAAGGGCAATTCCACATGGGAAGCACAAAATAGCTAATTTCAAATTTACAGTAAAAAAAATCTTGAATAGCTAAATCCTTCAATTAAAAGTAGCTTAAAAAAAAAAAAAAGAATTTCACTGTCTTAATCAGTATTGGTATATTGCGTGTTAGATTTTATATGACATTTTTCGCTACTTCATAGTGAGACCATTTTCTAGTAATGCCATGACCAAGGTACTTATACCAAAATATCTTGAATGTAAATTGCAATTGTTGGAATGAAATAGGTCAGGTGAAAGATTGAACATATTTGCAGGGTTTTAAATGATGAGAAGGGGGGTAGAGTGTAAAATTTGCACACAAACTCTAAAAATGTGAGCTACAAATCTCTGATTGTAATTTGTTACCATGGAATTGCCCCAAATTGTATGATTACTGATGTTGTGGAGGAAAAAAAATCTGAGCAATTTTAAACAAGAGTGCAGTCAACAATAGTCTCTTCTATTCCCATTTCATTTGCAGAATATCAACGGCCAGAAGCTGATGTCTCTGACCAAGGAGCAACTTGTCAAACTGACGGGAATGAAGGTGGCGCCCTCACTCAAGATCTATGAGCAGATTGTTAAGCTGCGGTCCAGGTATCCCGTAGGTCCTCTTGGCCCCACCCCACAGACTGATTCCATGGCTAGATGATAATGGGTATAGAGCAGGGAAGAAATGGAGTATCTCATATGAGCATTGATTAGGAATATGTACGTGTCTAATATCCTTGATATTTGTAGAAAATTTTCAACTTGCTCACTTTTGGTGAGTGAACACTGAAGAGTTATATCTTTTGACTTATTTCAAAAATAGTTAATGGCTTGTACAGCTTGACAGCTCACAACTTGGCCACCGTTTCATGAAAGTTGTCAGCACTGACAAGTTGTCATTCTCTGACAATTACCGTGGTAACTGTCAGTGACCAGTGCTTCTCAGCCAATCAAAACCAAGGATTTTACTGAAGTCAGAGAATGATAACCTGTCAGTGCTGACACGATGAAACAGTGCCCTGTTCTCTCTTGGATTCTTGGGTACATAAGGTCATTCTAGTTATGTTGTCAGCCTGACTAAGTTTGCCCCTTCATTGTCACCCTGATAAAATAAGGGTTGATATACATCCTTGTTCGAGCTATATGGAAGTAACTCTCTCTTTTGCGAAAAGCTAAATTTTGCATTGTAAGGCTTAAAATTGTACATGTTATCAATTTGGTTGGCATAACTTTTGCCTTTTGGTAAAGGGTTAAGTGTGCTTTACCAACAAATCATTGTAGACAGATCAATTGATGCTTCAGTCAAACCTTACCTGTGTGATATACCAAGTTCTCAAAAGAAATTAAACCTCAATACTCATCTTGACAAAGAACCAGTTGTTTGGGGTACATTTTAAAATCAGTGTATAGAGATACAGGTGCTTAGTGTTAACTGTGGTGTATGGTAGCTGAATTTGCCAAATAGCCCTTGGGACAGGTTGATTTTCTCTAAGTTAGAAAAATATTAATGCTGTTATGACATTGAGAACTAGTTCACACATGTACATGTATTATCATGAGTATAAAGCAATCTTTGATATATTTCATATGCTGCAACTTTGTATATCCACACAAGTTGCCAAAATATGTAGGTGTATATATTGCGATACATGATATTCTCCACTGGATTATGTTGTATTACATGCATAACTTTATTCCTGCAGTATTTCTTTGCAGTGTCTGTTCTATAGCAGTGAGCTCTCATACCATACCTTTATCTGGCCATTAGTTCTGTGAAAGCTTAATCAGTAAGTTTGCAGTGGCTCTTTTACTAGGTGTCATGTAACTGTTTGGACATTTGAAAGTAAACAGCTGACTATGGCTACTGGCGAGGTGCAGTAGATGAAGCGTTGAGATCCTTTCAGACTGGCTTTGTTTTCCTTCGCGGTTTCTTTCAGTTTTATGAGACGAGTCATAAAACTAAACAGGGATCTGGAACATATTAGAGTATGTTACTAAATATAAAATTTGTAAGCATCAGTGCAAGGTGTTGGTGATTTTTGTTTGTTTGTTTTTTGTTGAAATATATTTAATCAGGATAACAAGAATAGATATAGGTACAAATTCTGTTTTCCTGATCCTGAACAAAGAAGAAGGTAATACATAAAAGTAGAAATTATGAGAATCAGTGATGCTAGCAAGCAAATATAATCAAATATATGTCATCTGTAAAACCAATTGTTATAAGAATAGTAAGCATTAGAAATAGTGAAAAACAAAAAGAGAGACAGTTTAATAATTCAAGTTAAAAAGTGAAAATAGATCAAATCACTTCATAGTACAAATATATCATAAATAGAATGATAGTGAACAATGAATATGCTATGACCAGAAAATTTACATTATTGAGTGGCAGAACTGAAAAAAAAAAATTATTTCTGGAGTTGCTTATGAGAGCGAGATCCTGTGTTGAAATAACGTATATGCCTTTTTCATTGGAAACATGGAAGAAACCAATCTCCCGTTGCTGTTATTCTTATTAATTCTCTTTCATAATGGGTAACTTTTTGCGTTGTTGTTTGTTTTGACTTGTTATGAGAAGATATGCATAATGTACCAAATATTATTTCCACATGTACATGATGGCCTACACATGTTTCTTACATGTACTTTAACACTTTTTTTGGTTGTCTGTTTGCATCCCAACTTTTGTTTTTTAAGTAAAAGTCCCACTATTCTGGAAAATAGTCCAGATAAACCCATATCTTGCCAGAGCTACTACCCTTGCTAATATTTTATACTTTGTTTTGTTGCATAAGGTTCTATGCATATATTAATTTAATTTGCCCTTGATAATAGCCGACATGCTCTTCACAAATCAGCTTTTATTCTCAATATTCATTTAGGATTTAGTGAAAGTCTTCATGGTCGTAGACCTTTCCAAATTACACAATACACTTTCCAAATTTATGATAAGGTAAAATATAACAACATGAAATATCTTGTAGACATTTTTAATGCATTTTTTGAATATCGAATATGCCTTCGATCTTTTGGAGAAAAAAATCATGTTTTTAAAGGGATTTGGTCAGGAGTTTGTTCACTGCCTCCTATTCATGTTATAGATTTTACATATTATGTATCAGTGAGTAGAAATTTTGAAAGAGTTAGAAAATTCATTTTATATCCATATAGAGTATGATCATTCAGAAGCTTTTAATAATCTTATTTCTGGAATTAGTGAGCTATGAAAATGATCTTTACTGCCTCTCCTTGCTCTGTATGTTTTGTTCTGTGTTTAATATAAACTTATAGCTTCAAAAGATATTGAATTCAAACATGAAAAATATGATGGTTTCCTCATCTTGACATCTAGTCAATGAAAATTTCTAGTGGTATTTGAAAAACTTTGAACATGATCATTTCTTGTACTATTTATTTAAAGATGTGGCTCCGGTTTTCTTTTTTTTTTTTTTTTCTGATGAGTTTGATCCCAAAATTCTTCGCAATCTTGTCAATGAGTTTTTAAAGTTCTGATAAAGTATGCCCACCAGCACATGCAATACAATTTGTTTGACATGGGTAATTTTGATCAGCTTTATTATGATTAAAAACTTCTTCTGAAGAATTAACCCATTCGTGACAGGAATTATTTAAAGGCTAATTTGATCAGCTATTATTCATCGAATTGGCAACACCAACATTTTTATTTTGTTGCTACATTTTTCTTATAAAACGTCATGTATTGGAAATAAATGTAAATTGACAGAAATTACGATGAAAAGTCAAAAAGTTGCCAATTTGCAGGGGAAAACAGTGATTTTAAACTTTCTATCACATTGCCAATTTAAGGATTTTAATGCTTATTTTCCTTTTAAAAAAATTCAGCATCAATCAACGAATATAGACGCAACCAAAATGGGCACAATTTGTGTAGAATTTTTTGCTCTTTCTGCTCATGTATTTGGTATGATTTTTAGGGCTTTGCATCAAAAGATATTAGGCCAAACCACAAAATGTGGACCTCTGTCAAGAATGGGTTAAAAGACAATATAATATGAAATCTATTCTGAATTAATCATGATAGCGGATGTGCAGCTATCTGTACTATTACAGCCTGCTAAAGAATATGGCCATTCTTATGCAGAAATTAACTTTTTTTCTGAAAGCTGTCCATACTGCACGCTTTAATGAATAGAATTATATGTGTGCGCATTTCCCGTGAGTAGTGCACAACATCTGAAAAGTACACCTAGGTTGTTGTAAATTTCAACAGTGGAGTGTTACGTTTTGCTTTGATAACATGTTCTTGATATATGCATTTTCTATGTCACTGCTTCATATTATATATATTTAAAATATTTGGGTATTTTGCCAGCTGAAATGCAAATATTATTATGATTATGAATTTGTCAATTAAATCTGTGCTGCCTGCATCTTTCTCTATATATGTGGGGCTGCTGTGTAATGGTGTTAGACTCTAGATACATGTAGAAGTCTGATAATGATGTACTTGTATATTTGAGTAGCACTACCTCATGGAATTTATTCATTATTAGTTTAACTTTATTCGTCTTATGGTGAATATTATTGTTATCATTATTATTATTATTGTTGTTATTTATTCGGCATTTTCACAAAACAAAAACAGAAATTAAAATGGCGACAATTTGCTATGAATATTTTAAGTTGATAAACTTTTCAAAAAGTTAACCATTTTCACCTACGTCTTGGCTATGAAGTCATGTAACTTTGTAGATGGTAAAATTAGAGTTGATGAAATGATTCAAAATTCATCTTTGATTTGATTATAAATATTTTCAGGTTTAAGAACATTTTTTTTCCAAAACCAACTGGTTACAAATAGTATGGGCATTACCTTCCTATAATTATGTACCTTTGACTGGTTTGTGAGTGTAGCATCAGGTAAGCTTTTAGGGTCATCAAAATGACATATTTTTTGTTGTTATTGTTGTTGAATTGGGTTTTTTACAGACGAGTATCAATGAAATATGATTATTTACGTCTGAGACCAATCTTTAACATAACCATCTGAAAGGCCTGACTCCGACTTGAACCTGGGTCCGTTGAATCAGTACATAACTTTCACTGTTAGCTGGATTACAGGCGCATGCCACATCACCCAGTATTTCCAAAAGATATGCTTTAAATTACAATATGTGAGTATTACTTTCACAATGCAAATCATGTGTTCTGGCTGAAGTTGGAAAAATGTAAGTGTATCAAGCATTTCTGGACAGTTTGACTGTTTTAGAATAAAACATTGTGAATGTGTGACAATCATAAGTCTATGGCAAACCATGTACTAAAGAGATACAATTGATTGTAAGATTGATTGTATCTCTTTATGTTACACCCCCCTGGGATGGTTCCATTCTTTCTAATCCCTCACTACCCCCTCCCCCTCTCAACTGTAAAAAAAAAGGGGGGGATAGTATTCTGAAAATTTATTGATAAAACGATTCTAATTGCCATTGCAAAGTAAAATTAGGACAAGCCATCGGTAATATCTGCACAGAGTTGGCTGCATGCACACATAGTTTACTAGACATATGCAAACACCTGTGATCAGTGTTTATGACATGCAGTTTCAGTTTGTTCCGAGTGTGGTCTGTGACATGGTTTTCCCTAACATAGAAGATAACATTGCTTTCAGAATACCATTCCCAGGCTTTAAGAAATTGGTTGCTTGAGCTATTTGTCATTGCGATACCGGCTTCAAGCAATCATGTTCATGTTCACATCTCAAATGAATTGTAGTTTCACAAACTTTTGTACTCCTAGTAGCTGAAAGGTATGAGCACTGTCTCTTGAGTGATCTAGAAGAGATAACTTTTGCCATTGTAAAGAGAAGTTTGAGTTCTCGGAAAGGTGAAAAATAATTTGGGAGCTTTCTCACTTTTTCTCACTTTTTATCAATTTGATAATCTTCAAATCTCACACTAGACACGTGTGTTTATATACAACTAATCTAACTCTCCCAGTTGCTTTGGAACAGTTTCTTTCACATTATGATTGCATGACCAGAACTCCAGTTTATCTTTAAAGGAGAATGCAACCCCGACATTAGTGTGCTTCCAGTGAATGAAGAAGAACAAGTAGGGTAATCGGTGAAACTTTGAGGAAAATCTGACAAACTGTTCAAGAGTTATGAACTTTGAAAGTTTGAGTAAATCCTTATTATTGGGATCCTTAAATTGCAATATTGCCAGTATCTGTGATGTCATTGTGAACAACTCTCCATTTATTTTGTACACAGAATTTAACATTTTCTTCATTTTCAAGAAAAATTAAAATTCTTTTGATTTATTGCTTGAGTATGACATGGCTACATCAATTCTGCAAGTATTTTGGGAAGAATTATGTTGATTCCTGACTTGAAATTTCATAAAAATCAATTTTTATGAAATATTGTACAAATATTGTACAAATTGAATGGAGAGTTGTCCACGATGACATCACAGATGCTGGCAAAGTTGCCAGCTTGAGAATCCTCATAATAGGGATTTACTGAAACTTTCAAAATTTATAACTCTTGAACAGATTGTCTGATTTTGCTCAAACTTTCACTGTTTACTCTCCTTGATCATCTTTATTAACTAAGAGCACACTGATGCTGGGGTTGCATTATCCTTTAAGGAACACATCCTTACATATATGTTTTTTTTTAGTCATCCTGTACAACAAAAGTCCTATGGAATGGGACAGATAATGACAGTACAAAGGTAGACATTGGTACGATGAAATATGTGACAATTTGAGAAATTATAATTCGTGTTCATATGGATGCATTTATGGGCTTGTTAGTAGATTTCTGGGATTTACATTTTGCGGGTACAAGTTAACACATCCGTTGCTTTTTCTGACTCTGAAAGAAATTGATGGCACTGTCGTCACTATTTCTTGACTGAAATTGCCTCTAAATTTGGTTAATATCATAATTGTTGTTCTTCAAAAATTAATTCTCTCCAATGCATGGATGTGTAGTAATTACAAGTAATCAAATTTCAGTCATTCGCGAGGCATTTCAGTGATTTAGTCATTCATGAGGCGTAGTTGTACATTGTATATCAACATTTCTGAAATAATTTCTCACAAGTGCGTACTACATTGCAAGGGCCTTTCCCCGATTTCTAAACCTAACATTGTGTGTGTAAAATGTTACATTGTAATGGACTGAAGAAGATTCTGTAGCATTTATCTGTATTCTCTCTCTCTCTCTTTCTTTCTTTTTAAAGATATGTACACAGAAAGTAGCTTTGAAATCAAAGAACAAATAAGTTTATAGAATTAGTCATTCTTGAGTACTTAACTGGTACATAAGTTTTATTGGTACTTGATATTTTGCAAAGTATGAAATATACTTAGATATATATATTTAGTTTGTGTTCATATTCATATTGATTTTATTTATTGTAAATTTATTTTCTATTTCTTTTTCATCAGTATTCTTTTTACTTTTACAGTCATAAATCAAGTATATATGCAATGTAAGATACTCTTCCAAAAGAGAAAATGAATTGAAGTAAAAACAAGTATTGGGAGAGGAACTTGTATTATTAAGAATGCTAAATACTGTGTAATGAATATGTGGAATTATACTATTTGTGTTTCAGATAGAATTGTAATGTATGACTTTATGATCACAGGTATTTTTGTACATAATGAAGTAGACTTGTACAGTTTTGTGCATACTGTATGTCATTGTTTTAGAGACAGGTCCTTTTTGTTTTAAAGTTGTTTTTCTCTGAATGCAAGCGTTATACATGTATAGTGCAGGACATGTATGATTTCTGGTCAAATAAACAAGAAATCATGATGTGACAATGTTTTTCATTGCGTATTCTTTGAATTGAGAGATATAAAACAATACTCTTGCTCGAGTAAAAAGTTCTATACTTATAGAAGCAGAACAGTCAGAGAAAGTAGATAAAGCTTTTTCGCATTATCAGAAATATTTGTGGTGAAAGTTTATTTGGGTTTATAGAGTGCGTCCCAGAAAAAACAAAAACCCTAAAACCGAGAGTTATTGTGACCACTTGATGTGCTGTGTGACAATTATTCCTTTCCCGTCAGTTTGAAGTTTTATGTTATGTTTACACACGATACCTTAATCCACGCTTCAACGAGTAACACCCTTTGGCAAATGGCATGCCAAATTCCACTTGTGCCAAATTTGGGTAAAACCACGCCCCTAAAGCTCTGCCATTTTGCCCAAATCCATTAGAAGGCCGACATAAGCACCATCAATATTCATGATCAAAAATGAATAATTCATTTTGCAAGATGCTTCCTACTAGTAGCATTTGTGTGTACGCGTTATGAAACATTACACGCAACAGCTTACCGCATGCGCAGTTAATGCACAATAAGTGCGCAACAAATACACATTTAATCAGTGTCACAATAAAACTGATACGCGCAAAAGTTATGAATAATGCAACAGTGTTATCGATATCATGGCGATAGTGGGTGCTTATCAGCCCCTTCAAATGATTCGAAAGAGGCGGGACCTAATGCTGTTAACGTAATGATATCTGCTCATGACAAGGGAAGCATTTGCATTAAAAGATATAAAGGACGAGAATTGCATCGTGTGATGATATCCGTTAGTCAAATTTTCATGAAGTATTGGTCAGTGCAAATTTCCTGTGATGGCAGGGGTGTATGCCCCCCCCCTCCCAAATTTCTAAAAATCAATTAATATTGCTCAAAAGATTTAAAAGTGCCCTTCCTGCAATGTAAAAAGGTGGCTCTCCTAATATGGGAAAATACCATAATCTGGATTTCTTTTTCAATCTGCATTTAAGCTGTTTACTTCTATTCAATGACAAATGAAGCATCACTGATTAGAAAGCTTTTGAAGCAAAATATCACCTTACTGTCTGGTTTGTTCTTTGAAAAATAGCAGTTCTTTGAATTTGGGGGAAAAAAATTCATGATCATTGCAGGTACCATTTCAATACAAATTATGTCCTTCCATTACCTCTAATCATTGACCAAAAGTTGACATCCTTTTTTTACAGTGATAAAGGCACCATTTTTATCCCACATTATTAAAAAAAAAAAAATTTGTTAATACTTCATAATTCCTCTGGGTCATGTTTGGATGTGACCCTAATTTTTTCATGACTTACCTAAATTTTGGCACAAATTGATTTTGACATGCTGTTTTAAAAAGTGTTGTGAATTAATGCCATCAAGGTATAATTTGAAAGCAAAGTACTTGAAATTTTCTGAAAATGAATAATTATTGTTGCGGAACACATAGTTTGGTCACAATAACCCTTTTTTTTAGGTTTTTTTTTTTTTTCTGGGATGTGCTGTAAATTAATTGTACTTCCATTTCATGTTCTTGTATTTTCATGAAAGCTTTTACTACACTTACATCTCTAAGATCATTAAACAGTGCACAGTACTGAATGCATACTATTAAAACCAAGGACACATTGACAACTTACGGAATTATCAAAGAGAAGACTTGATAATATTTTCAATAATTTTATTTACAAGTCTCTACATCACTACATAAAGTGTGCTATTGGGAATGTGAATAATGAAATATGTGCAGAAGATAAATGGTAGAGAAAGCATACATATAATCTTTACATTACAGTCGACAACCTGGTTATAAAACAACACCACTGAACTCTATAACAGGGATGCTAACCTTGTAAAGAGCATTGCAGTATTTTGAGGGTTGAAAAACAGTATTTTCCATGAAACCTGCAGTATTTTGATAAAAAACAGTATAAAATACTGCAAAAAAGGAACAGTTGGCATTTCTGCTATAACCAGGTCATTTTACTTGTCTGACCTTGTATTCGATTGTTCCAAGGCCACTGCGTAAGACTAATTTCTGTTATTCCGAGAACTTTCAAAACAGAGAGTTTCCACATATACTTTTGAAAAAGAGAGAGAGAGAAAGAAATGTGCAAACTGAAATAATAGGGATGCCTGTTAGAACTGATCAGGGGGCCTGAAAATCACCTAGAATGATATAGTTTGTGCACATAAATGCCTAAATTATGCCCTGAAAATTAATTGCCAGGGCCTAAATTCAGGCTTTTGCCTGAAAACTGGCATCCCTGGAAATAAGAAAAGAAATGTGCAAAAAGTACAAATTTTGACCAGACAATCACATATAGACATACATATATACACAAATTGAATGTAGATAGACAATAGGGGCTATGAACTTTGGAACGTGTTTCACTATCCATTTTGACACCTTTTACACAGATGAAGATGATAACAATAACAATAAACATGATAATAATATGGTCCATTTATATAGGGCAGCTAATATACAAATATACTCTACTTCTGCACTCTACAAAGTATATTATTACCCCGGCTGTAGCTGAGCTGCCATGATAAGGCGCTAAAGCAGGAATTTCTTGATACCTGCACTTGGTACCCACTTATTACTTAATACACCTGGGTGGAGAATGGCAAAAGGATACAAAGTGAATGAATAAATTGCATAAAGAAGAAGTTGGGAGGCAACAGAAAATGAAAGGGAAAACAAGGCCTCACCTTGCAAAATCGGCTGTAATAATTACATACAATGATGTACTAAATATTCTCTATGTACATGTACATTACATCATATGCATAATCTAAGTACATTTCAGGACCACACAAAGACACACCAAAGAGTTGGAAGATGGCCTTTTACATACGATTGGCTTCTTCTATTGTGAATACTGGCTAAACTGCTGGTCAGTGGTGATACAGATCCCTGTTTCTGAAAAGTTGTCAGAAACAAGTGACCATTAGTGATATAAGCTATTGAAATCCTAGCTTTTAATTGGCTAAAAGTGACTACGGGTATGACATAGATCTGCGACAGCTGTTGATAATCATAACAATAGCTGGGTTTTATTTACCCAAGGTAGCCATATTAGCATATCAAATACTCCTGGGGGGGTGTTTCACAAAGCTGTTGCATGACTTTATGAACGACTTAACTATGAACAGCCACATAGAATGCCCAAAGATTTTCTTCTTATTTTAACGAAGTGTGACTGTATTTCCCATAATCTCAATTAAATTTTGGCGAAAACTATACTTCACATTAAGAACATTTTGGTAATAATAATAATGATGTTAATCTACAAAGCTATCTCAGCTTTAGTTTATGATTGAGAATCCCATTTGGCTTTCCATTTTCAAGCCATTCTTAAAATCATGCGTAACTTTGCACACAGCTTTGTGAAACACCTCTCTGCTCTTCCCACAGGGCACTGCTATTATTGTTAATTGCAGGACCTCAAGACCTCTAATATGAGAGGCAAAAGCCTTCACCAAAACACCAAAATACCAAAACACCAAAATACAAAATTATTAATTGACATCAAGTTTTTATGAAACCAGGCCTACATGTAACACATCCGGATCAATTACTGTCAAATCAGCCATATCTTTTTCAAGCAATAAATTTTCAAATATTACAGAATGACATACAGAATGATATTTATTAATGCAATGTAATCATACTAGGCTACATGGCTCAGAAATGCTTACCAACAAAAAATTGACTCATATAGATTTATAATGATTTGGTTGAATTTGGTTTGACTAGGTTAAGATTTTACAGCTAAACTGCCTAAACTGCAAAGTTTTCTTTTAGTTCCTCTGAGAAAGGGGTTGCGCCTGGTTCTCCTTGCCATGGCGGAAGGCAGTGCTAGCATCAAATTTCTTCTTTCCCTCCATCTTCTCCACTTTATCCTTCATCTGTCTCAAGTTTCTGCTATGCTTGGTGTTCTCCTCTCGTAGTTTGAGTACCTCCTGAAACAGCAATGAATGAAGAAAAATACTGAGTTGCTCCAATAACAATGTCCTCATTTTCTTTATATAAATTCTTAATGTCTTATATCAATTCTTAATATGTTCTCATCAGTTCTGTCCATGACAGAATAAGTTTCTGATGAAGTTGACAGATGATAGCTTAAACTTCCTGAGTATCCTCCTGCATCATCTTTGGGTTGAATTCATCCCACTCCACTCTTGATATGGATAAAAAGGTTTTAGCTGGTGAGTAGTTTCATATTTTTAGTGTTTTCATCTTTCCATTTTTCAGCAACCATTCAAATAGCAAAGAATATTAAATGGCCCATGCTGCAAACTTCTATGATCTGTCTGTGCAGCTGAATGGCAGGGGTGGCATGAAAGGGGGAGGGGTGAGAAATAGTGCCATGCAGCAAAAGTGGACAGTTACTTTAGTAATGTTCATACTGAAAATGATGTTATCTTTTATGTTACGGAAAACAATTTGCTTATTGTCAGAACAGACCAAAATGGTGCAGAATAAAACAGATTTTGTCTCTTAACAAAGCAGCCAACTTTGCACAGACATTGACCAATTACTAGCCCTACTATTGATTTGTTAACTATTAATATCATTGCACTATTCAACACTAAAAATACATGTAATGGCATTTTCAGATTTAACATAATTTGTTATATGATTTATGTTATGAAGGGGGGTGGGGTAGTGTAAGAAAAATGCTTTGAAGAGACCTGGGGTGGTAGTCTGAGTGTCATTTTATCTCTAATTTTTTTTATTTTATCTTTAAAATGAAATCGGTATTCTGAGACCACTTTAAAATCTCAGATCTTATCTTCATTTTATCTTGGTTCCTCATCTCCAGCGCACATACCTATGCAGCTGAAGACAAATGCACAGCTTTTGCGCTTTTGCCCACTTGGTTTGAAGGAAAAGATCAAATGAAACTTAAAATAGGGTAGGGGCTATTTTATCTCTTGGACCTCAATATGTACAATACTTCTGTATAAATGCGCTATTAGTCTTCAGATAAAGATAAAGAAAAATGCCATATTCATCGACTGCATTACTCTAGCAACATTCCTGTGTGATGAATGAATTGAATTTCAAGATTTTTATTGACTAATATTGGCCTTGAAATGATCCTTGAAAAGGCATGCTGATACCTCGGGAAAATATTGAAGTTATTTCTGACCAAATCACTAGTCAAAATGCATTTGCGTTTGAATTCAAGTGCAAGCAGCTATTAAAATTTGTACAAATAACGCATCCGCGCTCTTTTGCGGTTTTGGGAGTCTTGTGGCAGATGAGCCTTGAACTAAACAAGAGATCCAATAAAGTAGTCTAATATTACTACTACTACTACTACTACTACTACTACTACTACTACTACTACTACTACTACTACTACTACTACTACTACCACTACCACCACTACCACCACTACTACTACTACTACTACTACTACTACTACTACTACTACTACTACTACTACTACTACTACTACTACTACCACTACCACCACTACTACTACTACTGCTACTACTACTACTACTACTACTACTACTACTACTACTACTACTACTACTACTACTACTACTACTTCTACTACAACATCACACCATCTTCTGGGGCAGCAGGATTGGGGGGGGGGGATCTGAGATGCAAGATCGAGTTCTAAATCATTTCATCTGACTTTGATTTTACCATAGACTTACACAATTACAAAACTCTAAGGCCTTGAGTTTGAAAGTTAGGCTTAAATACCTTTTTGAGACTTGCATTCTCATCCTTGATCTTCATGATGTGATGTATCTTCTGCTTCTGGTTCTGGTGCCCAAGAAGTTTGGCAAAATCGTTGCTGAGTTTATTAACCTCACTCTGTGCAGCGTCATTCTGACTGAGTAGCATACGCTTCTCAATTTCAAACTGGTTCAGTTGTTCCTGAAAGAGCAAACAAATTCATTTCTTCGTGAAATATTATAATACAGCTACTTTTTCAAGTATTCTTTTTTTTTAAAGTGGATTCTGCAGACCTAGTGGAAACTGAATGGACGATGAAAAGCAGTCCACTTTAAGAAACTTTAACTTTACTTTTATAATTGTGCATACCAATACATAGTCAATAACATATTAGGAAATTATCTCATATCTCATTTTATAAAAGATGGCTGCTGTACCATAGAAATTGAAAAAAAAAAATGCAGTAATTTTGGCAACTGAAATGAAGTTCTACTGACAGTGACCTTGACTTTAAAAGATTCACAAGTTTCCTATATCTTTTCTTGTTTGATAATGATTGCATATATATGGTTTCCCTATTTTTCTCATGCTATTACACTAATCTGTTTAGATGACTCAAAATTTTGCATTCATTCTCCTGAATCAATATTGAGTAATACTTACTTCAAAGGGAGCAACTTTCTCCATCAACTCCTCAAACTTTAGCTTCCAACTGTGGGCCAAAGAAAAATGAAATACATCCTCAAAGAAGAATATACAGTGAATGAACTGGATATATAGTTTTATAATAAATCTTAAAATATATAAAGTAACAGCATCTAATATCAAGGCACCACCTGGAAAAACAGAAAGAAAATGATTAGTATTTAGGTCAAGAGGTGAGTACCTTGTCAATTTCTTTCCTGGGGATGAGGTGATGTGAAATCTACTATGTAATCAACACCCTTAGTATTCATGCAAACTACAAGAAAATTTTTAAACAAAGCATGAGTGAGAAATCAACCACCCTGCAATGTTGAAATTAACTACTGAGTAATGTTGAGAGGAGAAACTGACATTGTGAAATTGACATCAGGATTGTCTCGATTTGTAAACAGAGAGGAATGTGACATGTGATATGGCTCAAGAAGTAGGGCAGGGTCATTTTCAGGTTTTCAGACAGAAATGAAAATGAATGAAGAAAGAAAATACTTTCAAGACAACAGATTAAATGGGGTGAAAGCAAACTTTCATGCTACAAGCAAACTGGCATTGGATTTCCTACGTTTTGCCAGACACCCCGAAAAAGTTGCAGTCTTTGTCTAATTTTTTTGAGAGGAAAGTATCACAATTCTTTTTACATTCTTAATTTTGAAAAATAAATGAAAGAAGAATAAAGCTAAACATGCATAAACAGGTTTTAAAACAAACAAAGCTATTTTGCTGTCATAACCTTCTTCCTACAAAAATAAAACTAAAAAGGCATAAACAGGTTTAAAACAAATAAACAAATACAATTTTTTTCTTCAAAAATAACGGTTTCTGCCCCTTTTCAACCATGTATTAACATTCATCCCATTGTATGATAGTTTAAACAAAATGTTTAGTATTTTAATAGTGGAAATATTCCTATAATAATTAATTACCTTTGACACTCGGTTTGGAGAATTGCCACTGCTTTCTCGTCTAAGCATTGGTGATTTCTGATAAAATGAAATCACAGAAAAAAATAAGATAAATTTACAATCTTTTAAAAGAAAGAGGGACTTGGTAAAGATGATTTTCAGCAATTTCCATGAATGTGGTCTCATATTGTACATAGTTCATGTGGGATCTTTATAAGCACACGCAGGGTCAATATTACACTTAAGAATTCTCTTTGTTTTACAATTTTAGTTATTGATTTCAACTTGACATTTGTTCTGGCAGTTTACTCTGATGAGTGAAAGAAGAGTTTCAGTATGTCTTTCCGTAATGTCATTTTTCCATTCTGTTATGTATGGGTCAGTTCACGAGGTTGACATACTACAAAACTGAAAAAAGTGTCTTACTTAAAGCCACAAAACTTTTTTTTAAAAATACTTATTGAATAAGTATAACCAGCTCAGTTGGAAGTACCCCTGGATCATGCTTTATTAAAATAACACAAATAAAAGTTTTTGTTAATGTTATGTAAATGTGATGTCCATGTAACAGAGGTAAAAGAAGGAAATGTGTTTCATAAGAAAATCCATTACAGATGATCCAATGAAACAGGCATGCTTACGGTAGAAGACAATTACGTGTTCATTGCATCTAGGCCTAACCGCATCAAAAAGTTCAAAAGAGAAGTCGATCTTCAGTGTTTAATGGATGAGCTCATACCTCCGTTACAGGGACATTGCTGTATAAGTTGACCCAACCCCGTGAACTGACCCTTATATCAATTATCTCTTTAGCTAATAATTTCTACAGTCTTACTCTCTCTCAGATTGCAGTTGATGAAGTCTCTTCTCCAGACCTTCTATTCTCTCCTCAAGCCGTTCTCTCATCTGACCAGTCTTAGCCTCATGGTCCTCCCTGGCTCTCCTCAGCTCTGCCTCGCTCTGCGACAGTTTGGTTTGGGTGTCGACCAGCCGACGTCCAAACTCTGCCCGTTGGTGGCTGCAGGCCTCCTCCAAGTCTTGAACCTTGGACTTCCAGCTGGTCTCCAGGTTGGTGACTTGTTTCCGTAGTGTGGTGCTCTCCTGTTTGGCTGACGTGGCTTCGCATTCAAGTCTGCACAGCAAAAGGCAAGACAAATGTAAACAGATTAATGACCCTCACAGAATTTAGAATGCCCCCTAATACTCACAATTACTTTATCAGACATTGAAAGACTTCCTTAAGAACCTCCGTGCAAGTTTGCCAATCTTTCGGCACATGAAATGCAAATGTTGGATTTTGCCATTTATTCAACATTTGCATCCTTCACAAAACATTTGCGAGCCCATGAAAACTATGCTTTACAGACAGTGAGAATGATGAAGATTTGAATTACGAACAAATAACTACACATGAAGGTTTATAGCCACTTGGTCTAATAACAGTTGGTCTAATTCCCAAATCGTCTAACACCACTATGGCTAAACCCATTTGGTCTACTATCGATTGGTCTAACTGCCGTTCAGTCCAATCATTACTTGGGTCTAATACCCACTTGGGCTAATTGTCATTTTGTCTAATGATAAAAAATGGTCTAACTGCCGCTCGGTCCAATCATTACTTGGGTCTAATACCCACTTGGGCTAATTGTCATTTTGTCTGATCAAATGGTCTAACTGCCACTTCGTCGACTTAGTTTCTCTCATTTTGTCTAATGACCATTTGGTCTATCAACAGTTCGTCTAATCAGATGGACTAAGTGGTGTTAGACCAAGTGGGTATTTGACAAAATGAGTATAGCCTAACTAGAAATTAGACGAAATGGTAAATGGGCTAAGCGGTATTTAGACCAAATGGTTATTAGGCTAACTGGTTGTAGACGAAATGGGATTAGACCATGTGGGATGAGACCGAACAGGCATTAGACAAAGTGGGATTTGACCAAGTGGCAATTCACCCACATGAATACTGTACCTGTGGACATTCTGTTGGCCAGCAAGTAAGTCTGCAGTGAGTTTTTGCTTGGCTGCCTGTAGCAGCTCAACCTGTGTCATCAGACTCTCTTTGGCTCTCTGGGTGATCTTCAGGCTGGACTCGAGACTAGCACTCAGTTGCAGTTGCTCCTCTAGGCTTCTTTGGACAGCCTTTTGCTCAGATCGTGCCTGTTCTAGAGCACTCTCCGCACTGGTTTGCCCGTCTTGAGCCACCTTCAGCATGGAACTGAGTCTATCTTTGTCCATCTTGATGTCTTCAGCCTGTTGGGAAGTGAATATTGAAAGAAATTGTGGTGCTCCTTCAATGTTGGATGGTCATTTCATGCTTTTAAATTGCCACTAAATTGTCTACAGTAAAAATTGATCTACACCATCAACGAATCGTAGATAGATATATAGCTGGGTAGATAGATAGATGGATAAATATACAAAAAGGAAATGATTGAATAAATAAATAAAGTAAGTAAGCTGAGAAATGACAGGTTACATTACGGGAGAAAACACATACTCAGTGTACAATTACCATTCATTGTTGCAAGACTCTGGAATACAAGTACATGTATGTTACTTACTGCACCCTCTTGTTTAGCTAGTCTGTTCTCAATGTTGCTTAGTTCTTCAAAATCATTACTTAGCTCAGTCAGCTGTACTTCCAATGCATCAACTCGCTCCTGTAAAATTCAAAACAAAAACATTTTAGTCTACCAGAAATATTAAACTGGCTATATGTCAGGCAAGTTGGCACAGTTGGCACATGAATATTGTAATACAAGTTTAATTCATTTATGTCTCTCTTCCAGGGAATCATAAAGGCTTTCCATTTTGCAAAAACATTTGAACCAAATATGAATGCACCAAAAGCACCTATCAATCATGCATTCTGTAGGGCACATACATCATTTCCATTGGCAGGACACAAATAATACATATATTAGCAAACTTAAATTGTAAATGTCTATATTATGCACTCTCATGCTCTGCTTGAAAAGAAAATAGATGATGGTATGGAATGGAATGAACGCAGCTTCAATTAATGCAGGTCACTTAGCTTGTATTACCATATGCTTTGGAAAACAAAAGATAATGCATTGGCCCGAGCCTACAACGTTTCCTGGAAGGACCATGTAAGAAACACAGATCTCTATGCAGGCTTGCCAAAACTGTCTAACAAACTATGTGCTAGAAGGTGGAGATTAGCAGGGCACAATGTTCGTTGTCCAGAACTCCCTACAAGCCCACTCATTCTTTGGAAGCCATTTCACAGCACAAGGGGAAAACGCGGTAGAAATCAAACTAACTACATCAGCATGGAGAGATCCAGGTCTAGACAGTGTTGGGGAACTCAGGACTGCCATGCTGGATAGACTGGCTTGGAGGGGATACATTCATGGTGCCCGTCATGAAGGCATCATTGGCCAACTCAGCCTATGTTCTCATCGACCTAGTAGTAGTAGTAGTAGCAGTAGTAGTAGCAGTAGTAGTAGTAGTAGTAGTAGTAGTAGTAGCAGTAGCAGCAGCAGTAGTAGTAGTAGTAGTAGTAGTAGTAGTAGTAGTAGTAGTAGCAGTAGTAGCAGTAGTAGTAGTAGCAGTAGCAGTAGCAGTAGTAGTAGTAGTAGTAGTAGTAGCAGTAGTAGTAGCAGTAGTAGTAGTAGTAGTAGTAGTAGTAGTAGTAGTAGTAGTAGTAGCAGTAGTAGTAGCAGTAGTAGCAGTGGTAGTAGTAGCAGTAGTAGTAGCAGTAGTAGTATTAGTAATAGTAGTAGTAGTAGTATATTGTATATAATGATGTCTATGGTTGTTACCTTTTCAGCGTTGAGCTCCTCACAGAGTCTCTCCTTCTCCTTCATGTGGTTGTGTTTCTCAATCTCTCCAGCTTCCTCCACACTCTTGAGTGATGCCATGACTTGGAGTTTCTCCTCTCTCATCTCCCCCAGCTTGGCCTGGAGCTGATCCTTCACTTCTCTCATTGCACATATCTGGAGAAGACAACGAAAGTGAGGTGATGATCAGGAGAACTTGACACACAAGAAGGCCAGAGAATGGGGAGAACAGTGGGGCCTTTCATCAACATTTGTCCACTGACAAGTTGTCAGCGCTAACAACTTTATCAGCAACTGACAACTGATACTGTATATAAGGCTAGTCAGAAATTGTTGGTTAAAACAGACTTTGTCAGTGAAAATCACGGATAAAACACTTGATGAAACACCCCCACATGAACTGTTAGAGCGGAGGTGCTGGCCTAGTGGTAAAGCAGAGGTCTTTTAACCTTAGAGTTCTGATACGCACCTCATCTTCTTGGAGTTTCAGTCTCTCATCCAAACCAGTCACCTCCTTCATATCTTCCTTCATCTCACTCCGCAACTCTTGAAGCTGCTTCTCAAGGGAACTCACTTGTTCCTGTGACAATGAAAGAAGCAAACATTTGTGTAAATGATATTTCCATGAAAAAGGGCAAAGTATTGTAATTTTAAAGACTATGATAGTTTTGCAAAAACACTACCCAATAGTAACATACTAATTACAACACAATGTATAATGTAAAATATCATTCATAACAATGCCACAGTGATGCTCGTGAATACTTGTGTTTTGATTTTTAAAAATCACTGTTCATGGCTGGAAAGAATTATGTAAAGACACATACAATTATCATTATTTGCCTACATTTATCTTTACTCGAGATTACATAATGTTTGTCAAGGCCCTATCTTCTAGCTCTTTCATTCATGACAACTGCAAGACGTGCGAAATCAACCAAGAGTTTGTCATGCCAATCAACCAGATGGTATCAATTTCATTTAGCATCAGTATCTAATGCGCTTCATCTGAAGTATATACCTCAATCAAAAAATATGTAATGGGGCAGTTCCACGGTAACGAAATTACAAATTAGAGATTTGTAGCTCAAAATTTCAGGGTCTGTGTGCTAATTTTGTACTCTGCCCCTCTTCTCACCATTTAAAACCCTGCAAATATGCTCATTCTTTCCCCTGAACTCTTTCATTCCAACAATTTTCTACTTACATTCATGATATTGTTGTGGTATAATTTACGTCGGTAACAGAATTATCAGAAAATGGTGTCACTTTCAAATAGCAATAAATGTCATGTAAAATCAAACATGCATTATACCAATACTGATTAAGATGGTGGACTTTTATAGCTTTTTTAATTCAAGGATTTGGCTTATTTACTATCAACATGATTTTTTACTATAAATCTGAAATTAGCTGATTTTGTGCTTCCCATGAGGAATTGCCCAATAGTATATATATAACTGGGCAATTAAGATGGTGGATTTTTTGAAAAACAGCTTTTTCACTTTAAGGATTTGGCTATTTAGGACTATCAAAATGATTTTTTACTATGAACCTGAAATCAGCTGATTTTGTGCTTCCCATGTGGAATTGCCCAATAGTATATAGAATAGTCTTGAAGAAGAAATGCCACTAACCTTCTCAGCCTGCAAGGCAGTTGAGAGATGACTCTTCTCCTCCTCAAACATCTCTTGATCCTTTTGGGCCTTCACCTCGAGGACCTTAACCTTATCCTCAGCAGTGGTCTTCCTCTGTTTCATATCTTCAAGGCATTCATTCAGATCAGAGCAGATCTCCTTCATGTCTTCACCCTGTGCAAGGGAGATCAAATTAAAGGGATCCCCTAACTTTGTGAAGGTATGATTTAATAAATTGTTGAATTTTAATGTCTGTGTTGTATAAAGATGTTAAGAAAGATGAATAAACAGCCAGGAATATAAAGAGTTTTGAAATATAAGATGCTATGATCAGGATATCTATCACTGAATTCCACCATTTGCAAGACCAACCTGGGTATGCTTTTGTTTTACACTGCAGTCTGTGGGGTAGAAATAGGTCTGGCATTCCCAGTAACTTGTATATTTTCACTTTTTGTGAAGCACATGATGATGCTTTTGAATTCATTTTTCAGGGCTTCATATTTACACAATATTACATACACTGATAACATGCAGGGCCATGCAGCTCAGATTTTAAAGTTACTAAATGGCTTTAAACCAAGTTGTTGACTCCTCTCAGGTTCGGTTTTAGGATCACAGATCAGTGCAGACCTCCTTCACATCTCCTCTCTGTGGACCACATCAAAAGGTAAGCATTATGGAAAACAGCTCCAAAGGGTAGAGATGGGTCTCACTTAACTGTGATATCATAAGGGGCTGTAGTTTTCAATTATATACTGCATGTCTAGTTTCTAGACCTAGGGTTATAGTGTCTTCCATGTCCCTCACAGCAGTCAATATTTGTATACTCTTACTTTTGAAGGATCATCAAGAGCAAATCTCTGTGATGAGTGGTCAAGTAAAAGCAAGAGGATATTTAACGTTGTAACTTTTTTTTAACTCAACATATGTTGTGTCCAATTCCTTTTTTCCATGATATATCTTGAGCTAAGAAGGAGACAAGCTGCACCTTTAGAGATAATCGAGAAAATATGAAATTTCATACAAAAAATATTGAGAGTTGTCCTTCTAAACCTGCCATTTTGAAGCAACATTGCCAATTTGAGGATTACCATAGAAAGTAAATTGAGACTTTTCAAACTTTCATAGCTTTCTCATTCCATAACTGTTTTGATCAAACTTTTAAAAAATTGCTTGTCTATCCTTTCTTTTTTTTATTAAAATTGATTTTTCCCCAGGGTTTCATTCCCCTTTAAGGGAGAAGCAAAATGATATCATTAGTCCAAACTTGTGCAAAATCTCTACTTTCTTGAGTAGCATTTGCATGCATCCCCCCCCCCTGCAAAAAAGGGGGCTGATCCTGACCATACATAGCATTGACAAACTAGTTTCAAAACCCATGAAACATTACTTACATTTTTCTCTTGCTTGTCAAGTCTATCACCGATCTTCTCTAACTCTTTCTTGTCCTCTGTTGTCAACTCTTCCAACTGCTCATTCAACAGTTCACATTCTTCCTGTATCCACAACAAAATTTCAAAATTTTCAAAATTTTCAGTCATCATCTCCAGGATTAATTAAAGAATACATGTATCAGTAAATACAAACTCACTAAAAAATTGCATGGTTCATGGACAAAACCTTTACTCCTTCTGCTACTTTCAATATACCATCATTTGCAAAAGCATACACTATGAACATGACGGACAGAGAAAGCGGACAAAATAAACAACCCCTCATTCTACCCTTCACAATGGTTCTGGTAGTCAAAAGAACATCCCTTCACTGCTATTGCCTAAAATATGTGGAACAGGTGCCACATGCATATTCACCTGGAACTAAATGATTATACATAATAGCTGTGAAGGGATGTTCTTTTGACTACCAGAACCATTGTGAAGGGTAGAATGAGAAGTTGTTTATTTTGTCCACTTTCTTTGTCTGCCATGTTCATAGTGATAAGACCACCTGGGAATCTGTAAGTATTTCAATCATTTGGAATACATTCTTTTGTCTCACTGAATGATTACATACCGGTAACATGTTTATTACAGTGGTCAGTAGCACAAGAGTAATAATATAAGCTCATATGAATGCACTGAAAATATGTCTGAAAAGGAATGTGTACACATATATATATTTTTTTCTTTGAGTTGTTGCATTTTGGAAGGGTGGTCTTAAACTTGCAAATGATTTTTACATTGGATGTTGACGATCAAAAGAGAACAAATTAAAGATAATTGTGCAAATACCAGTCAACTGGCCAATGGAACCGACTGGTTTTAACCTTTCCCCACTGGAAGATGCAACTCATTTGTGTGACATAGGTTCCATATTGTGTTGTTTGGCCTAATAACTTTTGATACAGAGCCCTAGAAAAAACATACCAAATACATGAGCAGAAAGAGAGAGAGAGAGAGAGAAAGAAAAAAAAATACATACTGAGCACATGTTCGTTGCACCACTATTTGATGTGTGATGTTGACATTTCTTAAAGGAAAATAAGCACTAAATTCCTTAAATTTACAAAACAACAGAAAACAAAAAAATCACTGGTTTTCCATGCAAATTGGCAACTTTTAAACTTTTTTATTTTCAGCATACTATCTGTCAATCTATATTTATTTCAGATACATGACATTTACAAGAAAAATGCAAGCAATTAGAAAAACATACCAGTGTTGCCAATTTGAGGAAGGAATGCTGATCAAATAAGGCTTCAAATGATTCATGTCATGAAGGGGCTATTGAAATCATTTTGCTTTGTCATTTCTACCCATTAGAAGACCCAGGACCTGGGCCCTGTTTCACAAAACTTGTTATCAGTAATAACTGCCACATTTCTGTGACAAATTTGCTCTCAGCCAATCAGATGCAAGGATTTCATTAGCTTATAACAGTTATTGCAACTTGTTATTGATAACAAGTTTTATGAAACGGGGCTCTGATGCGGGTCAGATACAATCAACATCCTTGAAATCCCATAGCTAATCCTGTTTTCAATTTCTTTTAAAAAAAGTCACTGTCAACTTGCAACTGCCTTCTTGGCTGTTAAAAACGTGCCCACATGTACACTGGTCATACCAACCTTCTCCACATTGTAGGCATTTATAAGATCCCTGTTCTGAATCTGCAAGGCCTCACACTCTGCTGCCCTCTGTTGACTAATGGCCTCAGCTGCAGCGAGCTGAGCCTTGTGGGTATCTGCTTCCCAAGTAAGGTCTGCCTCAGCTTGGGCTAGAATGGTCTCTAGGGTCTGGTATTTATCACTCATCTGTCGAAGGCTCTCAGTGGTAGTTGCCTCGGTTCTAGGGAATCATATATCAACAAGTGCAAGTTGATCATCCTATCTGAAATAATGGTTGGTGAGTAGCTCCTGGGGGTGTTTCATAAAACTGTTTGTAAATTCACGAATGACTTCACGAACGACTTTAATATTTCAAGCAAAATGGGATTCTCAATCATTATAAATCACATCAACTAAAGGTGAAATATGCAGATGTCATTACTGTTCCAAACATATTTATTACGAACTATACTCTTTGTCACTCTTTGAGATTATGGGAAATGCAGTCACACTTAGTTAAAACATCAGGAAAAACTTTGGGCATCCCATTTGGCACCTCATGTTCAAGTCATTCGTAAAGTCATGCATAACGTTACGAACAGCTTAATGAAAGACCCCCCTGGGGTGGTATTCTGAAAATGTTTTATCTTTTATTTAAGTAAAATGTTGTCATAACAAATTAAAAGTCAGTCAAGTCGGCTGCCTGCTTTGTATTGATTCCTGTGCAAAGGAAACCTCTGTGAAAGCATCCGTGATAAGAGTTTATTCCTTACAATTTCAGCTTGTTATGACGATTATCATCTTCTTCTTTGACATAAACATCGCTTTTAGAATACCACCCCTGGACAAAATACCTTGGCTTCTGAAAGTATTGAACACTTTTAGACACAAGCTCAAAATGTAGGAGACATAAATATGAGAATGGAAGGTGAGATTTGTGACTTCATAAATTTGACTGTTTATTTATTTTTTTTGGCAACATATTTTTGCTTGATTTCTGAGAAAGCTTGTAACTAATGTAATGTGCAAAGTAGGCTACAAGGAAACTCTTAAGACTGATAATCAAAACTAGAGCAATTACTTTGTTTACAGGAAATGGCATTGTGGTACAATGTCTTACATTTACTTGTAATTGAAGAACATATGAATATTGGAGAAATGGCAGTCTATTTGCCCAATCTAATTTCTATAATTCAAGGCGAAATCTTCAAACACCCACTTTTTTTGCATGTTATTCTTTGGAAAAAAATAGTCTTGTTTTACTTTTCTAATTCTTCCTGAAGATTCTCTACTTTTTCTTGAGCTTCTTTCCTTCGTTTGGTCTCCTCTTCAAACTGAGCTTGTAATTCTGAGAGCTGAGATTCAAGCTTGGAGATCAGTTCCCTGAGATTGACCTCCCCTTCTTGCAGAGAAGAAATTGTAGATTCAGCTTGGCTCAGACTGTCTCCCATTCGGGACCTGAAATATAAATTTCAATCTACAATTCATGGGACATCTGACAGTGTGCACAAGATTTTCAACTGAGACTGGTCAGTAGTATTAGTAAAATTGGGGGTTGTACAAAATAACTCATAACATTAAATGGCTGATTTATTAAAAAATACTTTTATTTTATGCCCTGAAAGAAGTATGCATGCCTTTCCTTTCTATATCCCATGTATGTATTTCTTGATGATAAAACCATATCGCAACCAATACATCATTGTTAACCTAGGAAGGTGCATAGGAAATTGTGTTCAAAATCAACTAATACTTAATGTTGTTTGGCTTTGATTTGAGAAAAAGAAGTATAAAAAGCTATTTGAAATATCAATACAACATTTTCAGAATATTATTTTGAAAGTGTGGTTATAAGACTTACCAAAAATAAATAATTACTTACTCTACACCATGATTAAACTACATATCAACAGAAGTTATTTCCCCCATTTCTTCTATTTTTACTCAGTACATTAGTGCATCTATTCTATGAAAGTAAAATGAACAATGAGAGAGCTAGAGCTAACCACTGATATGTATGAAAAGAATCTGGATATCTCATTGGCTATTACGCACCCTACAAACACTTGAAGCAGACGCACAGGTGGAAAACGGCCATTTTACCACTCAAAACCTCAATGTCTTTGTATGCTAATTAGACTTATTCATTATAATCATGATTATGGGCGAAATCTTGGGCCACAGCCTTCTATTTGATGATTTATGTAGTTAACCCTGAAAATTTCAGCATTCTACGTCAAATTTGGCCAATTTTTTAGTGGTGGATTTGTACACAACAAATGGAGAATGTGTTCGTTGAGTGGTACTTTGGAGTGGTAATAAGACGGTCGGGCGGCTTCACAAATCTCAGCCAATGAGATATCCAAATTCTTTTCATACAGATCAGTGGAGCTAACATACTTAGTCTGTTCAAGGGTAGCTACATTAGCCATAGATGCATCAAGCCTAGACTCAGTCTTTAGCAGTGAGCGTTTCACTCTCTCTATCATGTTCTCTGTGACCTCCTGTTGGTTGATGGCTGAGCTCAGCTTGTCTTGTAGACGGACATTCTCCTCCCTCAGACAATCTGTCACATCTGCGTTAGGGTTAACGGGTAAAGATGGTTATTATAAAATGGTGACATGGATCCTAATCAAATTATTGGTTGAGATCTATCATGTGACCAGTCTTTTATTTTGCCTAACTTGTCATTAGTGAAAGTTGCTAATGACAAGTACCTATGACCGTTACTAATGACTGCTGAAAGGTTTCTTTGCTTCATTTGGCTTCCCATAATTTATTAAATCTGTAGCAAATGCCACCATTTCATAAAATAAATAATGCATGACTTGGTCAGGAATTAGCAAGAATTCCATCCTCTGTAACTTTGAACAGTCCAAAACACACTTGACTCAAAAAAAATTGTGAAGGGGTTATTTTGACCATTGGATAAAACTCATTAGGGATGGTTTTGGAAATTCTGTGGTTATCCAGGAATTTAGACAATGGTTTATGCGGATTTCAAGGTATATAAGTGTGCTTGATTTAGCACATACACTTAGAAATGTCACTAAATTCACGCTAATTGCCATGGTTTAGACTACAGTTTATTTAAATTCACAAACAGTTTATTCAAATTAATTCAAATATACCATGGCAACTAGCATGAATTCAGTGCCCCATGCCAAACACGCATGTTCACTATTGGACCTTTCTCAGTGCACGTGCTAAATCAAGTGTGCTTATACAATGAAATCTGCATAAACTGTGATCTAAATCTAAAAAATCTTTGTGAATTTTGGCCAATAAGATCAAATGATTACCTTGTAGTTGCCTGATTTCTTCCTCTACAGCCTCACCGTGATCTCTCATCTCCTGATTGGTTTGCTCTGTAAGAAATCATACAATGCTTGAAAAAGTTTATGCATTTCAATTTGAATTCAAAATTCGTAGAAAGGGTTTACGGTTCACCATGTGGTAAGTCCTAAGGGACTATAGATAAGGTGGATAGAGATGGAGGTGAAATAGAGAGGCGAGAAAGTAGGAAAGTTGGAGGGCAGATTATCTTTCGGGAACTGGGTGAAGTCCTAAAAAGGACTGTAAACCAGAAGAAGTGAGAGGATTGAGTTGTTGAAGAGATGAGGAGGCTTGAGTCGGCGAGAGGTAAGAAGACTTGAGGCGGGCGGAGAAGGAGAGAAGACTCAAGCCTCCTCATCTCTTCACCAACTCAATCCTCTCACCTCTTCTGATTTACAGTCCTTTTTAGGACTTCACCCAGTTCCTGAAAGATAATCTGCCCTCCAACTTTCCTACTTTCTCGCCTCTCTATTTCACCTCCATATCTATCCACTTTATCTATAGTCCCTTAGGACTTACCACATGGTGAACCGTAAACCCTTTCTACGAATATCTGTACCACCATGCAAACCTTCAAACATCATTTGAATTCAAAAGTGAAATATTTAATGTGTAATATTCACGAAGTGGGATGTTTCCCTCTTTGTAAAATCATACCTCTCTGTGCCATTCAATGTATGCTCAAATAAGTTTTGGGAAAAAGCTGCAAAAGCAATGACAAGTGTCCATATTGATTTCCATTCTATCATTTCTCAAGTTATTAACTCTTACAGTGCTGATGTCACATATATGTGACAAAGATACTTTGCATTTTTAATCGACCATTACTCCACTTAAAAAGAAGTATATGGTGATGAAAATATGTCAAAGTTTAGAGGATGAATAGGATCGATTGTCACTTTGCATAATAGCAAACAAATGAGAAACAAAAACGTAATGACCAAGAGGGAAGCTCAGTGCTGTTTCTCATGCATGACACTGAATTAATAGGAATACTTCGTTTCATTTGAAAGGGAATAAATTTTCTACAACTTTTGCGTACAACGTATTTGTATAGGAGTTACTGTTGAAGATTTGCAGGCGTTTGAAAAGTAAGCACGGTTCATGATTTGGTAGAATCTTGGAACAAGCAAAACCCTTTGGCACCGTAAGAGTTAAACAAATCATTTTCATGAGAAACATGAGATGGGAGTACTTAAGTACAATGCCTAAAGAAAGGATTAATCATTATAAAGTACTAGTAAAGGAAGAACTTTGGTAAATTGTGTAAGATACAAATGCTTTACAAAAATTGAGGATACAGGTATAATAGCCAGTAGGTTTTGAAATAAATAAATCATAAACATATCTCTTTTTATGAAATTAGACCGATGCATGCACAGTAAAATACTCACCAGAGATTTCTAAAATGGATATGTCCTATCCCTACAGTTCTCCTTCAACTAGTCTTGTGTTTGCAAATTACTACACTTTTCTTTTCTGTACACCATATCCATGGTTCTCGCCAGTACATAACACCCATGGTTCCAGTACCATGCGTAAAGGGTTTCAGACAAGGAAGAACCATGTGTGAAATTGCTGCACCATGCGTGGCAACAAGGGTAAAAAAATATTGGAGTATATATTCCTAACAATAATGATAAATGTCACAGATTGTTTTGCTTTTGGCAATGTATTTTTACTTTTATGCCATTAGTAGACAACTCCTGCTTACCAAGAAGCATTTTTCATCCTTTTACTATATCATATACTGCCGCCACACCTAACTTTAGGTGTTATTCCGTAAAACTTCCGAAACTTCCACGCTTTGTGCAGAGTGGGAACCGTGTGTGGATTTTTTTCTAGTGAGAACCCTGACCATATCTGTTTTCTGTGATTTTTGTAACTCATTTGGCCTGTATAATATTCACCTCCTAATGACACTGACAAGCATGAACTCAACAAACTCCATTTAACCAGCATTTTAAATGTATTATTGATAAACCACTGTACTAAAATTCAAAATGTAAAGCAAGAACAGACAGCTTTAAATACTAAATTTTGGTGTATGAGTTACTGAATTTATTATAATGAAGTTATGACATTTCAATGGCCTTTGGAAAATTATGTTGCATTGCGGTATGTATCATCACCTTTAAAAAAAAAACAAGCTAAGGCTATATAATCTGAATGCAGAATCATTCATATGTAACCATATCATTTATCCATACTGTGCTTATGAGAAGTGGAGCTAATTAAGAAACTGTTAAATACCAGTAAACCAAATGTCAGTTTGATTTTAAACATGAATTTTGTATCTTAAAGAACAATTTGAAAGAAATAGCATCGTGTGAAAATAAAACTTAGTGTTGAATAATCAAAGCATTTGTGTTTTATACTTATCTCTAATGATCCAGTTGCAATTCATTCAAGTGAACAGAGGTGATTGATTGAGATCAACATGAACACATGAAGAAGGTGATAAGTTCTACCGGCTTTTGATATTTTAAAATCAACTAAATTCTTCACTACAAATTTATAATTTGCTTTCTATATACGTATTTCATGGCATTTAATTTCACACCCAAAATCCACTGAAGCTACATGCAAAACGGCAAACTAAAATCTTGAAATAAAACATTACTTCTTTTAAGGATTATGATGCCATACTATTTGTTTATAAATGTTGAAAATTAATTTTTCATGAAGATTGGACTTCATTTACAAGATGAGTATTGTTTTAGTAGAAATATCTCCATATCAGCATAGAATGTTTGTATATTTTTCGTGTGGTATCCCATTGTTTTGTCCATCTACATATTACTACATGGATCTTTATTACATATATTTGGGGAATCTTTTTGTGCTGTCTGGATGAAAGTGAGAAAATCATAAGTTATAGGAGAGAAAGGAGGGTGAAACAAAAAGATGAAAATTAATAAGATCATAAGGAAAATGACAACATACCGGTAAATGAGAAAAGGAGTGTAGTAAAGTTTAGAGAAAAAGAGAAGACAAAATAAATGAGATCATAAGGGAAATGAAAATGAAAATAAGAGAAAGAGATTGTGCTTTGGGGAAAAAACAAAATACACACTATACACAGTTGATGCACATTTATGAGTTGAAAGTGTTGGTAACACGGAATGGAAAAGATGAAATGGTTAAAATCTTACGAAGATGGTTTTTACAGTGTATGGTGGCAATTCTTATAATTCAAGACAGCAAATTAGTTGGTATTGAAAGCTGAAGGAAACAAATATTAAACATGAATTAAATGGTACCATTCACACACACATATTGCTCATGGAATTTAACCGCTTCTGTTGAGGGACTACACATATAATGAGACAATTATCTAATTGAAAAGACCTTTACGAAATGTGTGTATATGATAAAGACAAAGCTCTTCTAATCTAGAGATAGCAGCATGCAAAGTCACATGTATGACCAACAAATGCACTTGACATCAAGAGAAAAACATAGAGACAGGAGGGGGGGGGGGTGCGAAAGGTATAACTAGAGAGAGAGAGAGAGAGAGAGAGAGATAAAATTGCAAGAGAGAGGGGAGGAGATTCAGGAAAGAAAAGAAAAGAAAGAAGACAAAGAAGAAGAAGAAGAAGAAGAAGAAGAAGAAGAAGAAGGAAAGAGAGAGAAACAGATAAAGGACAACATTCAACATTGGGAGAGAAAAAGTATATAGAGAGAAATAAGATAAGGAATGATAATCAAGGGATTCTCAGTAAAAAGTTCAAGATCTTACCTAGAGCCTTCTTGGCTTCCTGGAGTGCCTTGATGTTAGTGTGTGCTGCAGCAAGGTCTGCTTGTAGTGAATTCACCTTGTTATTCAGCTCGGTTGTGACTTGTTCAAGTTCCTGAACATTCAAAACAAAGAGAATAAGAACATAAGATATTTTAATGCATTTATAACAAACAGGCTGAATGAATAAGTTGAGCAGTTCAGTGTTAGTATGTGGGCAGTTCCATGCATTACAGACATTACACTTTTGCAACTTCAAAAGGTCATTAAGATAAAACCACTTTTTTTATTTGGAACTCATGATGGAATCATGCACAAAACACCCTTGATTATACATAGTGAAAGTTTCAGTCCATTTCAGTACAGCATGTGGCAGTTATGGCATGTTATGTTTCATTACGGACATTACATTTCTTGTCCAACAAGTGCAATGTCCGTAACGAAAACATAACATGCTGTAACTACCACAGAATGTGCTGAAATGGACTGAAACTTATACTGCTAATGATCAAGGATTTTTTTTGTGTGTGACTGCATCTTATCAGTCCCGCACAATCAAGTGGTTTTATCTTCATGACCTTTTGAAGTTGCAAAAATCGTCCGAAATGTTATGTCCATAACGCTGGAACTGCCCATGTGAAGTCACCTTGTTGTTTTTCTGTTGTGACTTGTTAAAGTTCCTAAACAGTCAAAACAAATAAAAGGGAACACTGGAAATATCTCACCCTTTGCCTAAAGGGTCAAACCAAAGGGATATCATAGTGCTGAGTCTACAGAATTTAGCGTGGTCCACTATGGGATGAAGCAGAAATCATCAGCTGTGTACTGCACTGGCGAAGTGTTATACACAGTCAGTACGGAACACACATGCAGCACCGAGAATCGCTGACAATGTTTTTCACTCGCTCAAAAGTTGAGAAAGTTTGTTGACCTTTGCGCGGAAGTACTACTCAATACCAAGAGATACACTATCTAAGTAGAAGCAAAGGGAGTCAGCAAACATCACAGAGCCCAATATATTGTGACTGTAATATCCCTTTAGAGCATATATGGAATTGAGAAAAATTCAGTAATCAATATATGAACTTATATTGGATACTGGTAGAATAGACATGTTATGCTTCTTGCATCAAGTAATTTACAGCTCATTGCACATTGATCCACACTCTATACTATCATTCATAATTAAGGACAAATTTCTAGTAAAGCCCTGGTTGAATGAATCAACATTACCTCTTCAAATCTGTAACATGTTCTCATCTAATTTTCGTATCTTATCCCAATTTCTATCTGACCTTTGTTCATCTCTGGAAGGGCAGTGTGAACAGACCTCACTGCAAAATAAACAAATGCCCTCAGTATTTGTCTCACCTTCTCTTTCTTCTTGATTTGAAGTTTAGCAGCATCAAGTTCATCTGATGTACTTGAATGCCTTGAATGGGTGCTCTCAAGGTTCTCCACCTACAGCGCAATGGATACAAACCACGATTAACAGTAGTTGTCTGTAATTTAGAACTCAATTAGCAAATCAACTCTATGATAAGTACCATCAGGGAAAAGCCATCCCAACATCTACCAGCAGTGGCCAAATATTCCCCTGTGGCAATCAAGCGTGAATGCTAGAAATTGTGAAAATATTAGCACAATTTCATATGCATTGAAATATCAAATCAAATCTTGCAATTTTGTGAGTGAATATTATACAACAGGAATTTAAGAACCCGTGAATATGTTCTAAGGTTGCTCAGAGCGAAAATTTAATCACACAAAAATGACAATGTTTACAGTAATTCATTCTAGAGAGTAGTTGTCGGGGGGGGGGTGGGGGGGGATTAATATTCTAGTGGGACAGTTGTCCAGGGCAAGTAGGCTAGTAGACAGTAGTAGATCATATAGCTTAAGGCTAATGTTCGCTAGGAATTCAGGACAGATTGATAAAACAATAAGAATCCTGTAAAACCCAGAAATTTGGGATTGCATAAACTGACACATGTGGAAAAAATTTTCTGAATTCTAATTTTTTTTTTTATTTTGCCTGGATGAAAAATCACACAGGACTTTAGTTTTGTAATAATACCTTGCTATCTATTTCTTATCTAAAATCAAAGGAATCAAGATGAAAAATTCTGGAAACTCATCAAAACTGCACATGATATTTAAGCCTCCTTCCACAACTTGGACCACTTGACTTTCCAGTCATTCAACAACTGGTCTAAATCTTTGTGTGAATGCGTACACATCTCACCTTATTCAGGAGTATTTCTTTAGCCCTGGAGAGTTCAAGGATCTGCTTTTCAGACTTGGCCAGCTGGGCCTGAAGATGTGCTTTCTCCTTGTAGGCTGCCTGGAGCTTGCCATCCAGCTTGTCCATCTTCTCCTGCGACTGCTGAAGCCTTCGATTCATCTCAGTCTCTTGAAGCATGAGATGCTTGATCTGTGAGCCACACAGAATGGAAATATTCAAAGTACATAAGCCATTTTGATTTCCCTTCCATTAACTAGTCTATATTTTCAAAGTGTGGGTCACTGGGTCTCGATCATTTCATGTTGATGAATTTTTCTTGTAGTTTGAAAAAAAAACAATCAAATTCCAATTTTTACATATATCTTTGCATATCCAATGCAAGAAATGTGTAAAAACATAGCATTGTGTAAAGACACAGAAAAAAAAAACCAATTGATTGATCTCTTCTTACCTTTGCTTCCAATTGTTTGATTTTGCCATTTTCTGCTTGATGACGTGGTGTACTCACGCCAGAAGCATTTCTCCTTCTGTCATTCCCTTTCACCTAAAAGAGCACAATGAAAGATTTCACAATGGAAAATAGGGCGAGAAATAAAATGTACCGGTAACAAAATTTGGCAGATTACATGTATTGCATAAAATCCTTAAATAATAACAAGTCTCATGCTCAACTCATTATTCTAAATGCCACCCCCCAAGGGGGGGGGGGGGGGGGGGGGGGAGGGTGCTCTGAGCATTTCTCAGTTACATGTAGGTGCTTAAATGTGAAGTTTTTAGTCTATAGTTTTATTTCCATGTTAAGCTACAGACAAAATATATCCTGTACAGATCATCCTGTGCTTATGAAACAAACTAAGAGCAAATGGTGTACAAAACAATTAACAGAGACTCCAACTCTCCCGTTTTCGGCGGGAGATCTCCCACTTTGATTCCATTTTCACAAAATCTCCCTCTATCCTGCTTGAGTTTGAATTTCTCCCGCCCTAGCTTTGTTTCTCCTTTTTTCTCCAGCCCAATCACCTTTTTGAAAGAAAAAAAAGAATCTGAATCGTTGGATTTTACCTCATTTAGTGTTGTCATATGTTAAAAAATAAGCATAAGATAGAGAGCTTCTATAACCCTAAAAGTGGCCTCCGGCTGCAAGGAATTTTGTGCTTTGCGCTGGTGATGTGGGCTACGCGCACATAGAGTCAGAGTCTCCTGTTTGCTAGGAGGTCTTGCAGGAGAATCTCCCACTTCAGAGGTGCTTGGGGTTGGAGTCTCTGATTCAACTTTCAACTATCAGATATCAAGTCCTCAGAAAACTTAAGGATATCATCACTACTAGTTCTGTACAACTGTAAATATGGAACAACCAACAGAGAACACTAATCTATCGTAGCAACAACAACAATAACAACAACAAAAATGACAATATGATATTATGCATGTGTATGTCCAATATTTTTGCTTACCATGGACACGTTGGGTTTGCTTGGGGTTCTGAGTTCACCCATTGAAGAGCTCTTGGACATTACACTCTCATCCATACTACTACAGGAATCTGTATGTATACGAAGTAGAGAGGGAGAGAAAGAGAGAGAGGAGGAAGGAGAGAGAGAGAGAGAGAGAAAACCAAAGAGAATTAGATTTGTTTTTCTTTCTTTTTTTTTCAATTTTAGAGCATGGAAAAAGGAAATTAAATCTTAAAAGTATGCAGAAAATTGAAAATTTATTTTAAGGAATAGGAATAGCTCAGAATTGACTTTACGTACATGTACCTCAATCTGTTTTTAACCTCTCAAATTCTCAACTTAAAATTTAAATGCATTTTATGGTAGCTGCTTTCCATGTACAGTAGATCATAATTAGCTGACACCAGACTTCGTGGAAAGCACTGCAAATAGCAGAGATGGATACGTCAGTCTGGAACACAGCAAACCCACTGCGCAATCAAGAAATACCCCCTGGTCTCTTTGGGCATGCTTCGGCCAGTTCAGGTAAGGGGAATGTAATTTACCCAGTACTGACTTTACCGTGTGGAGTGATGGGTGGAAAATGAGAGCAAATACATAAGGCCTGTTGGCAGTGTTATAGCTAGGGACCTTTTAGTGGTGGTCGGCCATTTCAATCCCAGATCTTGACCTCAGCAACATCGATTGCGTACTATTTTCTATTATGCACACTATACACAAAATACATGTATCATCCGCAAATGTGGCAGTGCATATGTTAAAAGTAATGTTTTAGCTAAACATCAACCCTATCACGCCAAAAATATGTACATATGAACTGTTAAACGATTATTGAAAAGCCATGAAATCAGCAGCCCACTGAAGCAGTTTTTACCGAGTCTCTACCCTGAGTTCTGGGGGCAATGCCTATTAGGGATGGCCTCTAGCTGACAGTACATCGGCGCCGCGCTCAGCAAGAAAAAACGACAATAAACACTCTTCACGAAAAAAATATGGTGGGATTTTTAGCAAATAAGCTTCAAAAATGTAATTCTATCATTGTCTTATTCAAAAATCGGCATTCAATAGTAACCTTAAACTTGAAAATC